>CAMXCT020002273.1:42500-106971 GCA_947184155.2 Cladocopium goreaui | reverse complement strand
GGCCTACAAAAAGCTTGTTGTATTTGCCAAACCCGGGGCCTACAAAATGCTTAGGGTAACTTTATTACAAAAAGGGGGGCCCAAGACCAATTTCAGCTACAAAAAACCATCCCCAGACCATTTTATACCGTACACGTGTTCTCCCTTTTTGTAGTGGAAATACATGGAAATACCATCGGGGATCCTTTTGGCATCCAGCATGCGGAAGGTGTTCAATGAGGGACTTCGTTGGATACGTTGGACCGTTGGATTCCCTATGGGGCCCTGACCAATGCCGCCAGCAAGTGCGACAGAACCAAGCAAAGTCGCCGGAGGCATCAGTTCGGGCCTGAGCAAAGCCATCAGCGAACATCAAACTTGCAGCATCTGATCCTTTGATACAGCGCAAGTAGTGTATAAGAAAAAACAGTGTAAGATTTTGAAGGGCTTGGCTCTAATCCCAACTATATCTGGGGGGGCTACATCAAATCCTTACTGCCTTGCTCATTTCATGTCAGGTAGAGCGACTAAATTCTTGAGTTATTGTTGTGTATTACAGGTTGTATTCTTGATATGTCGGAGTACTGGGCCGAGTAATCATTGCAATATATTGTGCTTTGTTGTAAGTAGCTATTCGCGTATTGCGATTTTTGGCGCCTTGGGCCAAACCCCAGCTGCTTGAGGCGTTTCTGCAACCTTGGGCCTATGGCACTGCATTACCAAACTAAGAAACTGGATGAAACTATATAGTAGGGATTCAAGGGGCCCTTACCTATCTATCACCTAAAATTCTTGACAATTGAAATTATTTACAGTAGGGGACCCTCCAGTGGCACCTGTCGGATCCTTGTACAGCACTCGGGCAACATCCTTTGATTCATACTTTATGGATCTTTATGGCATATTATATCATACTATATATATAACAACATATTGGCACAGCAGGGAAACACTGTAGTAGAAAAGAATATCCAATGATAAAACGATATCTAATGTACTTGTACCGTTGTACCGTTTCTCTCTCAAAACATCTTCCAGGAAATGTAGCTGCAGTATGCTGCAGTGACAACTCTCCGAGCCCAGCACTCCATCCTCTGGATCTGTAAAAATCATGCCACATTGGCCACACTGCCAGTATCCGTCCATTGTAGCCATTGCACCTGGCGAATGGCGAATGGCTCTTGATCAGCCAGCATCAGCTGATCCTCTGTAGAAGTTGCATACGCCTTGCTTACTACTAGTACGGCTTCCTGAGCTTCCTACCCCATAGGATCCATGTATGGTATATATGCTAACATTGGGGATATATTGATGGGATCCATGTTACCATGGATCCTATGGGTACTGCAGTCTTTTCACTCAAAAGTCGTGATCTCCTAGGACCGCTCTACAAAATGGCTGTCTAGCAAATGGTGCCCGCTGAATTCCCGCTCCTTCTATGCCACACAATCTTATCACTATCATTGCCAAGCACACATTCAAACCATCATCACAAGGGCCGCCATGAAGAGCTGACATGGCGATAGATGCAACAGTTCCTGACAAACGATGATACTGTCATGATATCAATGCAAGTGCTCGAATGAATGGTTGCGTTGGTTTCCTGGGAAATCCGTGAAAATCAATGCATTCCAGCATCAAGCTGTTGTGAATCCTCCTCTACTAAATCTGGGAGGGCATTGCTTCACTTAGCAGACTTAGCATATGACATATTATTTGGCAGTCGCGCATGGCAAAGAACCCTTCGTCCACCAGGCCCGTGCAATGACCTGTGGGGGTAGAAAGAGCATCACTCCAGGAGAAAGTCCGGTTCTCCTGCAGGGTGTGCCCGGGATAAGTCAGCTGCCTGCTTCTCTGTTGCTGAATTCCCAGTCCAGATTGGTGAAAGTTGGAGCCCTTGTTCCGACCGCATTTCCATAAATTGCATGATGTTTGTTGTAGATATATAAGATTATATATTAGCAGTTTCGGCAGGTCGCTCAAGTAAAACATGATCGAAAGAAAGCAAGCAACAGCTGGAAGAAAGCTGATGTTCACTGGTTCTGGGGACAAGTTCTGCGCTTGAAGGATAACCACCTTTGGAACCCGTTGCTCCTTCTCCTGTTTGTCAATCTCGTGCGGTTCCATCTTGACTTCTGGTTTTTCAGCTGATTCCTGAACCTGGGACACGAATCCCATCCACGCCCTAAATGGTTCCAATTATGTGGAAATTCCCTACGAGTACTAAGCCATGGTTATCATGGTTGATATGGGAGTGTTTGAATGTGTTTCGTATTAAGGGGAAAGGATTATTATCGAATATGATATCTGCGTATCCTGCAGCTGCCCAAAGATCTCTGTGGATGGCCCAGAATTGCTCCGATGATGCAAAGCAGCAAGGGCAGTAAGGCTTCAAACAGGGTCATCCAAGCTCCCAACGTTAGCTTGTTTGGCAGTCCATGGAAAAGGCCTCGGGAAGCCGACTGATTAGATCAACAATAGGCTGCGACACTCTCTGTTGCCACAATGAATGCCATACTTTCAACTTTCAACCCTGGGTCAATGGACACTGATGAGAAATTGCGGGTAATCTCTCACTCCTCTCTCTCTCTCTCTCTTTCTCTCTCTCTCTCTCCCCCTCCCTCCATCGCCTTCTCGAAGAGTTCAGCTAAGCTAAGGGCCTACTGGTACATGCTATTTCTCTGAGGATATGGCTTTCTCTGAAATGGGACTGCGTGACCTGACATCTCTCTGGTCACTGGCAATGATTCTCGGACAGCAACGGAATATCAATGTGCCTTATGTGCCAGCCTACCAGACTACAGTATATATTTAAAAAAACAATTGCATAATTTTCCAACAGGCATATGGCTGTCTGATTGATTCACTTCAAGCTAAGTGTATGGCCAAAGCGTCGGCCACGCATCTGTTGCTCCTGTTCCTAGCCATGAACAGCGCTTAAAGCAAGTTGCATCAAGTTGCATCAAGTTGCAATGGGTTGCAAACACATCTCAGAATTCTCAGAGGCCTCTTGCTTCTGCGATGCCACCACGAATTCAGGCCTTCGCAGTAGAGAGGTAAGAGACTTTGAGAGATGCCCTTGTGGGAACTTGAAACTTTCAGAATGCTCGAACAAAAGGTGCTACTGCAAAGCAGCATGCTGTTGATCTGATGCTTCACTTGTGACTCTTATGTGTTTGAACTGTCTTAGTCTTAGATCTTAGGAAGTTGATGAGATGACTGGCATAACAGCTAGACATGATGGCAGGAATTTAAACGAGCACAGCAATCCCATCATTTTTGTGCAGAAACGCTCGAGGCTGCCACTGGACTTGCGGAAAGAACTTCTGCTTCCGCACTTCTTCTCCTGGAGCATCAACCAGTTGACATGGTCGTGGATCAAACCCCTCCACTGAAAATGAACGCAGCTGGTGGTGATGGAATGTTACAATATGTTGGCAAGATTCATGCCCCATGACGCTTAAATCCAAGGGAAACACCATGATCTTCCAGTATGTGGCCAATCTTAGATATGCAAAAAATAGCTGGTTCATACAGTCCTTCTCCCAATTCCTAGCAACAGATTAAGCCATAAAGTATATACTACCATAATTCTACAAAGTGCTACGTATTTACATACCATCTGGATCCCTCTGGTAATTTAACATAGCTATGGACAATTACAACTTTTGCTAGTTAAATCATCATGAATCATCTACAAATGGGCAATTTTCCATAAGTATGCTAAAATATAAATTACCAAAGGGTAAATTCTTATACATCTTACACAGTAAATGTCATAATTTCCGTATCAAAAAAGTTAATATATATATATATGTTGTTGTTTTTTTTTAAATGTATATATATATATAGTGTAGCTGCTCAGCCATCATTACCCAAACTTGTTCCCCGTCTTTACCCCGCCATCAGAGCTCCAAACTTCCTCCAATGCCACTGGCCATCTTTGCAGCCATTCCCTTGCCAGGCACCTAAGGTCGATCCAGGCCAGCCGGTGAGGCCAGAAAAGGATACCGGGATATCCGGGGATAATATGGGATAACAACTGATAACATAGGATAATATGGGGATAATATGGGATAATGAATGAAGAATCATGAAAAATATGGCACACTGCGAGACACCTGGAAGATATATTGGGAGATATAGCCAATATGATATATCATCCCATTCCCGCATAAATGAGGGATCCCAAAATGCCAAAATATAGATCTAATACCGAGGGTTTCTACCGGGAAAAATTTGCCGGGATTGGAACTTGGAAACTCCATTCGGTGAAGTTTAGGCCCGGGCCCACAAACCGCTCTTGAAGTCTTTGTTGAAGTTCTCGGCCTCAGGTTACAACTGATCAAGGTTCGTTGTGGTATGAGACTCTGCTATCCAGTCGAAATGAACGCAACAAGGCATACCTGAATGTGTTTGATAATTGGTGTGAGATGGCATGATCAATTTCAGTCTGAGGTTAGTACTTCCAAATATCTCCAAACAGTTCTTTCACTGGCTTGCCCGCCCTCCGGTAAACTAACATGACTATGGAAAATCACCATTGTTAATAGGTAAATCAACTATAAATGGTCAATTTTCCATAGCTACGTTAGTTTACCAGAGGGTACAGTTCAAAATGCCGTTTTTTGCGAAGTGATCAGCGGCTCGATGTCTGGGCTTCCACACCACTTGCACAAGTTCTTTCCTTGTGCAGCAGCAGGGCCCCAAAATCCCATGGATCTTCATCATAAAACAGCCATTTTTTTTTTTAAAGTGGTATACCGGTATACCATGGTATACATTGGTACCCTCTGGTGAACTAACATAGCAATTGAAAATGGCCATTTATAGTGGATTTTCCTATTAAAAATGGTGATTTTCCATTGCTATGTTAGTTCACCAGAGGGTATACCTCATATTCTGACACATCATGACACATCTATGTAGGGAATGGATGATCTGACATGGATAAAACATCCCGGTGGCGACTGGGACAGCGAACGCCATGGCATGGCGTCGGGAATCCCCAATGGCTTTGCACAACTCCTGCCTCAGCTATCGCTGCATTCGACCAAATGGATCCCAATGGACCAGATCCTCCCATTCTTCGGATAACGACTGTCCAACATGTCAATATCACAAAGCAAGACATGATACTCCTTGTATACATCAATGCAAACGACACGTATACTAGTCGCATATTACAATATTGATATGATATATCATGATATATCAATCGATGTCATTATATCTTAAATCTTATATCTTATGTCCTATCATACGATTTCTTCCATTTCCCAAGTGCCAAGTCGCCTACCAAACACCTCCCCCTCCCCCTCTCAGCTTTCCACGCGCGCTTGACAGCACCTAAGGCTTCCTGCTGAGCATCTGCCTGCAGGCCCCATCCCTGAGTTGGGGCCAATTTTTTGATCCGGGCTTGACATTAGTCATGATTCGTGATTAACAAGCTATGTTCTTAGACATAATACATCATATATCTATTGCATGTCATATAGTCATATATATAGTTAAATATTATCATGTAGCAATGTAGCAATGCACTAAAACTGATCTGCATGGAATAGAAATGGCCAGCGTGGGTCGCCTCCAGCTGCGCCACAGAAAGTTGAAGCAACGATTCCACCTGGCGCGACTGCAGGCGTGGCGTTGAACGTCATCCCGGATCATGTTCTCCAGCCCAAACCACCCAAATAAGGGTGGTTTCTCTGAAAAATATGGTATACCCCCATTCTAAGCCATTAAACAAATAGGGATGGTGATGGTATGATGTTTAACCAGTGGCCAGGGATATCCAAATTTCGGACAAACCCAAAACAATAAACAGGAGAAATGCTGGCACTTTGAAAACTGAGTCTCCAGTGAGACAGGCGAAACACAGAAAATGCATGACAGTCCCATGTATCAATGTTTGGACAAACCATGAAATTCAATAGCTGGTTGGTAGCTTTGACAAATCCTCAAAATATTCTTGTCATCTAGAGCAATCACCATGAGTATGGTTATAAAGAAATAATATTTCTCTCTATAATTAAGTATTATACATATACAATCATATACATATATAATCTAATACCCATGAATGTAATACATGTATATACATAAAATACATTAAAATACATAACATACTCAATTATAGATATTTGAGACCCCCAACCAGAATAGGAAGAGGGCCCCTTCCTTCACACCTCTGCTGCACGATCGCCGAGGTCGCGGAAAATGCTACAAGACCTCAGCAACGGAATCACCAGGACCTGCCGCGTGGCATCTCTTTTAGTCTCTTTATCCATCAAATGCGGTGACTAAAGACTTTAATCTTTAAACACAAATAATATCTCTTTAAAGGATATTAGAGGTCTGATGAGGGCTGTAAACTCACTTTGTTGAGCCACCTGCGCTTTTCAGAAAGCGTGTTAAGATTGTTAAGAATTTGGAGACTCCTACATCCTCTGCATCTGCATCATTCTGCACCGCATGATGGATCCAAAGCAACACCGGCATGCCGCCATACTACTGTACTTTCAAGATCTTTCAGGTGTCCTAAACGCGGACCCTACAGTAGTGTGTCTGGATTTAAGCAGTTTTCTTGGAAACACCAGCAGGTTGCTGATCTGTCAGCCTCGATGTATGATTCAGCATCTTCAGTTGGGCTCCGCACTCATCTGCCGCCTTGTATGTGGTTGGGCGATGCTGGGCGTTGGTTTACACTTGCGGATGCAGTGTTTCTGCTGGCTTTGAGGCAACTGCTGAGGCTGCTTGGTGCGACGACTTCTTCTGAAGATGTGCAGCAGCGAGCCTCAGCTCGATGCAACATGATGCGCCGTGAAGGTGGCAGAATTCCGAGGACTGAACGTGCGCAAGGCCGATGCGAGCCCCGCCAAATCACCACCTTCTCGAAAGGCCTGGAACAAAAGCTTTTCACGTGCTCCATGGCATCATCCTCCTCCTCCTCCTCGTCATCATCAACTTCATCATAAACTTCATCATAAACTTCATCATCATCATCATCATCATCATCATCATCATCATATCCTCCTCCTCCTCATCCTCATTCTCATCCTCTCACTAGACCAAAAGTCCACATCATCCTCACTGCTGAGTTACCTCCACCGCACGGGTGGCAGCTTGTAGTGCATCTGCAGGTAAGCCACGGCAAACCTGGCTGCTTACTCCCTCAGCGAAGACGATTGCAGTGGTCAAGGCAAGCAGCTGCTCCTTTTTTTTGCGTCACTTGCTACAGTCGCGGCACTTTCTTTGGACAAATCCCCAGCCTCAGGACAGCTTTTCCGGAGAGAGAGTGCCAAGAAATCAAAGAAACCACTAGACAAGCATTCCTAAGACAACAAATCCACTAGTTGGAAAAAATCCTCAAACCACTAAGAATTATACAACAAATCCACAAAGCAACGACTTTGCAATAATGTAAGTTGGCTTGGGGTCAATCCGGCAGTTTGATTCGTATGCTGACCTAATCATGTTGTTGCTATCATCGTCAATGGATAAAATCATATACTGTAAATTACTGTAACATCATACAACTGCATCAACTATATCATATAGTTATCAACATAGTTATCAACATAGTTATCAACATAGTTATCAACATAGTTATCAACATAGTTATCAACAATATTAACAGTCATTAACATGCATTAACAGAACAAGACTCCCAGGTCTTTTTTTGGGTCTCCGATGTTGCCAAGTTTGATGTTGCCAAGGCACCTTGTGGGCCAAACCAGCCGACATAACCTCAACCACGGGGAAAATGCTGATGACGCTATCGAATAGCATTCAAAAGATTTCTTTTAGACACACACATATTATATATATAATTATATATAATTATCATTGGCCATAATTCAATCATTTGTAGACCATTGCGAGTAGTATTTAATGATTTCATAGAGTAATCATAGTCATATAGACTATATATGTACCTTTGTTTATGCGAACAAAACACAGGTTTGAGGTGCTGGCCAGTTCCATTGCATGCCTTGCACTTCTGCTCAAATTCTCTCTGCATCCGCGCGTACACCTGCCGCAGAAGTCACTTTCAGGAGCTAGGTCCTTTCACAGGTGTCATATGATCCGGAAAAAACGGCTGATGTCATCCCTATGAATCATACTGCTTGGCTGGGGATTCCATGGGTCCCCCTGATTCCCCTATTAAAAAATGTAATACCCTCTGGTAAACGTTTACATAGCGAACTGGAAAGATCCACCATGCTATTAATGGGAAAATCCACTATAAATCAGCATTTTCAATAGCTTTTTGTATGTTTACCAGGCCGGGTAAACATCGATAATCCCCAACATATTGCCACCCAGCCATCTCTGATGTGGCCCCATGGCCCCGGCCAGCCTCCTCGCCATCCAAGATCGCTGGAGCGCGATCAGCGTGAGCTTCAGCTTGAACTGATCAGCGTGTAGCTCTGTGACGAGCAAAAACTCGTCATACAAATACAGTATATAGGAATATAATGTAATATAGAGTCTATAGTATATAGGAATATAATGTAATATAGATGTCTATAGTATATAGTATACATGACATAAATTGACATAATCCATCCAGTTCCTGAATATCATCTGGTACAACATCTTTGTACCATAGCCAGGTGCGACGTACACAGACACACAATCAAGATCAATCAAGGCATGAATTCGTAGCAAACCAATGCTCTCAACATGAAAAATTGATTTAGAGTCTCATCATTCAATTGATTTAGATTGATTTAGTCTCTAAATTGTAGACTCTCAGAAACCTTCCGAAAACTTTAACTCTGATGACTGTGGGAATGCCATGACAAAGGGCCTATCTGAGACCTGGGATGCCATGTGATGCCATGTGATGGGACCAGCAGCCTTTAACCGGATCGATTTTCTGCCACTACTTCCTCTGGACCGGGTGAAACATGTGAAGCCCCAAGTGGCACTAGACCTTGGTGGATTTGGGCCAGTTCCTCCCTAAATGGCTTCAGATTTCCCGTGCCGACCGGGTCGATGATTGCAAAGACCACCTTTGAAAAAACGCCGCGAAACTCAGGGGACATGAGCTGCTCACGGAAAATGGCTGCCACTGGTCTTGTTGGATTCCCAAAAGCGCCACATCCAAAGGCACCGAGCACCAGATTGGGATGACCCGAGTGCTTGGCTGCGTGGAGGACTGAACGGATTCGTAAGGTCACATCGGCTGCCCAATCCGAGTGGGCCCATCCTCCTTTAGGCCTGCGATCTGGACCAATGGGCATGGCAGCGGTCAAAATCGTCACGCTGCCAAGTGAAGCACAAGTTTCATGCAGACTTCCAGGACGTCTCACCGCTTGCAGGTCTCGTGCAACTAAAGTAACACCAGGTGGGATGGGATAATGGCTGGACTTCAATGCAGGGTATAGCTGTGGAAGAAGGCGGCACAGATCTTCTTCCTGTGCCAGGCCGCCGCTGCGATATCTTCCACCTGGAACACTGGCATTGGCAAAGTTAAGGGCACAGGCGTCTCCCAGAGTCAAGGCAGCAAACAAAGTGTCAACATTTGCACAGCAAACCTCTGTGACTTCAAACAAAGGAGATCTTAGCATCTGTGGTTCACGTGGAACTTCAACAGCTTCTGCTGTAACCAAGGGCAATGGCTGCCACTTTGTGCCATCTTCCAATGGGAAACCGCCTTTGAGCATCAGCTCATCGTTAGCCTCAACCAGCCCATGAACACCTCCACGTTCCTTCCCTGGCCATTTGTCCACTCGCTGTAATTCCAAGTGCCGGCACAGCCGTGAGGATAGCTGGATACTGTGTGCAGCAAGTGTCATCGAGGCTTCATGATGCTCTTGGACTGAATACTCAACACAAAAGGACACAATCTCTAGGTATCACATGATATCACTAGGTTCAATTGAACGGCAGGGGTGCTGTCACTAGTGCAACACAAAAAGTAACAGCATTTTTTCATGATTGATATTGACATTGATTGGTGGCAAGAAATCAACCGACTCCGTTATGATATGCATACAGTACATAATATGCATACAGTACATAATATGCATACATGTATGTGTCTGTTTTTGGTTTTTATCTCGACTTGTAAGATCTCATAATATCTCGAAAACCAATGAAAACCATATTATCATATCCTGAAAGAGCCAACACCTTGCGCGTAAACACAACATTCGATCTTGCAACCGGTACTCAATTAGCAGATGACTGGTCGACCGAGGTTACACTCATGATTTTTCATGATTTGGGTGTGGGTTTAAACACTGTCCGTAGATTCTGTAGCTCTTTTTTTCACACAATCAAATAGCTGGTTTATTTAGATGTCCATCCACAAAGATCACGATCCATACTCTGTTTTTCATCCACCAGGCGGGATTTTTTCTTAGCAGCACTTAGCCTCCTCCGGCCTTCAAGATCTTCAGGATCTCCAGGATCTCCAGGTTCGTAATGGGTCTCCAGGTAGACATTCGACTTGCTCAGCTTTTCCGCCATACCTGATGATCATTGATCCAAAAAGGGGCCGCACAGTTTTTTTGGCCACAGAAATACCAGCGGCCTGAGGGCAAGAGAGAAAGATAGGGAAAGGACAGAGATGAGAAGAGAATGAATAGAAAGTAATAGAAAGTCAAATACGCCCCTATAATCAGTGTGTCATGCAGTGCTTGAGCCGTTCGAATATAAAAAACGACATTCAAACTGGACCCAGGAAGTAACAGCAAACCCAGCCGGGCGGTCATCACCAGGATCCATGATCAGCCCAAACACCATTCACGAAGTCATCATCTTCGTAAATGGAGCGAGCCTCAGCGATGGGCCCACATAATTGGTCATATTATGTCATATTCGATTATATAATATTCTAAAATAGCGGATTGTTAAACATGTTGGATGGTCAAAATAATAAACATTAATAAACCACTAACTATACCATAAACCTGTTCACAATTTTCGTCGCATGCCACATTCATGTGACATTCATTTTGGTTCAGCCAAGGGGCCCTTGGCACGGAGAGTGTCCGTATGGCATGCGATGCTTCCTTCGGTTCAACCGTCGGCTGCGCATGGGATGTGCCCGATGCTGGTGGCCCAGAACTTTGTTGAGTTGGTTCGAAAGTCCTGGCAGAATGTTGTGAACGAGGCTTTCAGTCTTTACATGTTATGAGGCTAAAGTTGGTGATGGCTGAACCAAAAACATCCAAAAACATATGAAGTATCGTTACCGTACCTACACCATATGGTTCATATATGATTCTATTTGCCTATATATTTATATATATACATATACATAACTATACATATACTGTATGTAAATTATATGTTATATGTACATGCACATGCATGCACATGCATATTTTAAATATAATTACTGTGTGTAATATGCTTGCATGATCTTGCATGTCTGGATCGGACAGCTGCATTTGTGTTAACCCTGGCGCACAAGAAAAATAACAAAACACCTGGAAGACTGGGATGTTCTGCTCGTTTCCAGGACGCTGCAGGCTTTCATCAGAAGTCGCAATGATTCGTCGTTCAAGTCGTTCAAGTCCTTCAAGTCCTGGCGAAAAAAAAACCTGCATAGCGGCATAGCATCCCGCATGGCATGGTGATTTGCAAATATGCCCCCAAAAAAACATACACAACATATCACAAAATGATATAGAATCTATGATTTAATAACTTATACAAAGCCATTGAATATTGGATAATTCGGATAATTGCACCTTCGTGCCTTGCAGCCTTGCACTATCCCAAACATTACGCATGGGACACAGCCAGTCAGTCCTGAGGACTGGAGGGCGATTGTCCCTGTGGCACAGCTGTTTCTCGGGACAACGGTGAAGTTGTGACAGTCCAATGGATTTTCCAATGGATTCATTAGGATAATTGTAATCCAATTGTGACAGTCCTGGAAATATCTGGAAATTACTTAATGATCCAATTTTCCTATTTTCCAATTTCTGGTAAATTTCTGTTTTACCCTCTGGTAATTTAAGCCTACGGGTTGAAAACCGAACCAGCGTTTTGCATCTTTTTATGTCATTCATGGGGTTAACGGGGTGGGGTGGGGTGGGGTGGGATAATAACGTTCATTGGCACTTCCTCACATATATGCTACGTTCTTGTTGGGTGGGTGGGGTGGGGTGGGATAATAACGTTCATTGGCACTTCCTCACATATATGATGCTACCTTATTGTGTGGGGTGGGGTGGGGTGGGATGGGGTGGGATAATAACGTTCATTGGCACTTCCTCACATATATGATGCTACGTTATTGTGTGGGGTGGGGTGGGGTGGGGGGGGTGGGATAATAACGTTCATTGGCACTTCTTCACATATATGATGCTACGTTATTGTGTGGGGTGGGGTGGGGTAATAATGTTCATTGGCACTTCCTCACATATATGATGCTACGTTATTGTGTTGGGTGGGGTGGGGTGAGGTGGGGTGGGTGGGGTAATAACGTTCATTGGCACTTGCTCACATATATGATGCTACGCTACTGTAATTCGTCTTGCACTTCTTAACATATATGATGCTACGCTACTGTAATTCGTCTTGCGCTTCTTCACATATATGATGCTACGCTATTGTAATTCGTCTCGCATTTCTTCACATATATGATTCTACGCTACTGCAATTCGTCTTGCACCTCCTCACAAACATGATGCTACGTTATTGTACGTCGTCTTGCACTTCTTCACATATATGATATGATGCTACGTTATTGTAATTCTTCTTGCACTTCCTCACATATATGATGCTACGCTAGTGTAATTCGTCTTGCACTTCTTCACATATATGATGCTACGCTACTGTAATTCGTCTTGCACTTCTTCACATATATGATGCTACGCTAGTGTAATTCGTCTTGCACTTCTTCACATATATGATGCTACGCTACTGTAATTCGTCTTGCACTTCTTCACATATATGATGCTACGCTGCTGCAATTCGTCTTGCACTTCCTCACATATATGATGCTCACCATTGATGTCCATACGGGCACAATTGACATTGTTTGGCGGCTGATCAAAGGATCCTTGCCTAAGAATCTTCATACGAAGAGTGCTAGAAATCCAACCTTGCTCAATGGCAAGATTTGGACGCATGTTCGCGCTTGGCAGTGGCGATGGGAAAACCATTCCCACAAAAACCTGTCCAAGCTCACTGCACAGATTGTCAAGAACACTTAGCGCAGAAAAAAAGAGAGTGCCGCTGAGGTTTTTTACATTTCCAGTCAAAAGTACGCGCGTACTTTTTAAGGAAATTGCACTTTCAGGGAAATGCAAAAACACTGTGATTTGTGGTATAAAATCAATGTCGAACACTGCAAACGTTGAAAACGCGGGTTCGATAAACAACCCGCCGGGTAATTTAACATAGCTATTGAACATGGCCATTTATAGTGAGTTTTCCCATAAAACATTGTGTTTTTCCACAGTTATGTTAGTTTACCAGAGGGTAATACCAATGAGGACAATTAGGAAAATTATGGAAAATTATAGGATATCCCAATTGGGTCCAATTGGTAACATTGGTGTTACAGTGAAATTTACCAGAAATTTAATCCCAATAAGAATATATGTAACAATTGGATTTACCAAGGGGAAGGTTAGGATATGATATCCCAATGAGTCTAGTCATGTCATATCTAACTGAAACTATAACTGAACACAAGTAAAAAGGTGTCCACTGTAATCTCTGACTCTGGCTGATCTTTGGCCAAGAAACAGAGGCAGTTGTGTCAGTTTCTGTCCAGTGCTCATCGTTGGATCTAGGGAGTGTGGTTCCCGGGCTCCCTTCAGCCTGATGGTCACTGGATCACTGGCAAAACCGCAGGCAGAATGACTCCAGGATTCTCGACTGCAGCTTGGCAACCGCCAAACTCTCCCTCGACTCCGGCATTGTAACGGGAGGCTCCTGCGGGATTTGGTGCAGGAAAGAGGTGAAAAACTGCAACATCATGCAGCATCAATTGAACTTGTTCATGTTGATGCTCAAGCTAAGCACAAAGTTGACGGTTGCGCCAACCAACAGAATCGAAGAAACTCCTCCACCTGATGCGCTGTGGGTGTTCCACTGCCAGTTGATTCTCTAGCTTGAGACTTCGCGTGCCCTGAGGGAGCCTCGAACGAGACGACGCGTGTCATGTACAGAACTAGCTGCACATCACCATAGAATACCATGGTCATCACATAGTCAACCAACCAATGGGTTCCTCAAAATCCACTGATTTATCATCATTGTCCCATTAGACTTGCCATAAATTGGGGAACAAACCGTCCTGGTCTCGCTCGAAAGGCCCTAAGTCCGGGCCACCAACCTGCACACAAGCATTGCCAAAAGGCCAGGCGCACCAAACTTTCCTGGGGTCCAAAAATGGACCCATGATGACCCATGAATCCACCGTTGAATCCCAATTTTCAGACATGTTCAAACACCTCCTTGTTTCAAAACTTGTTTATTTTTTCCCATGTCTTTCCTGAGTTCTCCCTGCTGGCCTCGAGGCTCTTTGGGCTCTTGCCAGGGCTCGCGGTCTCAAAGGGTCGCAAAGACACGCGCCTCGAGGGTGAACCTGCGACTTCGACGAGTCGTCGTCTCAGTCTGGGTCTCACAATGGGTATCTCTGTATGGGTCAAATGGATTCACCCATAGGATCCATGTATGGTATATATATACTAACATTTGGGGTATATTGATGGTAAATGTTACCATATATAGCATACATGGATCCTATGGGTCATAACTGGATCAGACTGATGAATTTTGATCATTTGCATTGGAACTATCGGTAACTATCGAATCTTGGGGGTTGATCATTTCGATATATGTCTATCCGAGTCAGTGAAGCTCACATATCTCTTAAAACTAATGGATTATAATGGATTATTCGGATCCGCACCCGAGGTCTTGTTACGTCCCTAGGAATGGAGTTCTTGCATCAGCGCTTGCACGCCTTTTCACTCACACATAGGCAAGTGGAATACCACGGTAAACGCTTCAAAAATCTTCCTAATGGCACGACTTCTTTATACATAATATATATATATTATATGTTATGAGCGTACATAGATACCGTACGATATCTATACCGTCAAATCTATTCACAAGATCTTACACATATATCAATATGATACTGTAACTGTAGTTGCACACAAGACACACACACACACGCACAAACTCTCACATTCACGTGCTATATCATGCAATCATGTATAGTATGCAGTGATGACTATACATCAAACCAGTTCAACGCATACAATCGTATACATATGCCATTGCAACGATATCAATCTACACATTATAGTTGTATGCACAGCCATGTTTGTTTTTCAAAATATATAATTAATATTAACTAACCATCCTGGAGCAAATAAAATGTAAACAAATGAGTATGTTCGAACATCCCAATCTTCTATCTACCTTAGGATGATTCTATATGTAGTCAGCTCACAAATGTCTATCACAGAGCCGCTGATCCCAGCCGCCTCCGCTGAGAAATTCCCCAATGCCGCTGGCCACGGGTCCACTAGCGCCGCGCCCGCGACCTGCAGGACTGCATTGCGACGAGCATACCCTTAAGGTTACTGCATATTCATAAGTATTGCAGAAATATGTGTAATATATAGAAAACATACATATATAATCTTATATATATATATTGTATGTGTATGTATGTGATGTAATGTAATGTAATGTAGCGTAAAGTAGCCGTAATGTAGCCGTAATGTATTGCGATGCAATGCAATCTATATTCCGAGAAAATAATATGATACCATCTAGATCCATCTAGTCTCTCCATGTATCTCCCCCTCCGGAAAAACATGTTTTTGCCAACGGACTCGTTACCGTCGCACAAATCCACATCCGGTAGCCTGGGGAAGGGTGGGGTGGGGTGGGGTGGGGTGGGATAATAACGTCATTGGCATTTCCATATGAACCTGATGCTACGCTCTATGACCTTCAATTGCAATTCCACATGAACTTGATGCTACGCTCTATGATCTTCAATTGCAATTCCACACATCCGCATCCGATAGTCTGGGGTGGGGTGGGGTGGGGTGGGATAATAACGTCATTGGCATTTCCACATGATCTTGATGCTACGCTCTATGATCTTCATTGGCATTTCCACATGATCTTGATGCTACGCTCTATGATCTTCATTGGCATTTCCACATGAACCTGATGCTACGCTCTATGATCTTCAATTGCAATTCCACATGATCTTGATGCTACGCTTTATGATCTTCAATTGCAATTCCACATGATCTTGATGCTACGTTCTATGATCTTCAATTGGCATTTCCACATGATCTTGATGCTACGCTCTATGATCTTCATTGGCATTTCCACATGATCTTGATGCTACGGTCTATGATCTTCACTGGCATTTCCACATGAACCTGATGCTACTCTCTGTGATCTTCAACTGCAATTCCACATGAACTTGATGCCACGCTCTATGATCTTCATTGGCATTTCCACATGATCTTGATGCTACGCTCTATGATCTTCATTGGCATTTCCACATGAACTTGATGCTACGCTCTATGATCTTCAATGTGAGAAAAAGTTGCGGTTGCCCTTTTTGAGGCTGAAGTGATGGAAGGGTTGTCATTACCAAAGTAGACGGACCTTTTTTTTCGATAGGTTTTGAATGCAAAAACTGGCTCCTCGCTGTGAGGAAGTGGTAAATTTGATCATTTTCGCACGCCGGTAACGCTTCCGCCGGGATGTTTTTGGCACTCAGATCCAATCATTTTGAATTAGCCTTTTGTGAAGTTTCCGGGCAAAAATGGGCAAAAAGCCAGCTGAGGGCAGGGCGAGGAGAAGGGCTGCTGCTGTTTGGAGATTTCTCCTGAGATGTCTCCTTCGGAGATCTCTCCAGGGGATTCTCCTGACTTCCTGCAGACCCCCCTGCTATTGGCAGAGAAGGGCTGCTGCTGCTGGTCGAATATCTCAGGTCAAGCGTCACCTGATACGAACTGTTCCACTTTCCGGAGACGGCCAACCCTAGGAAGATGCAAATCCTGACTTTCTGCAGCACTTTAACTAATGCAGCACAATTGCTTGGGCTTTGCCGTGCGGGATACTATTTCAGGCTTTTACTCTAGCAGATTTTAGGGGCTAAGCCCTTAATCAGCCAGGGTTTTGCCATTCTGGGATTGACATCTACATCTGAGATAAGGACAGGTGAAGATACCGATGAAGCCCAAAGCATCTCAGCATCCTCCAGTTGGCCACTCTTTAAGAGGATGGCACGCACACCAAAGACGAAATGACCTGGGGAAAGGATATCGCGACACGCGGCGACAATGTTCTCTGTAATTTCCCTGATAGATATATGTTATAGATAAGTGCTGCATATACATATATATATATTATGTGCGTGTGTGCCTCTTGCAACTTGCAAGTTCTATTCTACATGTCGGTTGGACTGAAATTGAAATACCCCAAAATAAAATTGCGTATATTTGCCTATCATCGTTTTCTCCTTTTTTAGTGTAGTCAGTTTTTGGGGCATCATTTTTGGAGAAACAAATAAATATCATGCAGTCCAACGTTGATTGCATCCCTGAGGCTGCAACGTCCCAACGGAACATCCATCTTCAACGGAGCTGTTGGACAACGCCACCTGCATTGACAAAAGCTGTTCCTCCAGGATTACTGAGGGGAAAATCACTGAGGAACAAGCTGCGATAATCTGATATGCATATAATATTATACAATGTATGCCTATGTGAATATATCTATTTTAGTTTAAAACATATTTCTTAATATTTCTTAGGTAGGTATATATATATATATGTGTAACAAATTCTGATATTGATACATACAAGTATGTATATAATGTCTATATACACACAAAGAATGGCCTGGAGGCTGATGGCCGTGAATTCCTTAATGACCACGCAGGGATGCAACGGTCTGCAAATGCTGACCGTTGATCGCCATTTTGCGTCTAATTACTAGGCCAAAAATGCCACTTATGCAATACTTATGCGCATATTATATCTATATCATTAATACACATGAACGCATACTATAGATTCTATTAGATCATAATTGCATGCAGCAAACCTTTTAAGCAAAGGCTCAGTTCTGCTTGGGAAAGACTAGCGCAGTCACTGCTGAACTGCAAGACTTCGAAAGCACAAATCTTTTCCGCCGAGGCTTCAGCAAAGCCACGATGCCTTGACGTGTCTCCAGTGCCAAACACGTCTAAATGTCTGAAATTGTAAAATTATGCAATATGTCATTGTAGTACTAGTGTTTTTCTGCCTGTCTGTCTCTCTCTTGCTCCCTTTCGCCCGTTGACCAAAACACATGCCTAAGACCCATTAAAAAAAGACAAGCAGGTGTGCAATGCTTCACAACTTGATCTGCCGTTGAGGTCTAAGGTCGTGACACATCAGCCCAGTCAAAGAGCCAGGAAATCCAAATGGTTCCCTTGCTCCAGGAGAGAATCTGTGGCAGCACACCAGATGGAGGCGGAGCTTCGCAAATTGACCTTGGATGAAAATGGATAAAGAATGATAAAGATGGATCAAGTCATGAACAAAAGTGAATGGTGATGGATGATATGGGAAAAATATGAAACATATTCAAAAAGTGATATGGGAACGGGTTAAAACCCAATCAGTACCCTGCTGTTCACACCAAAAGAGCTGGTACAGTAGTATAATTACGACATAAGTCTGCCATTCACTTCATATGGATCCATATAGCACACAGGTGCTGAGACGTGTTGACCCATCCCATATACAGAGTGTGAACTGCTGTGGCGACCAGCTACACTAAGCATGGCACCCAACCGGCAGGACTTTCTGTGAAGCTGATTGATCAACTACCTGGAGGCCGCAGGAAAGGGAGACCACGGGCTCTGCACCACTCGACCATGCGACCCCCACCAAGGGCATCCAAGGGCCTAAGGGTGACTAACATCATTCGGGTGGTGGGGATGTGTTGCTACTTGCAGGCTCCTGCCTGGGCCGTTTGCACCATCTCTTCTTTGGCCTCTTTGGCCCTTTCTGTCAGATCTGCCTCCTTAGGGTACCAAGAGTTGCGACTGGCTCTAGCTAAATACTACTGGAAATCTGTTGATATCTGGCCTCAAAATTCGAATCACTCTAGGCCAGGTACACTTTCCTTCACCTCTGGAGCCTCTTCTGGAGGATCTTCTGCAGTCTTGACGACACCTTCTGGAATCTGCAAGGTCACTGCAGCATCAGAGGTCTCCCTTGCTGGGTGTGCTTTCTTTTCTTCCAACCTGAAACCACCCATTTTCATCCATTTCCCAAGCGCATTGGCAGCTGGAAGAACATGTGTTAATACGTGTTACGAAAGGTGAACGTCAACTGATCATCGATTTTTGCATGTCCAATGCCATGAACAACTACCATGTGGAGATTGTTTATACCGACCAATTGTATGGGATGATGTAGGCCATTGCCTTGCCTCCGCTTGCGCGTGGTGCTGAGTCTGTAATCCTGTGGAGGTGGAATGTCCTCAGCACATCCCAAAGAGTTTGGGCATTTCGATGATTGGTGCTCTCAAGCTGCAAACTTCAGCTCCAAATTGGAGTTTTCTCATTGTTTCTTATTCTTGCTGTGGACTCCATAGTTGACAACTGCGTTTCTAGTTCTGCCTGCAAACAAACACATGCACACTGCCTCATAGATCATCAGAAATGACGTGAAGATCATCGACTGATGCGCGGCACAGAGTTCCGCACGCTTTGCTTTGGCGATGGCATCAGCTTCCTGATGGCCGCAAAATGGCTTCGGCTGTGATGCAGCAATGCCTGCTCTTCCCACACTACAAGTCTCTAACATGAACGAAACGTGACAAAAACAATCAGATTCCACCAAGCTGCATCTTGTGTGACTTGAAAAAGACTACACATAGACAGTGTGCATATTTATATGTGTATATATGATGCCTATGTATATAGTATACATATATACATTCCCTAAAGGTTGGGGAATAAGTCACCGGTTAGTCACTAACCCTCGCAGCATCAGGTAGGCACAACCTTTTTCTCAAACCATATTCTCTGTGTTCTTCCAACCTGTATTCCTACAGGATAATGCATTGGGTATGCCTATAGATCAATCAGCCCTGCTGATGGTGGCATTCTGTTCCAGTCAGGCTCAGATACTGGATCCCTCCATGTATCATTCCACACCCGCTGGGACAGTACCACCTCCAATCTATAGGTATTCACAGATCTCTGTGCACAATTAGACCCCGTCTGCAGCGCAGACTACAAGTTATGAGGATACCTCACAGAGGTCCTAATAACAGGGTGGGTCAAAATCTCCGATTTAGGGAGGGCAAGGAAAACAATGCTGCTATTTTGGATCAATACTTACTTGAGCCAAAATTGGCATTGATTTTACCTTATTTAACCAACCACCAAGGAATGACCACCGTCCACCCAGGCCAAACAAACACTAGACAGTCATACATTCCTTAAAGGTTGGGGAATAAGTCACCGGTTAGTCACTAACCCTCGCAGCATCAGGTAGGCACAACCTTTTTCTCAAACCATATTCTCTGTGTTCTTCCAACCTGTATTCCTACAGGGTAATGCATTGGGTATGCCTATAGATCAATCAGCCCTGCTGATGGTGGCATTCTGTTCCAGTCAGGCTCAGATACTGGATCCCTCCATGTATCATTCCACACCCAACGCACTAAGTCCCAATGCATTTAAAGAAACTCGGCCGTGCGAATGATGGCCGCTGTGGGAAGATGCCAGAGAATGGCTGGAAAAGGTGCTAACTGCGCTGTGAAACCATTGGTCTTAAACCATGGGTCGTTCCATCCAAGTCGGCTGATCGAATCAGTCCAGTTACTCTTGGAAGGTACCCATTCCCAAAATATCCAGGTCTTATAAGCAAAAAGCAACGCGTGGATTATGCCGCTCATGACTTCAAGATCTGGGGAATCACTTCGTCCCTTGATCAACGTCAAAAGGACCGCCACATTGTCAATGAACCACACTCCGCGCCTCTCGCGAAATTGGTGTGGTCTACAAACTAATGCTTGCAAGATGACAACCATCTCCAGTTGTGCAATCTTGCGGTCGCCTGGTTCCCACAGGGTATATACTTCCTGTGGCAAGTCTGCGATGAAAGCCTCCCTGGTGACCCCAGGCTGATCCATCCAGACGATGCAGAACCCCCCGGTGCCCTGCCCTGGACACTCCAGAGCTGCATCCGACGCACCTACAAACCGTAGGCATGGGGGAGGAAAAATGAAAAACTGACGTTTCGGCTTGTCCCGAAGTATCGCTTCGATGACTTCAAAACTCTTTAAAATTCGAGTTGTCAGGACAATGCCCTTCTCATACTGTCTCTCCTTGATGGGTGCAAGCCCTTGAGCGCCAATACGCCCATAGGTTCCTTGTTCGAGGAAGTTCATCATGCCGTAGATCTTGGAAGCTGTACCTGCATGTAGCCGGGCTGAGGTTCGACAATCACGCATCAAAGTTTTGATCTTGTCGATGAGGCGTTGGCGGGGCCAAAAGCTAATGGAGCCAGTAGAGTTCAAATGGGACATATCATGGTCTAATCCGAGGAAAAGCCCCTGGCTGGACATAGGCTGATGTTTCTCCACCGCAAAGGGGGCACCAAGGATCTCATTGAGATGTATGAATGCCGTCTGCGACGCCCCTTTGGAGCTGCCCCAGTCTACCACATTCGCATCATCGAAGTACATAGACACCAAACAAGCAAGAAGGCGTCGTCCCAGTGCTTCTACAAACTTGGAATAGCGATTGAAGCTTGTCACTGCCAGTGGGAGCCCAAAAAGCAAGGAGTTGTAGAGCTGGAAAGCAGGTTGCTGCCACTCATCATGCCACCAAGTAACAACACAGCCAAGACTCTCTTCCCTGGAGATTGGACTGTGTCGATAAGCATCTGGCCAATCCTCGCCTCCGCTCTCGAAGTGGTCATGAGTCATGTGATGATCCCAGTCACTCTGGGACATCCAGCTCGCGACTGCTGCAACATGTTGGGCTGGTCGAAGTGCACTGCACAGTACCAGCTTGTTGGAGTCTGATGACAGTGCCGATTGGCCGCCCACTGCTGCATCATCGATGATACGCTTCTTCCCACTCGGCTGCACAATGACGCATCGTGGGATGAGCCGGAATGGGCGCCCTTTTGTGGCTCGTAAAAGCTCTGACCAAGTCATAGGCTGCGTGCCAAAGCCTTTATCTGCATCCACCAAGCTCTGTGACAACAGAAATTCATCATGAAGACCAGGTCGCAGCTTTGCGATAATGGCTCGGTTGTGCTCATCAGTGTCCGCAACTACCTCGGCCAGGTTGATGATGCTCCCTTGTTGCGCTGGAAAGATGTTGTAGCAAGGCGCCGTGCCCACTGCTGGTAGCCCCGTGATAAGGCCATAGGGATAGCAGGTATCCCCCCACTGGGCTATCACCACCAGCAGTGCAGTCAGCCCCAAGTCCCTCTTGGTGGTGACTCTCGCGATTGCGTCTGTTTGGAGAGTGCGCAGCTGGTCTGTTACTGGGGTCCATCGCCTTTCCAATTCCCTCAACATGCCCAGAGCTCGCCTCCTCCATGACCCCAGGGAGTCCTTCTCTTGAGCATGCATGTGCGCGGCAAATTGGAGGTCGGTGTCCACAACAGGCGATCTCTCCGTCGGCAGAGGATACTGCCCCACAGTGCAGGCGGCCTCAAAGTGCTCGTCTGGGTCCAATCCGAAGGGAAGAAGAGGCGGGAGTGCTGCTCGATGATTCAGGCTCCCTGCCTGTTTGCCCTCAGCGTGCCTCTGCCGCAGTCTGGTAACGCCAGACCCCCCAGCAGGGTTAAGGGGACCATCCCACTCCAACCCTTGCGCCTCACGCCATTGCACGTAACTGCAGAAGGGATGCTGGTTCACGAGGTCTTCGATCATGGGGAACTTGAATCCAGAGAACCATTCAGCTGGGAAGAGCTTCCGGAAAGTTGTGACCACAGCTTCTTGCGTCCACCTGACTACCGACGAACCAGCCAATGTCGGTGCTTGCAAGGCAGCCAGGGCTAAACTCCCTCGCTTAGGACCCCGCACAACTCTCCTGGGTGGTATGCCAGCTGCCCGTGGGTGTGGGGCTGCAGCATTAGGGCTCGTGGCTTCAAACACCAAACCTGCTAGAACGTCCGCCTCACAGAGTTCATCCTCGGCGCAATCACACACTAGTGTCTTCCCCAACAGGGAATGGAGCTCTTGTCCGAAGTTACGTTTGATATGGTCGATATACAAGGGCATTACTTCATCTGGAGCACAATCATGGCCTGCAACGAACGGTGACTTCCAACATGTAGTGGGTAACCTGTGTGAGTGATGGCCTTGCCCCACGTAGATGGCCCCTGCTGGCAACTGCCCCTCATGCAGCAGCTCTTTCACCCGACCCCGGCTGGGGATCCTTGCACGCTCCCGGGGGTGTGGTGGCTCCAGACTCAGCAGGATGGCCAATGGTGCCATTGCCCGATTGCGGGTGCAGCTCCAGCCAATGCTCCCGGCGGCCCACCGCCTCCATAGGTGGCATCCGAGGTACATGAAGCACAGCTCGCCCAACTCGTACCGCCCACCATGAAAGCGCAACTGCCAGCGCAAAAGCTAGGCCTGCGGAGTATTCCGCCTCCCCTTTTGACGGGTAGACCCGCTGCCCATGCTCCGTCCATGGCCTCCACTCATCCCTCGCATGAGTGTGAGCGCATAGTGCTTTGGGCCATTGAGCTATCTCCAGGACGTTGTGCCTCAGCTTCTGGTACTTGCACCGTGCCGATTGGAAGACGCAGGCAGAGTACTCTGTCTCCCAATACTGCCCCGAGTCCATCAACCTCTTCTCCTCGGGTAACTCCCAGTGGAGGCTTCGGCCAGGGTTCTCTCGGATTGTGGCACCTCCACGCTGCACCATGGCCTGGATCTCTTCCAGGACAAATCCAGCTGCCTTGTTATCACGCTCCACCCTAGCTTCATCCTGGGGGCTTAGCCCTGGTAAGCCCTCTGGGTGGTCATTGGAGCGCAACGGCTGAGGGCTGGGTCTGCCATCGCTGAAGTGCAGTGGTATCTCTCGAGCCCTAGATTTGGTAGAGCAATCCAACGCAGCCATGATGCAGTCAGCCTCTTGTAGCTGCTCGTGCAGAAGTGCCTGGCGGGTTGCATCGCTGAGGTCATGAGTGGGGTCCAGGAGGATGTCAATGGGCAACACTCTCCATCCGCACCATAACAACGCCTTGCTGACCGGTGCCCCTGGTCCACTCATGATGTCTGCTGCAAGGGGGGGACTGTGGCGGCATAGGTGGAAAATCGACCCCAGAAGAGGCTGCCGCCTCCTCTCCGGGGCCCCTTCACTCCTTGATGTTGGATCGGCACGTGTGGGCCCCATGCCCAGGCGCGCCACAGACTCTGTCCCCTCGTGTGATTAACTCCACATCGGTGGGCACCTGCAGTGCATTTGCCCTTCTGCTTGCAATCTCCTCGTTGAAAGCCCTGACATAGGGTTGTACCATCCCTCATCACCTTGGCAACCCGCTTGCCGTTGATGGACTTGCCAAGGATGAGCTTGTTCGGAGATGCAGGTGCAGTCGCCACCTTGCTGTTCGGCACTGGCGCCATCGCAGTAGATGCCCCTGAGGGTTCACTACCCACAGGGGGTATCCAGTGAGCATCCCGTGCCTGAAAGACCTCTTTGATGATGACTCCCAGCGTCAGGGTGCTCTCCCTGAATCGGGATGTCCATTCAGCCCGTTCTTCTTGGTCTCTTGCCTGCAACCATACCATCCTCTTGGAAGGGTGCACCTGATAGCACGTCCTCTTTGCTCGAAACCAGTAGGTCATGCACACGTCCAAAGGTACCGCAGCAAACTCTGTAGAATCGGCCCCCAAGGCTGCCTCCTTGGTAGCGTCTGGTGTTGTGCCCGATGGGGGGGCGACTTCAGCAATCGCGTAGGCCAACATGAGGGTGTAGAGGCGGTCCAGGTACGACTCCACATTGTGCTGGCAAGGTTCGTCTTCATCCACTTCTTCCGTATAGAGGTTCTCACCCAGCTTGCGCTTCTTCTGATTGGTTGTCAGCTGGAATTGAAGTGTCTTCACCTTCCACAGGTTGAACACGCATAACATCCTCTTGGATAGCTCCCGACTCACCCTTGAGACGGTTGTATCCGCCGGATGTACCTCAGTAGGGAACTTCAAGCGGTACCGCCGCCAGAAGGCTGTTTTGGAGTCCCTCAGCTCACTCTCATTGAGCATGCTGTCCAAATCGGTGGTCTGCACCTTAGACCGGTCCTGCTCGGCCGTTTGATAAAACAGTGAGACTGCCGCCCAGGCCCTCCTCAGCCTGGCAATCTGCACCATTTTGTCATCGGTCACCCCGAGCTTGGTTACCCAAGTTTCCACTTGGGCCCCATCATGAAAGAAAAATCGGAATTCTTCAAGGTTGGCTATCTTTTCTTTGATTAGCCCTTTCACGATCACGTCGTCAAGGCTGAAGTTAACCCCTAGTGCCGCTAGGGAAACTTCTGGGGTCCCCCCCTCTCTAAGTACCAACCCTGATGAGCTCATACGGGTTCCGCCCGCACCAGCCCTCCTCGGTCCCCCGAGCAGTCCTAGGCTGTCTTGAGCAAAAGCTGAAGACACAGACCTGCACGCGGTTACTCCGCTCACTCAAATTGAACCCAGGACCCCCTGGACACAGACTCCCCTCCCTGGCATTCTCAGACTGCACTCAGTGCTTGCATGCCGAAAAAGGGGGAAAGACCTAAGAAGCCTCAAAGGGAAGGTTGGGATAAAGCTGGACTAGCGACCTCCCTAACTGCCTACTCCCTAGCTGAGTACTTCAAAATGCCATAAACTTGCTACCACGAGAATCCCTCCTCTGGATTACTTCCCTCACATTTTCACCGAAAGTGAGCTGTTATCTGAGGTTCTGATCCTGTCATGGTAGCTTGAACCAAACAAATGGACATCTTATGACTGAATTAAATAAAAGAGAGGATCGGAGAGCTCCGCTGGCCCCCAAAAATGCATCCCTCTCCAAGCTCTTAGCCTGCAGAAAAAGGTTACCGTGATGCCTCCCTGCTTTCAGGTGGCGTCACTTGCCCTGCTCTGCTACACTCACTCGGAACCTGCATCGCGTGGCAGCCATGATGCTGGGGCGCGGGCCAAGCAAGCTCTGCACCACGGTCGGTCCGCACTGCCTCATCGCCATCCTCGGTGAACATTGGGTCCGTCAAGCGCTGGGCCTTGTCCGACTTCTGGTGGTGCATGCATAGCGGCACATGCTTGAAGCCCTGCAAATGGAGTGCGCTCCTCGGAGTTGCCAGATATCCCGATGGGCGTGGCCAGCGGTCCCTCCGCTTCGTGTTCTTCACGGCTTCCTGCAGCCACTTGGCGGCCTCTTTGTCTCTGCAGAAGCCAGGCACATCGGTGTCTCTTCTCTGGGCTATCCAGTCCGAAGCGACCTCAAAGGTCTCACCCATCATCACCGCCCTGATCAAAGCTGTGGCTCCTCCGGCTCGGTGGCGACCCGCAATGCAGTGCGTGACGATGACTTCGCCACAGTACAAGGACTGTAGAACCAAAGGCCATAACTCCTTCCACGCTTCTGCACGCTCTGATGCCACGGCCACAGGGAATCGCCTCAGCAGCGCGTTGGGCAGCACCACTCCATTCCGCGCCTCTGGCCTCTCCGTGAAGCATGCGATCTGCAGGGTGGCCGGTGGGAACCGATGTTTGTTGGCTGCCGTTGGGAGCCCTGCCAGCCACAACTGGCCCCCTGAACTCATCTCCAGAACCTTGGTTGGGGCCTGAGCATACTTCCCCTTGATCGTTGCAAGGCGATCCCAAATAACTTCTTCTTGGGGTGGATTCAGGGTTGCCGGCATAGGAGGTAGCACGAAGTCCTCGTCCGCCGGGATGTGCGCTGGCCGCTCAATCACCATCCCCGACTCATGGACCTCAAGCGCAGGCCTGGATGACGATGCCTTCGCCACCGGCGGCTGCTTGGGCGTGGAGGCGCCACCCGCTGCTGCTGTTCTCTTGGCCTTTGGTTGCGGCTGCAGCTTCGGTGCCGCTTTAGCTTGGGCAGGAGCCACCGCAGGCGCCTTCGGCGGCGTCACCGGCGCCCCGGCCTTTGGTGGGGTTACCGGCGCTTCTTGTCTCCTTGCCCGCTTGGCCAATGGAACTATGCTTTCTGAGGAGCTCGATGATGTGCCGCCTGGTACTGCCTGTACCGTGGCCTCTTCCTGAGTGGAAGGATGCGGTAGCACCGGAGATGTGACGGTACCCTCCGCCAATCGAGCCTTCTTCGTCCAGCAGACGTGGGCACTATGTTTGCCGCCACATGCCCGTCCAGTTCTGGATACAACGGCACAAACGTGGGCTTCCGGGCACTGCTCCTCCTCACACTTCCCAGACTGAAAGAGGGCGCATAGTGGGGTCCCGTTCCTCAGGAACTTAGTGAGCAACTTCCCCCCTATGGCCGGGGGCATTGCCGGGCGGCCTGCCCTAGCGGCCTCTTCCTTGGCCTTATCTCTCTGCACGAGGGCCTGCTGAACGAAGTTGAATGACCTCTTCACCGAGGTTGGCGATGCCTTCGCCTGCCATTTAGTGACCACGTCCTGGTTGATCTTCTTGGCAACCGTTGCTTCTGCCTGCACCACTGCAGCATGCAGATCATCCATTGGGATCACTTCCCAAGACTCAAACTTGGTCAAATTGGCCATGATGGCATAGGCCATGTGCTTCATCCTTGTTGACATCGCTTCTTTGGAACCGGCATAGTGTGCTGGCATCGTGTGCTGGCATCTTGGCAGATGATTTGACCTCATCTGTCCAGTCTCCTAATGCGTTCAGCTCCAAGTCCGTGAAGGTCGAGAGCAAACCCACCGTAGGTGCTACCCGTCGCCATGTGTATGTTGTGATATTCCTTGCATCATCGACATGGTTCTCGAAAAGGAGCTGGGCCTTCTTCTGGACCTCCGAGATAGGATAGGGGATCCCTTCCCCGTCAAAGGCCATACCACAGGTCTGCTGCTTCTCTTCGGGCAGCTCTTTGATGGCATCGATCACTCTCTGAGCCCACGGAAAACCATTGGTGAACTCGGCCGGGGCTGACCAGGTAAATCCATTCCTGGAGTGTGCCTGCTTTCCCTGCGAACACCAGGCATGGATAGTAGAGGCAGAAAGCCGCTGGGGGGAACTCTTGGTGATGTGTCGGTGCCGCAAACATCCGACAGCACATAACCAGTTGGCTAACAAGGCTTAGTGATGATGCCTGCCTCCAAGAAGGGGATCATGCCTGGCTCGGCAACCACTGCCTGCTGCCGCTTCCGCGTCCTCACATTGGGTGCCACTGGAAGCTGGATGTTGGTGAGGTTCCACCCCATAGTGCCTGCTTTGTTGAGCCACTTCAGAGAAGCCAGGGCCCTCGCTGGGCCGTCTGTGCCATCCTGAACGAATGATGCCAGGTCCAAGTCCTCGACCACTTCGAGGCCCCTGTCCTCCTGGTAATGCGCCAGCTCTTTCCAGGTGCGGATGGCGTTGATGATCGTCTGGCTATCGGCTTGAGTGACTTTCTGTTGTGACAACCGCCGCAACTGCTTCCTCCACTCTTCCAGCCGTGCCTCGGTCACCTTATGGGCCGGCCTCTGCACAGACATTTCTTCGAAACACTGCGCAAGGGACTCCACCCTCTGCACCACTGCATCAGGCCCGTACCTGTTGGTAGACAGGGTCACTCCCTGTCTCCGCTGGATCATTGGCTTCACGGTCAGCTTAGGGACTCGATCTCTTGCTGAGCCAGCGCCACTGTCTTCGACCGCCCTTGCTCCAGCCGCCAGCAGCCCCTCATCAGCTTTGGACCGGGCTGAGGCCCATTGCGCCGCCAGAGCAAGCCCACCTGCCGACATGGCGTCCTGGTAGTTCTCGAAAGCATAGGCGAGGTCACTATCATCAGCTAACCCGAAGTGTTGCCTCACTTCCACTGGGTCCCAGGTGCTTGCTTCACCCGCGGCCTCAAGAGCGTACCTTCCTTTGCCGCTCGCCATGGCACCGGCAGCAACCGCGAGTCCTAGTTGAGCCAGGGCTGAGAATGTAGATGGAGATGATCTGGTTCCAGCACTCTCCCGTGCCTTATAACCTCCCCGGACCACCCCCTCGACATCCCCAGACTGGACCGACTCATTGCTCGTCGTCAGAGGAGCCGCAGAAGGGGCAGAAGTCACCTCCACGTCTGCATTCCTCGCAGACTGCTCCGCCGCAGGTTGGGCAAGATGTGAACGTAGGGATCCAGCAGAGCCGACATTTCCACCTCAGCCTCCACGGCACCCAGGATGCGCCGCACCGCGTCTCCTGCTCGTCGGCGATCGTCGTTGGCCCGCACGACTCCTCCGCAGCCTGTCCAGGGTTCCACCCAGGTACAGCTGCCCCGCTGCCACTCCCTCCATAGCGTGATGCCGTCACGACACAGGGCCAGCCTGATGAGTCACTGATGAGGGTCCCATGGGCATGACTTGGGATGAGCTGCGCACGGGTAACGCCCGAGGCAACCCTCTGCAACGCAAGGAGTTCAAAAGTCTCCTCCCCGGCATGGTAACGCTCCCACAAAGATTGAGCTGTGTCACCTGCTTGGGCCAAAACAGCCGTCTTGGTCCAGATGCCCACGAAAGGAAACTGAAAACCCTCCCCTTCTGGTGTCGCATCGCACACATAGTGACTCCATGCAAGGTATTCTGCACACCCCAGGCAACTCTGGGATCCCCAAAACATCCACATTTGGGTTCGTTCCATTATGGATGACTTCCACAACAGACTCCCAAAGGATGCGCGCCTCGGCCGCTCGCCCAGCACGAAGAAGAAGGCGCACGTAGTTGGAGAAGTCCATCCATGCCGCGGTGTGCAGTATCTCTGCACGCGTGTGCAAAGCAACATGTACCCCAGGGATTAGGTTGGCCATTCAGTGGACACCACCACTTAGACCAACTACCTCCCGTCCAAGGAAAACAATGCTGCTATTTTGGATCAATACTTACTTGAGCCAAAATTGGCATTGATTTTACCTTATTTAACCAACCACCAAGGAATGACCACTGTCCACCCAGGCCTGCCAAACACTAATCCCTTCCTCCTAATACTAAACCCCCCCCCTAATACAAAACACGGCAGGTAGTTTTTAGTATTAGGGGGGTATTTATTATTAGGGAACCAAATCGAAGTCATGTTAATTAGTTATTAATGCATTAGAATGGAGGAAGGGATTATTCATTTTATAAAGATTTCTAAATAATTCTAATTAATTAATTAGATGCATATGTATATAAAAGTATAGATATATAATCACTTCATTCGTGTATATGTAATAATTATTCATGAGGGCTTCATGATGGCTACAAATAAGTAAATAGATGTACAATCAATTATATGTGTATATGTAATTAGTAATCATGAGGGTTTTCATAATTATGCTGGCAATAAGATTTATTTGGCAGATAATAGAATCCATAATTTTTATATATGTAATCAAATAACTATATGTGTAATTATATGTAACTAGTAACTATTTAGAATGTGTAAGTATTTATCCAGCATCCAGTGGGTCAGGTGCACAGACAGTCAGCTTCCATGGCTTGTTGGTTCAAGCACAGAGACAGGCAGCCAGCGCCAACAGACGCAAGTCAGTAAGACAGCCTCAGAAGCCATGAACGCAAACGGCCAGCCAGCTCAGGGGGAGCAGGCAGCAGCGGGCCAGGCAGCCGAGGTCCAGGCAGCCTTGGTGCAGCTGGCTGTCCAGACAGCAACTTGGCAGCAAAGAGAGTTGCAGTTGACAGAGGCAGTTGCATTGGAGAGAGGTGCTTTTTTGGAATGTGTTGTGCATTTCATTTCCCTCCTTCCATTTCCCTTTCTAAAGTCCTTACTAAAACTGCTGCTTCTGTGCTGCCAAGCTAGCTCCAGGCAGGTTCTCCCTAATACTAAGCACCAGACCTTAATACTAAAAACTACTTCACCTCCTTCCATTTCCCTTTCTAAAGTCCTTACTAAAACTGCTGCTTCTGTGCTGCCAAACTAGCTCCAGGCAGGTTCTCCCTAATAGTAAGCACCAAACCTTAATACTAAAAACTACTTCACCTCCTTCCATTTCCCTTTCTAAAGTCCTTACTAAAACTGCTGCTTCTGTGCTGCCAAGCTAGCTCCAGGCAGGTTCTCCCTAATAGTAAGCACCAGACCTTAATACTAAAAACTACTTCACCTCCTTCCATTTCCCTTTCTAAAGTTCTTACTAAAACTGCTGCTTCTGTGCTGCCAAGCTAGCTCCAGGCAGGTTCTCCCTAATAGTAAGCACCAGACCTTAATACTAAAAACTACTTCACCAGCTGGCATTTCCCTTTCTAAAGTCCTTACTAAAACTGCTGCTTCTGTGCTGCCAAGCTAGCTCCAGGCAGGTTCTCCCTAATAGTAAGCACCAGACCTTAATACTAAAAACTACTTCACCAGCTGGCATGTCCCTTTCTAAAGTCCTTACTAAAACTGCTGCTTCTGTGCTGCCAAGCTAGCTCCAGGCAGGTTCCCCCTAATAGTAAGCACCAGACCTTAATACTAAAAACTACTTCACCAGCTGGCATTTCCCTTTCTAAAGTCTTTACTAAAACTGCTGCTTCTGTAATACTAAAAACTACTTCACCTCCTTCCATTTCCCTGTCTAAAGTCCTTACTAAAACTGCTGCTTCTGTGCTGCCAGGCTAGCTCCAGGCAGGTTCTCCCTAATACTAAGCACCAGACCTTAATACTAAAAACCACTTCACCTCCTTCCATTTCCCTTTCTAAAGTCTTTACTAAAACTGCTGCTTCTGTGCTGCCAAGCTAGCTCCAGGCAGGTTCTCCCTAATAGTAAGCACCAGACCTTAATACTAAAAATTACTTCACCAGCTGGCATTTCCCTTTCTAAAGTCCTTTCTCAAACTGCTGCTTCTGTGCTGCCAAGCTAGCTCCAGGCAGGTTCTCCCTAATAGTAAGCACCAGACCTTAATACTAAAAACTACTTCACCTCCTTCCATTTCCCTTTCTAAAGGCCTTACTAAAACTGCTGCTTCTGTGCTGCCAAGCTAGCTCCAGGCAGGTTCTCCCTAATAGTAAGCACCAGACCTTAATACTAAAAACTACTTCACCAGCTGGCATTTCCCTTTCTAAAGTCCTTTCTCAAACTGCTGCTTCTGTGCTGCCAGGCTAGCTCCAGGCAGGTTCTCCCTAATAGTAAGCACCAAACCTTAATACTAAAAACTACTTCACCTCCTTCCATTTCCCTTTCTAAAGTCCTTACTAAAACTGCTGCTTCTGTGCTGCCAAGCTAGCTCCAGGCAGGTTCTCCCTAATAGTAAGCACCAGACCTTAATACTAAAAACTACTTCACCTCCTTCCATTTCCCTTTCTAAAGTCCTTACTAAAACTGCTGCTTCTGTGCTGCCAGGCTAGCTCCAGGCAGGTTCTCCCTAATACTAAGCACCGGACCTTAATACTAAAAACTACTTCACCTCCTTCCATTTCCCTTTCTAAAGTCCTTACTAAAACTGCTGCTTCTGTGCTGCCAGGCTAGCTCCAGGCAGGTTCTCCCTAATACTAAGCACCAGACCTTAATACTAAAAACTATTTCACCTCCTTCCATTTCCCTTTCTAAAGTCCTTACTAAAACTGCTGCTTCTGTGCTGCCAGGCTAGCTCCAGGCAGGTTCTCTCTAATACTAAGCACCAGACCTCAATACTAAAAACTACTTCACCTCCTTCCATTTCCCTTTCTAAAGTCCTTACTAAAACTGCTGCTTCTGTGCTGCCAGGCTAGCTCCAGGCAGGTTCTCCCTAATACTAAGCACCAGACCTTAATACTAAAAACTACTTCACCTCCTTCCATTTCCCTTTTTAAAGTCTTTACTAAAACTGCTGCTTCTGTGCTGCCAAGCTAGCTCCAGGCAGGTTCTCCCTAATACTAAGCACCAGGCCTTAATACTAAAAACTACTTCACCAGCTGGCATTTCCCTTTCTAAAGTCCTTACTAAAACTGCTGCTTCTGTGCTGCCAAGCTAGCTCCAGGCAGGTTCTCCCTAATAGTAAGCACCAGACCTTAATACTAAAAACTACTTCACCTCCTTCCATTTCCCTTTCTAAAGTCCTTTCTCAAACTGCTGCTTCTGTGCTGCCAAGCTAGCTCCAGGCAGGTTCATCCATGAGGTGGAGATTCATCCAAGAGCCACCGCACCTTTGCAATCCTCAGCCAGTGATTTACAGCCAGACAAGTCAGATCTCCAATCATCAGGCAGTGATTAGCACAACAGGTAGCTGTTTTAGCGTTCTTTCTTTTTTTTGGCTGAGCCACTTGTGCAGCCAAGGAACAGCAGACCCAGGTCCTGCAGGCAGCTCTCACCAGCTTGCAGGACATCCAGCAAGAACTCCACTTGGTGGGGAAAAGGTGTGCTGCATGGAGCACCGCCAAGCAGCTAGGCAGCAATGATGTCCATCAGACAGGCAGCGAAGAATGTGCATCCCCCATTAATTCCTTAATTACCTTGCCATCATTAAATATTTACACAGTCAGAATTATATACATATATCTCCTCCTACATCCACCTCCTCATTATATTACTTATTGTCCCAACAGTATATATATATAATTATATATATATACACATATATAGACTTCTCTCAGGACAGCTGGTACAGCTTCGGGGCAGACGTCAGCAGACACAGCCAGCAGATGCAGACGCGGACAGACAGATGGGCAGTGGCCAGACAGGCGTGGCTGACGCGCCTCAGACAGGCAGGCGTCCCTTTTTCGTGGTGCTGGCTCTGCTGCTCAGACAGCTGAGCAGCTAGGCAGCCAGACAGCTCCCAGCAGACAGCGCAGAAAAGGGAGCAGCAGGAGAGGCAGGCTGGAATCTTGAATAATAGTAAAGTAATTAACTTATTACATGGGTCACCTTTAAATAATTACCAATAATTGCTGTTGTTTTGGTGGGAAATATAAATTCAAGATTCCAGCCAGCTCAGACAGAAAGGCATCCCTGGCTGGCTGCCTTTCTGTCTGAGCTGGCTGGAGTCTTGAATTTGTTTTTTAACCCCCTAAAATTAAGGGAAACCATTAACATAGGTGTTTATGGGATCTTCCAAATTCAAGACTCCAGCCAGCTCAGCAAGACCTTGCAGACAGCAAGGCAGAGGGGTGGCTTTTCAAGCAGCCAGACAGTTCCTTGCAGCAAAACATGCAGGCAGCTAGACCAGCCAGGCAGCTTGGATTTGGGGAGTAGGACTAGCCCCCCTAATGCTAAACACCCCGGGGTGGATTAGTTTTTAGTATTAGGGGGAGAACCCACAAATGGTAGGTTGATTTTTGAATTGTTTTTTAAAGGGGATCAATTAAAAGTCAAATTGGCCAAACTGAAATTTTCGGAAATTGGAGATGGATGCCTGTTTTTAGTATTAGGGGGACGTTTAGTATTAGGAGGAAGGGATTAGACAGTCATATATATATATAACTATATATATACATATAACTATTATAATTATATATAATTATATATAATTATATATATATATATTAATATGTGTGTGTGGGTGTGTGTCAAAGCACAACACCGCAAACAGTTCTGAACTTGCGATGATGTCGAAGCTAGCTTGAAAGGACATCATGGCAATGCATGGCAGATTGATCCATGGCGCCTTAAAGCTGCAAGAACTCTCAGCATGTCATGCAAGGAGCTGCTGGGTGGTTCGGCAAACCACTGCCGCAAGCTCAGAGTTGCCTCAGCCAGGGACCCCAAATGACCCCACGGTCAATTTGCACCCTTGAAGAAACATGTGCAGCAATGGGATAAAGCCAATAATCAATTATCAATTATAACAGGGAGGTTGCTTTGAGTGTGGAAATTGAAATCGCCGAAAGCGGCCACTTGCGGCCACTTGCGGCCACTCGCTGGGAGCGGCCACTTGCGGCCACTTGCGGCCACTTGCGGCCACTCGCTGGGAGCGGCCACTTGCGGCTGCTTGCGGCCACTTGCGGCCACTCGCTGGGAGAGGCCACTTGCGGCCACTTGCGGCCACTCGCTGGGAGCGGCCACTTGCGGCCACTTGCAGCCACTTGCGGCCACTCGCTGGGAGAGGCCACTTGCGGCCACTTGCGGCCACTCGCTTGGAGCGGCCACTTGCAGCCACTGGCGGCCACTCGAGTGGCTGCGAGTGGCTGCGTGCTGGTAGAAATACATGGCAGAGTTGGCATCTTAAAAAAAATCGGTTTTGCTGGAAAGGCGTTTTTTTTTTTCAAGTTTGGAGGTTGGATAGGTTGGATTTTATCGTGTCTCACGAAACCATGTGGCTAACCATATGCCACCCATGTCTTCCATAGCGTGGGGAAGATCTTGGGGCGTAGCATCAACGGTGGTAGAACGGGAGAAAATTAAAAAGAAGATCTTGGAGAATAGCTCCAATGATGGTGCAATGTTGGAAAGTCGAAGGGAAGATCTTTGAGCGTAGCAAAATGACGGTAGAATGTTGGAAATGGAAAAGATATCCCAAAGCGTAGCATCAATGATAGAAGAAAATTGAAGACAAGATCTCAGAGCGTAGCGTCAAGTATGTTAGAAAGCTGAAGAAAAGATCTTAGAGCGTAGTGTCAGTGATGGTATAATGTTTGAAAGTTGATGAAGAGAACACCTTAGACGGTCCATGATGCTAAAAAAATGAAAGAAAAATGTTACAGCATCAACGCAGTATTATGTAAGACAATCAAAGAGAAGATCTAAGAGCGCAGCAACAACTTTGCTAGAAACTTGAAGGGTAGCAGCTAGCATGAATCAGGGTCGAATGTGAGAAAAATTCAAGAGAAGATCTTAGACCGTAGAATCACTCATGGTAGAATGTTTGGAGTATAGCATCAATGATGACGAAATGTTTGAAAGTTGATTAGATCTTAGAGCGTGGCATGTTAGAAAATACAGGAGAAAACCTTGGCACGTAGCGTCAATGATAAAAGAAAGGTGAAGAGAAGATCCAAGAACGTAGCATCAATGATGTTACTGTAGAAAATTGAAAAGAATATCGTCGAGCTAAGGGTCAGTGATGTTCAACATTTGAAAAGAAGACCTTAGAGCGCATTATTGATGATGTCAGAACATGGAAAAGAAGATCTTAGAGAGTCGCGTCAATGGTGTTGGAAAATTTGAAGAGAAGATCTTGGCGCGTAGCATCACTGATGTTTCAAATTAGAAGTAAAGATCTTGGAACGTCGCTTCCAGTATGTTGACAATTGAAGAGAATATCTTAGAGCGTAACATCAAACATGTTTGAAAATTGAAGAGAAGTTCTTAGAGCGTAGCATCATTGATGGTACAATGGGAGAAACATGGAAATAAAACCGAAAAACATAGCATCAATGCGGGTAGAATGTGAGAAAAAAACAAAAGAAATCTTAGAGCGCAGCATCGGTGATGTCTGAAAAGTGAAGAGAGTATCTGAAAGCGTAGCATCAACAATGTTGGACAGTTGAGAAGATCTTTGAGCGTAGAATGGCTGATGTTGGAAACTTGAAGAGAAGATCTTTGAGCGTAGCATCAATGATAGTAGAAAAACTGAAGATCTGTTGCAGTTTGGAGATTGAAGAGAAGATCTTAGGGCGTAGCATCAATGAAGGTAGAAGCTTGGAAGAATGATGCGCAAATCTTGGAGCGTAGCATCAATGATGGTAGAGTATTTGCAAGTTGGGTAGATCTTAGAGCGTAGCAGCAACCAGTTAGAAGCCTAAGGAGAAGCTGTTGGGTAGTAGCAGCAATGCAGTCTATGTAAAACATGCAGAAGGTCTCAGAGCGTATCAGAGCGGAGCATCAAATAATGTTAGAAACTCTGATCCCCGGTGCGTTACTTCTTGACTTTCGTTTAACGCTTCCCTTCCATTTGCTACAGCGTTCCTTTCGTTTCAACTCTTCCCGTCCATTTGATACTTCCTTTCTTTCGTTTCAACACTCCCATCCCGTTCATGTACTTCTTCCTTTCGTTTCAAGCCGTTCATGTGGTTACGTCCTTCCACTCGTCTCAATTCCAATACAATCCTTTTGGTTACATGTTTTATTGCAACTAGCCTATTTCGTTTGTTACTTCCTTCTTTAAGTTTCAACACTCCCCCACGTTAGTTACTTCCTTCCTTCCGTTTGCTGTCAAGTCGTTCATTTCGCTATGTCCGTCCTTACGTTTCACCTCGTTTATAAACCCCCTTCGTTTCACCTCTTACGCCTCCTACAACCTGTTCGTTACGTTGATTCTTTCGTCGTTCCGTTCGGCCGTTCCTTTAGTTTCAACTCTTTCCTTTCATTCGTTACTGTCTTCCTTTCGTTTCAACTCTCTCCTTTCATTCGTTACTTCATTCCTTTCGTTTCAACTCTGACATCCCGTTCCTTACTGCTTCCCTTCGTTTCAAGTCGTTCATTGCTGGCCGTGGTCCAAGAGATTTCCTACTTGGGTGATTATAACAAAAGCATTCAACCTAACTATGATAAAAATTCATCTCTCCCCTTCGGCTGAAAAACATGATACGGATCGAACCAAAAGTGCTGGAAATCTGGTGAAGCAGTGCCAAGGGTTTGCTATACACAGGCGGTAAACAGTGGTAAACACCGAGAAACTAACCAGCATCCACGAAAAAAATGGTACGAATCAAAAATTTACCAACACCCACGGTAAAAGCGATAAAATTCGAAAAATATTTCTTTCCTTTGTTCCCTGTAGGGGGCACAAGCGTATACCCGGTGGACAAACAACAGCCCCTTTAAATCTGTTCTTTCCGTTCATTGTGTCCTTCCTTTCTTTTCAACTCAACGTTTCCTTTCCGTTCATTGCCTCCTTCCTTTCGTTTCGCCTCTTCCTTTCCATGCGTTACTTCTGTCCTTTCGTTCCATGTCTTATATTCCGTTCGTTACTTCTTCCCATTCGTTTCAACTCTTCGTGTGGTTTCAACTCTTCGTTTCCGTTCATTGCGTCTTTCCTTCCGTTTCACCTTTTCCCTACTATGCGTTACTTCCGTCCGCTCGTTTCAAGTTTTATATCCCGTTCGTTTCTTCTTCCCTTTCGTTTCAACTCTTCCCTGCCGTTTGCTCCGTCCTTCCTTCTGATTTAATTCTTCCTGTGTCGTTTCAACTTGTCCTTTCCGTTCGCTGCGTCCTTTCTTTCATTTCAAGTCTCCTCTTCCATTTGTTACTTCCTTTCTTTCGTATTAACTCTTATGTCCTGTTCGTTTCCTTTCTTTCGCATAAACTCTTATGTCCTGATCGTTCAGTTTTTCCTTCCGTTTCAACTCTTCCTTTCTATTCGTTGCGTCTGTGCCTTCGTATCAACTCTTCTGTCTTGCTCGTTTGGCCCTTCCTTTCCTTTCACCTTGTCCATTTCGTTGCGTCCATCCTTTCGTTTCAACTCTTCCCTCCTATTTGTTATTTCTTTCCTTTCGTTTCAACTCTCACCTCACGTTTCACAGAAAACTTGAAAAAATGCAGTTCGCGAGAAAAGCATTTTTTTTTTCAAGTTTTCAAGGCTGGGGCCATTCGGGCTGGTATTTGCCGTCCATGCAGCCACTTGCGGCCACTTGCGGCCACTTGCCCTAGCGGCCACATGCGGCCACGTGCGGCCACTTGCGGCCACTCGCTTGGAGCGGCCACTTGCGGCCACTCGCTTGGAGCGGCCACTTGCGGCCACTTGCGGCCACTTGCGGCCACTCGAGTGGCTGCAAGTGGCTGCAAGTGTCTGCAAGTGGCTGCAAGTGGCTGCAAATAATGCAAATGGCTGCAAGTGACGCTGCTCTGGAAATTTCAAATCCTACCAGTAGAACAACCGGCCACATGCGGCCACGTGCGGCCACTTGCGGCCACTCGCTTGGAGCGGCCACTTGCGGCCACTTGCGGTTAGTTGCGGCCACTCGCGGCCACTTCCGGCCACTTGCCCTAGCGGCCACTTGCGGCCACTTGCGGCCACTTGCCCTAGCGGCCACTTGCGGCCACTTGCGGCCACTCGAGTGGCTGTAAGTGGCTGCAAGTGGCTGCTTTTTTGAATTTCAAATATCGCTGGTTTTGCAACCTCAATGAATTATAATATTAATAATATAATATAATAACCAATTGGGGAATTGGGAACGGTTGTTTCCATTTACATAGTATCATTTATTTACATTCATTTACCATCTACAGATATCTACAGTATTTCTGGTGGATTTCGGGATGGTTTGCTGCGCCCTACATATGGCTGGATGAGTTGAGAATTGCAGAGAATCAATGGCCTGGCCTCATCTATCTCTTCAAGGCATGTCCTCGATTGCGCTGCTGTGAACGCAAAGCACAATCGCACGGACATGGATCATATATCAAAGCATGTCCAGCACAGCAAAGGTCTGCAAGTGTTTGGAAGCTTTTGCAAGTTTCAAGAGCTTCTTCTCTATCCAATTGTTATTTTTGTAGGGGGCAATGCAAAACCCGAATGTGTCAACAGTGGCAGGCACTGTGCAATCGCTTCTTTTTGCTCTCCGATGCATTGGTCTGGGAGGCTTCTCTCCCATAGCCAGCCGCAGGGCCAGCGGCAGATTCGCGAAGAGCTTGCTGCATATCTGCCACGCAGGACTGGAGGAATGACATTTCCGCTTCCTGAATCAAATCACTTGCTGGAGTTCCACCTGTGGCAGATGATGTCACTTCGACCATGCGGGTGAATGTACATGATTACACTTGGTTACACTTGGTTACGCTTGGTTACACTTTACACATCTTCAGGTCTAGGGATCCTCATGAAAAACCATGAAGAAACAGATCCCTCACAAGCTCCACCAATCACGGTAGAGTCAAGAGTCAAAAGCATGTTTACGAAATGGTGACGCCAATGCGGCAATGCACCTGTATTCTTTGCCACTCGCTTGGTATACTCAGCTTTGCGAGCTCCCCATTGCTTGGCCAAGGTGGACTTCAATGGGCCCAATTCCTGAGAGTTTCTCAGACCAAAACCGAAAATCCTCAACATCCTCAACTCTATCCATCGCCCTCTCTGGGAGTTGCTTCAGATTACACAATAAGAGGAGAACCTAAGCAGTCAGACTCACACACACACACACACCCACGCTCTGGATCAGATTGGACAAGCTTTTCAGGAAAGACTCTTTGGGAACGCCAGCCAGCGCTCGTGTCACGATCTTACGCAGAGCCACGTCACAGTTGTGACCATCGCTCTGAACGTCTTCCACAGCAACACTCTCCTGCATGGTCCGTTTCAATTTTCATGGCCACCTAGGGACCTAGGATGGCTTATGTCTCTTTGGTCACTGCAAGGCCTCACTGAAAGATACTGAAAGCGTCTTTCAGCTAGTTCGCCTATGCCCCGCACAGAGCAACCTCCGGATGGTTCACATTGGACACCATTGACACCATTGTGTCAAATTTAAGAGTTTCCGAACCGGTTCAGCATCCGTGAACTCCACAACCCAGAACATCTAATGTATAGCCAAATCACAACGCAAAGCTACTATTTAATTCCTTTGCTGGCAACTTGTTAGGAACAACATGCAACAGCAACTGGTGTCCTTCGGTACTGGTCTCCAAAAGTTGACTTTGGATTGGGCGAGGATGACTTTTTGCACCTGCTCCAAGGTTGGTGTCTCTGCATCGATGATGAGGCTGATGCCCTCCTGCGGAGCTGCGTTTGGCTGACATGAGACATGAGACATGAGACATCTTGGAGCATAGAAAAGGATAGAAAAGGTACAAAACCTGACATCTACAACCCAATTTCTAGGTGGGTACGGTACCGACTTCCAGAAATCCTTTTTGAGGAAACAAAGGGCCGTCCTGTGCCTCCCAGGTGTTGCCACCACAAGGTGGCCACTCGAAGACCTCTGCCATGTGTTCAATGGAAAAGTCCGGCACTCGATCTGCTGCTTCACGATGTCGATTCCGCTCCAAGCAAACGGCAGTTGGTGCCTCCAAAGCTGGAGCGGCCTGACACCTGACACCTGAAATATCCTGAAATCCTTCGTCCTGGTAAGGAGCTGCTCGGAAAACCATGGTTTGATAGGTTGGCTCTTGTTTGAGTTGAGGTTGCTGGTTCTTTCAATTGCCCGACAGCTGTAAGTACAATCGTGGACCGTATTCTCTATCCATAAAGTAGACTGTTCAGAACATTAGCTAAATTCAGTCTACCACAGCAAACAGTTGCCAAGCAAGTGAATCAATTTCATGGCAAAATGGGCAAAGACTGCCTGCAAGAAGATTTGGTGGTAGGCACATCGTCTATCGCGGCATAGGTGGTACCACTGCTTTCCTCTCGGCAACAGCACCGACCCAGTGCTGACACAAAAGATTGGTTTGTCATGAACTAACAGGACAAACTCACAGCAAAGAAATGAAATGCAAGCAAAGGCACACAAGCCAAGACAATACTGTATGATACAATATCATATTTCGTTATATATATATGTGTCAACACTATATTGTCAGATTTGTCAATATTGAAAATTGAGCTGCACTTAGTATCACTTAGTTACTTGCCAACTTGCCAACTTCTGTCAGGCATCTCATGCTGCGGTAATACATGTTGTCATCCAGCACGATCACTCGATTGCTCTCCGACTCGTTGTCGTCCAGCAAGGAACCAACGTCAGCCCTGATCTTTGCCCGGGCTTCTTGCCAGGCCTCTGGGTCGAAGCTACTCCGATCCGCGCGCAAGGCTCGTTCAACGTCATCATAACAGAAATGGATCCAGCTGGTGCCTTGGGTACCTTGGGTGCCTTGGGAGCCTTCGCCAGTCACCAATTGGCAGAAAGAGCTCTTGCCAGAGCCGGGTAAGCCACAAACCAACAGCAAACATGTCGTTGCTGGGGCTTCTGCCATGGCATGGATATCCATGGCCCATGGCGCCAAGGCTGAAGAATGCTGTTTGATGAAACAGGTCTGTAATGGTCTGTGTATCAATGTCATGCCAAGCTTTAAGGCCTGGACTGATGCCAAGAAATATTGGGTGGGAAGTTGATCAAAAACTGAAAGATGAACTTTAAATAATCATGTTAAGGCTTCATGTACTATTGCTTGCCGCTTCTCACCGTTCAACCCTCATGACTCCTTGCAATTTGAACATGCCTCAACCAAGAGCGCTTGCATTGCTGAAGCTAGCAACTCATAGTGTTTTCATGAGTTCACTGAGTTCACCCTTCTTTGGCCCCCTGTTAATCCTATTAATTACCCGAGGTGGTAGTCTACAAGGCCCATTGACTTGCTCATTATCAAATTTGTTGTACAGGGGAGGCTGAACAAGCAGTCCAATTCATGGACATGAGCCTCCAAGCTCCAAAATCGATCTCTCACATCAAGAACGTTTCAATATTCGACAGCCAAGCTGTGAAACCTTGCAGACCACAAATTGGAGCACCAGCCAAAGTTACGCTGCAAACATGGCAACCATGTTTTCATCACATGTTTACCATTTGCATGTCTACATTCAAGTGCGATCTTGAATGGATTTGAATTTTCTGTGGCAATGGCCTTTCCTTCCCATTCAATCAGCTCTTGATGCTGTCGGGACTCTGCAGATGCTGAATTCGCCCCATTGGCTTTAGCTAGAAAGCTTTGCAACCTGAGCAGCGTGGCAGCAGGCAGGCTCAACACCAGCGTTTTGCTAGCACAGCGTTGCAGGAGACAAGCTGATGACCGCCACTCAAGTTGGTGGTTTCAACACGTCCCGGGAAAAAAATCCAGTTGGACTTTGGAATCATCATCCCAAATAATATGGCATTAACATATTAATATATACTTATGTATCTATTTATCTATCTATACAATATATAGATAATAATATACGTAGATTAGTATGCATTACTGATTGAATTGACAGAAAGTGAAACCACCAACCAGTAAGCATGTCTGAGTGCTGGGCCTTTGTGCCTGAATGCATGGTGCATTAGACTCTGGATGCAACCTCAAGTGCCTCAGCAGTCCCTTCCCTCAACAACATCAACAACTATCCCCAGTCCCAACGTAGCGAAGCAACCAGTGAAGAATGGCATGATGGATTGCAATGGCAGCCGATGGCATCACAATATGCAAGGCCTACCAGTTGGCCAAGAGTCTTCTGCACTTGCGCCACTTGTTCAGCCAATTCCTGCATGTCACACATAGCCCTCTGACAGGGCCAAACTTCAGAGAAAAGCAGCCTTCATCAGTTGATTATTATTGATAGTATCACAGTCATCAGTTGATTATTATTGATAGTATCATTATCACTACTCACTCAGCATTGCAAAAGGTCGCTTCTATATCTTCTGTTGCAGTGCTCTGTCCAGAATCTCTGGATGAAAGCCCTGCTGCAAGAGGGTGCAGAGTCGGCGAAACCTATGGGTTTCCATAGTCATGGGGATACCCCAAAATGGATGGTTTATAACGGAAAATCCGAAAATAAACTGAATGATTTAGGGGTACCCCTATTTCAAGAAACCCTCATGTGACTCATGTGTTCTAATTTCATTATTTTTCATCTAAATGCTAAGGTTCAGGTCCCTAAATTTGTAATTTGTAGCAAAACGACAGCCAAATTGGCAATGTCAGAACACCTGATCTGGTGATTTTAGATGAATGTGCCAACTGCTTATTTAATGGGCAAGTGCACTCTATTGACCAACCATTCCGATGTCGGGCAGCATTTGCTCCAGAGCGTGTAGACATTGGCCTCTTCACAAGATAGCCGCTACTATGCCACCTCGTGTTAAGGTGGGGAAGCAAGCTATTGTACTCATTGATGCGATGTGGGCACTTTCTCGGGCTGTTCCAAACCGGATACGCCCCAGTTGGATCCAGCAAGGGTCCGCAATCCGCCTCCGCCGTAGAGGAACCCTTGAATTTCGACACTGATATACGGTATCCACCATCTAAGGACCAGCTGCAATTTCCAGCCTCTTCAAGCAAATTTTCCCCTCCTAACATCTCTAAGAGCAGCATTCGTTCAACGATGGTTTTGATCCCCACATGTGAGAGACCCTGTTCTTTCAGTGTGCGAGTTTGGGTGTTGTTGACCCGATCATGATCCAGTACCAGTGGCATGGCTAAGCATGGTCTTTCTGTCAAACGACCCCAGAGTTCGCCACGGTCATACCAACGTAGCAGCCGTACAGGTTGAGGCGGACATGGTACGCTGACAGACGGGCCATACCTGTTTTCGTCCGGATTTTCTGTCACGATGTGCTGCATCAATCTGGTGACAGGAAGATAAACACATGATTTGGATGGCACCAAAGACTGGAAGGGCAACACACCACGCCAAGATTGCAGTGGGAAGTGTGGCAGTGCAAAACAATGACCACGGTCCCGATGTTTCGGCAGAATAGAGCAGGCGCTGCTTGCAATGAGCACATCACCTGGTCCTGGCACTTTGGAAACTTGGTACATGCGCCGGCCAGCCACCAGCTGTCGGAATCGAAAGGGTTGTACCCACACCACGTTCAAGGGGACGATGGCACGTTGAGTATGGTTCACCGAATCGCTGCCGAATAGAGCGCAAACCAACTCCATGACACCCCGACTGGAGACTGGAACCCCGGTTTGCATCTGAAGCATCTCCAATTCCTGGCTAAAATATGCTAAAATGTGTTAGGTGTACTGACTTTGTGTTGGTGAAGAACTTCTTGAAGGATTCGATACTTTCAACGGGATCTTTGTTCATTCTCTCTTGCATGTATGTAATGAAATCTGACCAATAGTGATACCTTGTCAATAGTAGAAACATTTTTCCGCAACTCCAATTTTTCTCCAATACTAAAAGTCAATTAGCTCTATTTACTTTTAGTATTGCCAAAAGAATCATGTTCAGACCTTGTCCAGAGGGCATGGCCAATAGTGGACCCAACATGGCAATAGTGGATTTTTTTTCCCAACTCCAATTTTTTCTCCAATACTAAAAGTCAATTAGCTCCATTTACTTTTAGTATTGCCAAAAGAGTCAAGTAAAGCAAGTCCTTTTCAAAGCAGCCTTCACTTTTGATTAGCAAAAGCTTAGATTCCAGAAATCTGATCAAATTACCAAACAGCTGATTTCCTTATAAAACCCTTATTAAAAAAGCAAGAAAACAGGTCCACAAAGGGTACCCCCTTTGTAAGCCCCAGAATAGCAATAACAAACCTGCACCAGGCATGGCAATAGTGGAAACTTTTTTCCGCAATTCCAATTTTGTTGTCCTCCTTCTCCTTCTCCTTCTTCTCCTTCTTCTCCTCCTCCTCGTCCTCCTCCTTCGCCTCCACCACCTCTGCCCCCACTTCCATGTCCACTTCCGCCTTGCCAACTCTTCGCCAATCTCTCAGAAACCCAACCAAATCCATTCAGAATCTATCAGAAACCCAACAAAACCATGGAGAATCTATCAGATACATATCATGATCCTAGCTATAGATTCCCAAAAATTATTATAGGAAGGTTGACCCCCCTAAAAAAAAAATAGGGGTGGTAATTACTATTAGGCAGCCAACATTATGCATGTAGTTATGTGCGTGCGTGCGACATGGATTTAAATACATTGTTTGTTCAACAGGGGCTCCCTCTTTTGGCACAAACAAAAAATTCTCCGCGCTTGGTCTAGCTGCAAATTCAGTTGCCATGTCTCCCGAATCCCGCGCTGAAAGTGCACAGCCCTGCCAGCCATTGGACACCAAAAGCTGCTCAAGCGCCACGATTGTAGCCCACCAGTCTGCAGCAGTATTGGCGACCAACAAAATGTCAATGTCTTTGTCCACCTCTTGGAAGAATGGGGACGGACGTTTGTTTGTTAAAGGTTTTGTTGCTGGGTTCATGATTTCCAAGGCTCTCATGCCACATCCTCCAAACTGGTATGATTCTGCAACATTCTGTATCATCAAAAAACTATTAATTATTGATTCTTAATTGTTCATTAATTTGTAGTTATTGATTACAGATGAGCCTCCGGTCTTACAAGTGCCTGATACTTATTAACCTTATTAATGTTACTATTTTCATCTGCATCTATAGCTTTTCCTATCTTTTCCTGACTCACGACGAGCCACAAAGTCCAGGACCCCATCGATCTCTCGTGCTCCGGTCCCGTGACGAAGCAGGGCCAATAAGGTTCCGCCCGTCAGGACGTAGCGTGGCGGTTGCCCCAGCTGCTGTTGCAACTGTTCGAAGATCACGTGCACCAACCTGGGATTTGCTTGATTTATGCAACGTAAAGAAAAAGAATCATAGAATCATATTGATATCTCCCATTTATGAAGGATTTTTCTTTTTCCCGAGAGCGTCTGAGCGCAGGGTTCTTCCAATAGTGGGGGTCTGTAAAACATCTTCTAATCTTCACATCTTCTCATCCTCACATCTTCTCCTCTTCACCTCTTCTGATCTTCACATCTTCTCATCTTCACATCTTCTCATCTTCACATCTTCTCATCCTCACATCTTCTCCTCTTCACATCTTCTCATCTTCACACCTTCTCATCCTCAGATCTTCTCATCTTCTCATCTTCACATCTTCTCATATTCTCATCTGCTCATCTTCACATCTTCACATCCTCACATCTTCACATCTTCTCATCTTCATATCTGCTCATCCTCACATCTTCTCATCTTCACATCTTCTCATCTTCACATGTGCTCATCTTCACATCTTCACATTTTCACATCTGCTCATCCTCACATCTTCTCATTCTCACATCTCACATCTTCACATCCTCACATCTTCACATCTTCTCCTCTTGCCCTCTTGCCCTCACATCTTCACATCTTCTCCTCTTGCCCTCTCCTTCTTTTCTATTTCTCTCTTGAAGGCGCGGGGCAGTGCCAACGAGACGGCACGAAACGCAACCCTTTCGCACGAAATGAGGTTCGGTCGCCAAAAACTGCGGTAAAATTGCTATTTCAACTTGTCCGGCGCAACCCTTTCGCACGAAATGAGGTTCGATCGCCAAAAACTGCGGTAAAATTGCTTTCAACTTGTCCCGCGCAACCCTTTCGCGCGAAATGAGGTTCAATCGTCAAAAACTGCGGTAAAATTGCTATTCTGTGTGGCTGATTGCCGAAGTATACTATCTTATTGTTTGCGTCCCAGATGGTCACTGCGTATTGCTTGTTGTAGCGATGGTCACCGGAGATCTGCGGTATCGGCCATTATCGGCCATTCATGTATTTGCCGTGAGTTGTGGTGCAATGCCCTTCGACTCCAGCTTTTTGCACGTACCAGTTGATGACATTGTCACGCTCCGCTTCTGTGAGCTCTTGCGGCCATCCTTTCGCGACTGTTTGCTTGGCTGCTTCTCTTTGCTGCTGGCTGTAGAAATTGTCATGGACATGCTGAGTTAGGATGTCCACATATCTGATGTCATTGTTCAATTCTTCTGTGTATTTCTGTGCTTCCTTCCTGGAGGTTGAGTGTTTGTACCTGCATCTCGTGAACATATGGTGGCTGAGGAGTGCTCTCCATAGCTGCTTGCACCTTGGCCATAGTTTCTTGTGTTTCTCAGATTTGCTGCTGCAGCTGTTTGCTCAGGTCTGCTGCTTCATTGGGAGCAGCTGTCTCCTTCTTTGCGGTCTGTGGGGCTTTTGCTTGCATTGTTCTCTCTTCCATGTTTGCATGCTGCGGGTTCCAACGCGGTTCTTTGCCTTTGTGGTTTTCTTTTGCGTAGAAGGTCTTGTATGAAGCAGGTGTTTCAGGGAACAACTCCCGCGTGGTGTTTTGAATATCCTCGCTTGCCTCTTGTTCATCTTTCTCTTCTGCACTTTTCTTGGTATTGGTTTGCCTTTCCATCGACGATGGAGTCTTATCTTCCTTCTGTCTCTTCTTTGCTTCTGCCTCTACGTCCATCTCTAAACTTCTCGCTCTGCTCATGGCGAACCCCCCTTTAGGGGCTTCTCATTCTAAACTGGGACTGAAGATTTATGAAGGATAATCCGTGATAACCCCCATTTATCAACCGATGTTTTTTCTGCCAAGGCTTCTCAATCTATACCGGCCATAAAAGATGTACATTCCCAGCTGATTTCGCATTTTGGGTGGATAATAACGAACGGGGAGTGAAAAAAAAATTACTCAGCGAATCGAGGCAACAACATGGCCTGCTCCCACAACGAAGGGCTTGCAGCCATCAACTCTTGACGCTCACCAGCCATGATGTCTCCAATCGAGAAGTTGCCCGATATGGGACACTCTTTGAGGCTAACGTGAAAAGAATGGGCGAGTTGCACATCCAGATCCTTGCCAAAAGCTCGAAACAATGCTGATTTTGATGGTGTGGGGCGCCTCAATGCTTAGAATCCATGCATCTTTCGAGAAATCCCCACTTGTTCATGAGATAAATTTAGGAAAATCTTGGGCCTGCAAACATTGGAATTTCCAGAATAAATATTTTGCATTTTTTTGCATGTGTTTTGCATTTTTTTTGCATTTGGGTTTGTCATTTTGGATTTACGTTGTCGTTTCTTTTGTCATTTTGTGTCATTTTTTGTCATGTTTTTGGGTCATTTGTTTTGTCATTTGTTTTGTCATTTCTTTGTCATTTGTTTGTCATTGTTTGTCATTTTGGGAAAGGGAAAATGGAAAAAACAAATCCTTAAAACATGACTATCATGACAGACCTTTTACCTCGTGGCAGCACCAAATACAAGGAACAGTGCAGAAACTCTTGGAAAGCCAGCCGGCGGTGAAGAAGGATAGGGCAGGGGAGCTTGCCCTGGGAAATTCGTTTTTGGGCCTGCCTGGACGAGGAGTTGTCTCTCCCGGCCCGGGGTGCAGGGCCGGCTCAAAAACCGGGTGGGGGGGCCGGGGCCGGGGTGAAATGGCCGGGAGGGCGCGGCTCAGGCCCGAGAAGCGGGGCCGACCTGGAAACTCCAAAAACGCAACTTTACCAGCACGCGAGTCATGTCTTTTGCATTTTTTTGCATTTTTTTTCATTTTCTTTGCCTTTTTTTTTGCATTTTTTTTGCATTTCCCAGACTAGGAGTCATTTTTTTGGCATTTTTTTTGCATTTCCCAGACTGGGAGTCATTTTTTTTGGCATTTTTTTTGCATTTCCCAAACCGGGAGTCATTTTTTGCATTTTTTTTGGCATTTCCTAGACCGGGTTTGCCACCTTCACTGCTTGCCTGATCCGGATGAGAAAACGGCAAGAAAATGAACAATGCTAGAAAGTAGAAAACGACAAGAAACGACAGGGGATGACAAGAAAATGACAAAAAAATGACACCACAAAACAGGAATGACAAAAAAATGCAAGAACCAAATGACAAAAAATGACAAAACAATGACAAAAATAAATAACCAACAACCCTCAGAGTTTGCTGGTAAAATTTTCATAAAGATAAATCATGTGAGACCCGCCATATTTAACATGGCCAAATTCCCGGTTGCAGTCCTGCTTCCAAGTTGGGTTTTCCCAAGTTCCCGGTCTTCGAACATAGCCCCGGAAGCGATGTAAGCGGTTGCGCCCCTCGGCCACCAGCTCCTCCCCAAGGACACCGTAGGTCCAGCGATGCTGCTCCAACCATGCGTTGCGTTGCCCGTCCGCCTAAAACTAGACATACCATGAGGGGCCGAGAAAATGGTCTGATCATTCTAGATTTCTACATGACTTTCCTTGATTGATAGTCATTGATATTTTGTTTGATATATTCGATCTAACAAAAGGATTCGGGGCATACTTACCTCAAGGCATACTCCATACACTGGACAACCCCACGAGTCATGAAGAGGTGAAAGTGAAGAGATTAAAGCGGTCATTGTCAGGGGTCTGAGGTAGGAAACTGGCCCGGAGGCTGGTTAATTTCTGTCCACTCAGTCGCGCACCACACAAAAACCAGGATCGTAATGCTGCAAATTTTGAGAACCCTGCCTTAATAACTCAAGAATTTGCAAATGAAGAAAACAAGAAAAATGTCATGTACATGAAACAAATGCAAGATAAATATTCATATACAGTACACAGGAGCGCACACACACACACACGTGCAAATACATTTATATACATATATAATATATCATGTATAATATAAAAAATATAAGATACACACATATATATAATTATATATATATATGTGTGTGTTTTTTATTTATTCATTTTATCTATTTTTTTATTCATTTATTAATCTATTTAAATATTTAGATACTTATCGAAGGAAGTTTAGAAGTCAAACTTCCGACAATATGGACAGATGAAAAGCAGAGCAGGGCAGAGGCAGAGAGAAGAGAAAGATTAGAAGAGAGAAGATCAGAGAAGAGAAAGAGTCAGAAGAAAGAAGATGCAGATGCGCGAAAAGGTAGGAAAGTCGCGAAACACTGTGTTTTTCCAATGGTTTGGCTCCGGAGGGTCGAAAAGTCAGCTCGCTAAAGCGGCGGGTGCGGAGCCAGCTGGCCAGATGAGAGATGAAAAATTGCACGCCGTCTTGGCGCGAAGCACATTTCGAAGTTAAAATGTGCAAAACACCTCAGCGTCGGACCACTTTTGGAAGTTGCGATGTCCAAAAAGTGCACGCCGTTGTGGCGCGAAGCACATTTCGAAATCAAAATGTACAAAGCACACCATGCTCGGACCACTTTTGGAAGTTGCGATGTCGAAAAAGTGCACGCCGTTGTGGCGCGAAGCACATTTCGAAGTCAGCATGTTAAAAACACAAGGGTTTCGAACCACTTGTGGAAGTGCAGATGTCGCTTCGCTTCACTACACTACATTACACTACACTCCACTACACTGCACTGCACTACGCTACACTACATTACACAACACTACACTACCTTCCGCTACACTTCACTACATTACACTACACTCCACTACACTACAACTACAACTACACAACTACACTCCACTACAATACACTCCACTACACTAAATTACATTACACTACACTACATTACACTTCACTACACTCCACTACACTACATTACACTACACTATACTACCTTCCACTACACTTCACTACATTACACTACGCTACACTCCACTACACCACAAATACAACTACGAATGCACAACTACACTCCACTACACTCCGCTACACTAAATTACACTACACTACACTACACTACGCTACACTACACTACGCTACACTACATTCCACCACACTCCACTACACTACACTACATTACACTACATTACACTGAATGACACTGAACCACAGATAGACAGGTTGACAGATAGGCAGATAGATAGATAGATGGATGGGTAGACAGGTAGACAGCTAGACAGATAGACAGATGAAAGAGAGAGAGAGAGATAGATTAGATTAGATTAGATTAGATTAGATTAGATTAGATTAGATTAGATTAGATTAGATTAGATTAGATAGATAGATCGATAGATAGGTTGGTACGTGGGTAGATAGTCAGAGAAAGAGAGAGAAAGAGAGGAGACCTCAAGCACCTTTCGGTCCATCATCGGATTCGCTCTGCCATCCCTGATTCACAGCAACCAATCTCTCCCAGAGGTTTCCTATTTTTGAAACTTCCGCCACCGCCTTGTGCGGTACTAGTGGTATCATCTTATACCGACAAGTTTCTAATAGTTACTAAGTTATTGTTTATGGCTCTTCTCAATCGGCCAACCAGCTGCGCCTCGATCTGCCTTGACTCCGTCAAAAGGCGCTGCAAAATGTGGGGAGGCGTGTCGTCTGAGATGACTGGCAGGGCTGAGAGCAACAGGATCTCAGCCTGTAAAAGCTTGGCCAAATGCAGAGCCACAGGGCACCACTTGGCCACAACGCCTCCATTGTAGATCACCTGGTGGAACTCAGCTGAATCACCGAAAATGTCGTAATATTCATATGAAATAAATTGAAATATTATCAAATGGCACCCCGAAATGAAACGCATCCCACTAAACCAGGGCTTAGTAGTAGGAGGTATCTAATATTAGTGGGAAGGGGATTACTGCGGGAATTCTTCAAGGCTGCAACAAAGAATCAAAAAGATACTGAAATTCTGAGTGTCACTCTGAGTTGCCGTGGATAAAAGTATCCGGGACGCGTTCTTCGGAATCATCAGCTTGCGAGAAAAGATTTGGACTACAAAGGCCAGTAGATGAATGGCTGGATTCCCCGTGTTCCAAAAGTAGTAGCCATCTGGTACCTCACCACATCCCGCCTGACCCACAAGACTATTTAAGGTTGCCATAGATTGATGAAACCATGGTCCTCCACAGCATGGTGCTCGTGGAGTGTTCATACGGTTGGAATCCAGCGTCGTGTGCGCCAGCCCTGACACCTCTGAAATACGAAATCCAGAAAGGTGGCCCTTGCCATGCTCAGCATGCTCAGCAAGTAGGACTCTTCCATCACAAAACAAGGAACTTCTCTGTGCAAATGCTTGGAGTATGCTGACCCGATTGCAAATCCTCTGCCAATCAACAATACTACAAACTACCCGATTGCAACCGGTCCACATCATAGGTGATGAGTTTCTTCCTCTTGAGTGTATTTCAATTTTATTTGAGCCGACAAGGCTATTCACCAATCAAAATGTGAAGAGTTGTTTTCATCCCCAAGCATGTAGAAAAAAATCCAACAAACACAGCTTCTCAGTACGCCAGCCTTTCCAAACAAACACATTAAAGAAAATAAACGTTCCGCGACAGCCTGCACTAAGCTGGCCATCAACTTATGATCGAAGTCTTTTGCAGACTGGCCTCGGTCATTGTCATCTCAAAGCCGCAATCTTGACGTGGATGGACCCGCAATCACGGAACATGTGGGTTGTGGAAAAAACTATTGCATATATGTGCATGTAGATGTGTAGATATGTAGATGTGCAGGTATGTAGATATTTAGATATGTAGATATATATTGAAAAAACAGAGAGAAAGATAGAGAGAGAGAGATAGATAGATAGATAGATAGATAGATAGATAGATAGATAGACACACAGACAGATAGACAGAGATAGAGAGAGAGAGAGATAGATAGATAGATAGGTAGATAGATAGACAGATAGACAGATAGATAGACAGATAGGTAGATAGACAGATAGACAGATAGACACATAGACAGACATAGACAGATAGACATACAGACATACAGGCATACAGACAAACAGACAGACAGACAGACAAACGGACAGATAGATAGATAGATAGCTAGATAGATAGCTAGATAGATAGCTAGATACAGTGAACAGTATTAAACACAAACATACACACTGGTCTGAATGCGAGTTCTGAGGTTAAATCCAAACTGGTGAGGTTCGAAGTTAAATCCACGTGGGTGAGGTCCGCAATGGTATGAAGAAACAACAGCTTCATCGACAGATTTGTAGAGGCTACCAGCTGCACACTCGTGCCCAGGTACACCTAACTTGCAGGTACGTTTTCACGTCCTACTTCCAAGGTCTTCGTTGGCTCTGGCTTGGAAGTAGGACCCAGAGCCCCCTGCATATTCAATCAAATTCATACCACGCCCTGTGTAAGAAGGGTTTGCACACACATATATAAATATATCGTCATTAATATATATATATATTCATATAGACCACTTAGACTGAGATTTGTGTGATACCCTGGGTATCGAGATTGAATAAACAGATTGAATAATCCCTGGGCCCGGGAGCCCTAAAATCCCCCAAATCCACTGAGCCCAGCACAGGCATCCAGGTCAGAGACGAGATTGCTAATAAAGCCCTGGTTGGCCTCAGGATCAAACGCGCTGCAGCATACACATGAAACATAGGGGATTTCATGGGGATTTCATGGGGGTTTCATAGGGATTCACGAGCAAACTACGCCATACTGAAGATGATCTGGGTTGAAAACATTTGACCCGCTATAGATGTGGAAAATCCAATTGTAGACCGTGTTCCTATTGAACATGGTGGCTTTCCACATCTACGAGTATGTGTTACGTCCCCATGCCGGTTGCTATGCCTTGCCTGATCCAAATGCAAGGTCAAAACCTCCAGCGCGCTTTCGACTCCTTAGAGATTGAACTTTCAATGTTATTGCAGTGTATATAGATGTGTATTGTGTGTATATATAATATATATAATATATATATATATATATATTATGTATACATATACCCATAGGATCCATGGTGCTGCTATATATGGTAACATGGATCCCATCAATATACCCCCAATGTTAGCATATATACCAGCACCATGGATCCTATGGGATATATATATATGTATATACACCGCGTAATGGCTGCTGAGAAAAAGGCTGGAAGACTTTCGCTTGGTGCCGGCCGCCTGAACGCGAGAAACTTTGAATTTGAAACAGGAAAGTCGGAAAGGATTATCGTATGAACAGTTAAGGTGGGAACAATGCGAGGAAGAAGCTGTTTCTTTCTAAGGTTGTTTATTCTTTTGCATCCTCCTTTAGTTACACTGTTTTACATTGTTTTACACCTTTCGCATCCTTATAAATTGCACCAGTTGATCGCACAACAAGCCAACAGAATACAATCAGGGGGCACCTGCTTCGCTGGCAAGCATCTTGTGTGCGCCAACTTTGTGAGGGATTCCAAAGTGACGCCAACCGCTCCACCCAAGTTCTTGGAGGCAGCATTCACCGAGTTTCCTCACGGCTGCGATGGACAGAGACAGCTGAAAAACATCGAAATCCAAAAAACACGAGGATGGTGCCTTGTGCTTACCAAGATTGGACCAAAACAATGCCGTGATATGAGTTTGTCTGAAAACAGGGTCTCCCCAATCTTGATGCTTTATCATCTTTTCCCGATTAAACATTGCAATTGTGCACGCGTCCCCATGTTTGGACACCCCAACATGTCATACAATATATATATTTATATTTATATGTATATTATGTATATATATATATATTTGTACACACTATGGTATATTGTTGGTTATGCAGTTCTATCATCATGATATTTCCATTGTATCCCCCATAGACTTGTGATACCCAGTACCTGAGTAGGTCATTTTTTGTTTCTTACCCATCGGCCCTGCCTAGTAGGAGGATGCCCTCCAAAAGTACTGGCATCGCTTTGGAGTCGATGATGCTCCAGGCCGCAGTCAACGCCAGGTCCAACCTCTCCACATGATGGACATGGCACCCGGATGGCTGCGGGGGTTGTCCCAAAAAAATGGGAGCCTCTGGGAAGTTAAGATAGCTATGGAAAATGGATGAACATGGGTGAACATGGCCCACTTAAGTAGATGATTTATCTACTCAAAAAAAGCTGAGGCTCGAAAGCAAACTGTGAGTCCTTACCAGAGGAACGATCCCACAGATCGCTGTATCAACACAAACGCTGCCGAATGGAGCTGGAAGATGAGTTTTCCCTCTATTGTCTTCAGGGTCGAGCTGTGCATTTACTAGAAAGTATAATGTGGTAAACCCAATAATAAACGTACCATTTGGGATGGTTTGTACAACCTATTTATATCTATTTATGGTGATTTTGGGGATGGTACACTACAAGTACCTTATTTCCGGACACAACATGCTCTGAGCATCCAACCCACTCTCCAAGTCATTGGCTTTCGGGTTGAAGCGCGCCATATCCAAGTTCAACCTCCATAGCTGGTAGTTGGACTGGAAAGGACATACTGTACGGACACCAACTAGTACGCATTATTGGCTATGATTTTCATTGTTATTACTAGTATCATCATATTATATATCATTGTCATCACCATTATTTTTATTAGTCATTACTGCATAGGTGATGTATCATCATGTATCGTGCACAAATTTGCGAAGCCCGGGGGGGAGACATCTGGAACATCGGCACACAGGAAAACTCTAAATGCTGACGTTGATGTCAAGACAAGTTATGCAATGCCAAGTTTCATGGATTCTGGAACATCGGTACGCCGTGCAAGATAGCAATGTATCATGCTTGCTGCAGGTAGCATCTGCGTAAGGCTTTAGGAATAGGGTACCCGTAACCAATTGCTTGTCACCATTTCACCTTCCGCAATGGATGTAAGTGACCCATTTCAGGACCCAGGGATGATCATGATCCCCTTTTTCCCAGGCGCCCCATAGATTTTTCCAATGGAAAGTGGGAAATCCTCACGGTCCAATGAATTCTGGCTGTCTCACTTCCATCCCATCCAATTACCCATGATCTCTGCGTCAAATGGTGGTTTGAATCCAGCATTACAACATATTACAACTGTACTCCCATTGTATCCCCACTTCATGTTTATATCCACAATACATCTCCACATGACATAGCAATATATCCATATATATATATCCCGAACGAACGCATGGCTTTTTCCCCATGTTCGTTACTGAAACCCCATTCCAGTTACCCCACATCAAATACCCGTTTTGCGGAGATTGATTAACATCCCATGTTGGTTGGTTTACTTGGATACCAACTGACTATAACACCATGACTTATCCCAATGGAACTACCCGATCGTATCCAATACAACGCTTCATCAAGCTGAATCCTCCCAATTCTTTGGTATATCATGGGATTGTAATGTGAACCCCGCAATAATAAACTGTGGGTAATTTATCCTTACTTACCAGTGATGGGGTTACATCCAATAATTGGGATATCCAGGACAACCCAAAAAACTCTTCAATAAATTATTGATTGTATATTATTGTATATAATCTTAGAAATATATCTTATATAGTTATTCTTAGTTTATATCCCCATGATCTCACACCCAAAAACAAAGCATGGTGGAATGATATCAACATATATCAACCATCTCCATAGAATCCTCCATCGATGCTGGATTTCGTGGCTCCTGAGCTTCCCCACTGCACCCGTAGCTGCAACTCCTGCAGCGGCCCTCGTTCCAGCAGCTGACGAAGGAAGACTTCCGAGGCAACCGTGTCCTGGGGGAACAGCTGGGGCCCCAGGTCGTGGTTGCTAACGTTGGTGTACAACTAACTAATAGTGTACAATTAATGATGTATTAAATAATGTATTAATAGTGTACTAATAATGATGTATTACTAATAGTGTACTAACTAATTTACTAACTAATGATGAATGAATGATGTAAACTTGGGGTTTTAAGTGGTGATGCTAAAGTCCGTCCTTTGTGGCCTGCCCTGCTGCTGTCAAGCTGCGCTCCTGAAATTGCAACACCAGGACACAAAAATCGTCACTCGCGCAACCAAATATTTGGTTGGCGGTTTCAACCACCAAAATGATAGAAAATGGTGGTCAAATCCCATGATGAACATATAAAACATAAAACATACTGTAGTTGAATCATGTTGAACCATATTTAAACCGCCAGCCTATGCCTATACAATCCTACAGCACCAATGTTGCCAATATGTGTGGTTGCCAAACAATTCCATGCCAGCAATGCCAGCACAGCATCTCCTCCCCCACAGCAGCTCCAAGAAGCCCCTGCAGTGCTTCCAACACCTCCTTGCAGCCGAATTTGCCACTAGCTTAGCTGCTGCACTGCTGACATTGTTGTCTTTGATTTTGTGGACACAACGGTTTCCACTGCGACAATTACAAGGAGTCTTTATGGATTTTATGGTCTTTCTAAGTTGTTCTCAGATATGGAGCTGAGTTTTACTTTCTGGCCATGAAAAAAAAACAACTGCCCGCTCTTTCTCTTTTGCTTGTTCATGAGTGCCCGACACAACACGAGTGCCTAGCTTAGGCACGGCCGGGCGACAGTCTTTGCAAAGTCCAAAGGCATCTCAAAGCAATCGTGTAAATTGAGGCCCCGTCTTGAAAGGGGAAGGGTTGAAGTATCGTGATTTGGGCTGTCAGCCTTCTCAACTCCATTCAACATCATTCAACTTCACTGCTGCTCCCAAACGTGCTTCCCCCAGAGCCGATCGCATATCGCTCCGCCATCTGATCCATCTGTCCACAACCTGCAACTTCTAGCGACGTGTCCTCCGCCTCGCAGAAATGTAACGCGCTGCTGCGAAACCACTGGCCCAAATTGCTAACCACCCTGCGGTGAGAGCCGCATCCTGACAGACCGGACGGCTGAACAATCACTTCCACACTGGTGGCTAAAGGGTTGTGATGTGACGTTGCCCTGGGATCCCTTGGTGCACGTTGCTTATGTCGACCACTAGACACTGTTCGTATATCTCTGGTGGGTAGTGCTGTCATCATTTCATATTGGTTTCATGAAATCATTTTGCAAGCCTGCTTGGATTATCTTGGATCCCACCGGCCAAGCTTTGCCAACAAATGCCAACAATCATACCATCCTTCTTGACGCATCTTGAATCTGAACTATTGCATTCAAAGCCTCCTACCCAACCCAGATGCCACTGGCAACAGCTCGCTACCAAGAGTCCAAGAAGAAGCACCGCGTGAAGCCAAGCCCAGCTGGAGGATTTTGGGATGCGCATCCCCAAGCAAATGAACCCAATGCAAAGGCCACGTTGAAATTCAAGCCTTGTATACAGTGGGTGCAAAGAGAAAGCACACTGCCACAACATGCCACAACTGAGATTTGCCGTACTGTCTTCAGAGATCAGCAACTGATGCGGAGATTCAGGTACATGCAAGCACAATATGCAAGCGCACGCAGCTACAGGAGTGCCGAGGTTGCACTGCGCACTGGTTTCTTGAAAGGCTCCCAAATGAAACTCTCATCACCATCTCACGTCATGGTTTCATCCCTTAACATTACCGCCATGATGATGTTGACAATTTCAGTACTCGTTCTGAGATCTAAATTCCACTGCACATCCCCCACAAATGGGGCGAAAAACCCACTAGAAATATCATATATTATCTACAGCAACCGTTTGATATACCATAAATATCATATCTTTGGCGCAGCAATCGTTTTATCAATATCATATATAATCATCACAAACATTATAAAATCATAAATATCATAAATATGATTATGGTATGGGTCAAAACCGTGGTACCTCCCCCAAAAAAGCTGGTTAATGGATGGTTATTCTTCCATCTTCCAAATATGATAATTTCATAGGCTTTGACCCACTACCATCAAATATCATTTGTAAATCAATCAATATACTTCTATATGATATTTATCAATATGACTTAAATGGTAACAAGTCACTGCATCCCAGGTGCCGTTGATCAGTGCCTGCATCTTAGCTTCAGTCCCCGGCAAGGCCAGGCGTGAGGCGTAGGTCACCGTGGCACACCAAGCAGCAGCGAAGGTAAAGCCATGGAGCGGTTCGACCAAGAGAACCAGCCAAGGCCTGGGCTGATGGTCTTGGGATGTGAATGTTTACAACACACACATACTGCATATAATATGTATATTCCGATAGACAGATAGAAAGGTGATAGAGAAAGAAAGAAAATTCTATAGAAAGATACTTGGAAAGATAGGTAGATAGATAGATAGATAGATCGATAGATTAGATAGATAGATAGATAGATAGATAGATAGATAGATAGACAGATAGATAGATAGATAGACAAATAGATAGGCAGATAGATAGATAGATAGACAGATAGACAGACAGATAGATAGATAGACAGCTAGATAGATAGATAGATTGATAGATCGATAGATAGACAGATAGATAGACAGATAGATAGACAGATAGACAGACAGATAGATAGATAGACAGAAAGACAGACATATAGATAGATAGATATATAGATAGACAGATAGACAAACAGATAGACAGATATATAGACAGGTAGATAGATAGATAGACAGATAGATAGACAGATAGACAGACAGATAGATAGATAGATAGACAGAAAGACAGACATATAGATAGATAGATATATAGATAGACAGATAGACAGACAGATAGACAGATAGATAGACAGATAGATAGATAGACAGATAGACAGACAGATAGGCAGACAGATAGATAGATAGATAGACAGATAGGCAGACAGACAGATAGATAGATAGATAGACAGATAGACAGATAGATAGATAGACAGATAGGCAGACAGACAGATAAACAGACAGATAGACAAACAGACTGACAGATAGACAGACAGATAGATAGATAGACAGATAGACAGATAGATAGACAGACAGATAGATAGATAGACAGATAGAGAGAGAGCGCGAGAGATGGAGACCCCCAGGATCTCTTTACCTTTGGGTAACATCATGTCATGCTGATCATGGTGTCACCTTTGCAGTGATGCCTTGACAACATGCCAAGTCCGAAAAGATTATCCATCCTCTTTTGGCCTTAGATGTTGCAAAGTCATATTGAGTAGCTGATGAATGGTTAGGTGAACTGGTGCATGAGCTTCCTTCAAAACCCAGACTTTTTCAGAGAACAAACAGTTCAATCTGGGTTGCCGTGAGGTTGGAGGAATACACACCCCATCCTTGGATCAGTCAGCCTTTCAGATGAGAAAACACATCACTTGAGACAAGGCGCTGATTTCTGGGGATGATTCCGTAAAGGAAGCACCGCAATGCCATGACCTAAGACTTGGGGGCACAGGCCTGGATCTCTAAACATGCTCATATAGTGAGATAATTATATGATATATTATGTGATACAGTGATACTGTTGAGATGTTTTTGATATCAAATCAAAACTGTGCGCAATCGTGTGTAATTATGATAATTATGTTGTTTTGTGTGCAACAGGCCACTATTGTGAAGGTGATTGCTTGGGAATTCCCAAGTGGCAGCTTAACATCTGCTCAAGCACAAGCTCCGAAAAGCCGAGCACAGCGACCAGACTGTAGCCACGCTCGGTCCATAACTTGGAAATGTATTTGAAGACGGGAATCTCGAATGCGCACATCACCTAAGTTTTTTTAGAGACCGAACAGTAACACGGCAAGCTAAGTGAGGACTTAAATTGATTTAAATGAATCTTGAGATATCTTGAGACTTCTGGAAAGACTTGGGCAACATAGGCAGGGACGGGCAGGAACTATCAGGGACGGGCACAGATGTCTGAGGAGGCGAGGAACATCATGCCAGCTTGTACATAGTTGTAGCATGCTGTACCTTACATTAGGAACTATTAGGAAGAAAAGTGAGGCAGGAACACTTCGTTCAATTTTTCTGCAGCGATTTTCCTCTTTGCTCATTTCTGACACTTCTGAATTGGATTTCAGGAGCCTAGGTCGCGGCAACAACTTGCAGGACTGTCGTTATCCACAGGTGAAAGGATGGCAGCCAAACTATGTATCAAAGCCCATGTCAATTTGACATCGATAAACGCCACGGCAACGTCTCACTTCTTCAGAACTTGGACCAAAGTAGGTGTCGCCTGAGCCAGCTGCTTAAGTCACTGCTGTGATGAGGGTAGCTCAACCCCTTCTGATTTGTAAATGCAACTGTCGCTCTCGAAAATTGCACGGCCAAAACGTAACCCATCTTCATTTTTTGATGAGTAATTGATACAAAAAGAGATCCCGATCTTCCTTACTTGTACCGTTGATAATTGATAAACCTGCCACGCTTCTAACACATCTGCTCACAGCCAAACCAACTCACACCAACCATCGGCTGATTTCATGGGCCAAATCTACGAGGAACATCTACACGTCTCAAAGCGCGGTGTTTTCACCATGGTCACCATGCAGTAGACCATGGTCACAATAGTGTTCTTTAGTAAGCGGGATTTCCCTTTAATGGGCTACCTACCATGGTACCCAAATCATTCAACTTTTTCGACCATTTTTGGTGACTGGGGATGGATGGTAACCCACCTCCAACATCTTCATATACTCGGCTTCTTTCTGCTGCTCCAACTGCTGCAAGTGCTGCAGCTGTTGGACCTGCGATCCCGGGAGGTGAGTGGTTGAACTTTATTGTCATGCTATAAACTGTTATAAATGATGAGCCTCCAAGTATCCCGTAGTGATGAAGCTATCCAGTTGAAAATCTCAACCTTTTAGTTTGTTTTTGCAGGGACACATCTTGAATCTTTAAATAGATCTGTCCGTTGTGATATTTTTCATTATCTTTCAATGGGGGTTTTGCATTGCCATCCATGAAACATTTCCTTCCACAGGAAGGGATAGCAAAGGAATGTTCCTGCCTTCTGTGGCATTCCAGACTCAATTTCCTTGATCCGCTGCAGTCTGAATGCAAGATCTTTTTCCACCGCAACTTTCTCCTCACAGCCAAATTCATCACAATGGATACGCATGGTACGAGTGAGTATACAATAGCATACAACAAGAATTGACAATTTGATGCTACGACTTCAGAATATGCAAATGAAAAAGAGTTATTCCGCCGTTGCCGAAGATATGCGACCCTATTTCTTGCTTGGGTCGGCACACTACCTTCCGCCGCCAAACTTTGCAAAGGTCCAACAACAATAGTTGCGGTGTCGGAGCTGGTGCTGCGAATACAGCAAAGAAAAAACTGACACACGTATTTCCTGACATTGATTCTGCGTATGTGTTCGGGCATTGTCCTGACGTATCTTTCTCCATCGCCATCTGTCCGCACATACATTCTGACATCTACCCAACATATTTTAAATGCAATGGAATTTATTCGGGCATTTGCTCTCGTATGCTCTCGTAAATTTAGCCTGACATAGAATGACACATATTCTCACCTGCATCCTGACACCAACTCTGGCGTTTACTTGGGCAGTCATTCTGACATGTGTAGCGCTTGCTATCTTACGGCGTCCGGAGGGGCACAAAAAGGCCGGGAGCAAAAGCACTGGATTTGGGCCCGAGATACCCTGACATGCTCCTTTTTGCCGCAACGGTGCGCATCTCAGAAACTTGACAAGCTATTGGACAAAACCCTCCCAGGTGCCACCAATAAAATGAAATCCTGAGTCTAATTACATCTGGCTTCTTGCGTTTGGCTTGCCCTTCTCATTTGGCTTGCCCTTCTCATTTGGCTTGCCCTTCTCATTTAGCTTGCCCTTCTGGTCCTTGCAACGCCATGTATTTAGCCTCCTTGCTGTGTTTCGTCTTGTTGCTGCCCTTTCCCTTGTGACTTCCCACCCTTACCCCCCGTCTCTTTTTTGGGGGGGTTAGGGGCGGTGGGTCTCTAGCCTCTTTAATCTTCAGAACAGCAGCTCCTTCAGAACACTCTTCGAACGGTGGGAGCGGGCGTCTCTCAAATTCATGGTCTCCCTTGTTCAACTTATGCATGCGGTTCTTTATATTTGTAGGATCATCCTGCATCAGAAATACAAGCTGGTCGCCCTTGGAAAGTATTGTGGATGTTGTTTCTGGAATTTCCAACAATCCGGTTCGGTTGTGTACTATTCCAATGGGGCTGATCTTAAAATTCTTGCGCATGTCGAGTGCCAGCAGCTCGTACCCGCTTTCCTTCTTAATTCTCAAATCTTCAAGGCACTGGGGGTCTGACTTGATCAAGTGCTGAAGCTGTCTCTTGGCAACAGGCTCTGTGCAAATTGAGGCGGCGGTCTCATGCTCATAGGCATACCGCTGGTCATGGCAAGAGAGTTCATCCAGCTGTAAGTCCCCATCTTCCAGGGCGAACTGTTTCATGAACTCCTTCAATTTTTGCCCAACGGCTTCAACAGCCTTCCCTTTGAAGCACTTCTGTCCTGGCACCTTGGGAGTAATTTTGTAGATCGTTTCCTTGGGCCCAGTGCGGAAATCCAAAAATATCCAAGGGCAGGACTTCCCAAACAAAGATAATTTACATAACTCTTTATCCGACCTTTTTAGTGATGGGTCCACAGTGAGTTCCTGACTTTTTGGATCTTTTTTGGACACGACGTGAAGAAACCAGGTGAATCAGCGGAGCAGGCGGAATGTGCTTTGCTAACGGGAATTCAAACAGCCGTTTGTCCACAACAAGTTGCCAACAATAGGTATTTCACCTCTAAACGCTGGATTTTTAACCTTATGTCGGTGCGTACGCCTTAAAACTGAATGTGCCATACTGAAGTGGCGATCATTTTGATTGCTGCCACTGTGGGTTCATGTGATATATATATATATATATGGTTGTTGATCAAAATTCCTTTATCCCGGAACGGCCATTCTTCGCGAATAAACATTTTACTTTCGCGAAACTTTCGCGAACTCCATGTTTATCTTTCGCGGGGCCCATGTTGGCCAACAACACCTCTTATGAAGATTCGTTCACCACCTGCCAAATTACGCCAGAGAATCACGGATCACTTCTTGGTATCCTTTTAAACATGCAGCTAGCATCACGGAATCCCTTCTCAGGCCGGTTTTTTTTGCAAAGTTTACTGGCCCACCCCCTTCAACATGCACTTTGATTTTCGCCCGCTCTTTCGCATAACTTTCTCGGAACTTTCGTGAAAATATCCGTATTCACAGACCTCGGCCATCAGCAGGGGGTGCACTGAAGGAAAAGCGAAGACCAGGGGCCTTGGTGTTTGGCTCTCGCAAAGCCTCACTTTTGGAAACTTGGCTGCTGCTACTCGCATTCTCTGGTGCCCTTCTCCTGCCGGACCCCGGGCGGCAGTGGGTAGCAGCCCTTTACATATAATGATTATAATACCCAACTTTCGCGAAACTTTCGCGAAATAAAATTTTACCTTGGCGAACTCGAAAAAAAACTTTCGCGAGGGTTTCCAACATAACACGCACGGCTTTCGCAATTAAAACTCCTTACAAGGACCTTTAGA
>CAMXCT020002273.1:0-37500 GCA_947184155.2 Cladocopium goreaui | reverse complement strand
CAACTAACAAATGGACACTGCCATGAGTTGGGGGATTGAAGACTACTCAGAGTCCAAAGAATGGCACTTCTCAGAGTCTACGAAAGGTAAGGGGGGATGGTTTTTTTTCTGTATTCTAAGTGGTGCAATCCCAACGGTTGATGGTTAAATGGAATTTTACTAACCATTAAACATATGGGTGTGTCTGAAAATGTCGTGTACCCCTAAACCCAATGGTTAATGATCATTATCCCGTTTTTAAATGGCTATTTGTTTGGGAATATAGCCTATTTTCAGACAAACCCATATTCAAAAATCACAGTGTTCCATGATTTTCCCATTGGAACCCCTGTGAAAAAAATCCTCTACACAGGCCGTGAAAAAGGTTAACAGACCCACACCCCCAAGCGCAAGCGAGTCGCGGCCGTGGCTGCACCCAAGATCACCTTCGGCGCATGGTCGAAGTCCTGCACTATAAACACCTTAGTCGATGTGGACGGACTTATATAGGGCCCCAAAAGATTCAGAAAACTGTTAGTGACTGCAATTTCTGCCAATTAATTTAATTAATTAATTAATTAATTATTGTTACTATGTTGTTGATGGTGATGATGGTGATGATGATGATTATCTTATTATGATGATGATCATGATGATATGATGATGGGCTTTGTTCTTTTATATTGTTTAGGGCCCTACCCCTGCAGTGGACGAAGATTCTATGATTCTGCGTGCCAAAGTTCTGGGCCTTTATGCCTGTGCAGTTGCGGCTAAGTGGCATTCAAGAAATTCTCGATGAGAGCCACCAAGACACCATAGATCAAGAGGTTGGTAAGCATCCACATCGGCTCAAATTTCAACAGCGTTTGCAACCATTGCCTCAAGGATACCTGCAAAATACTGGACAAGTTCTGATTGAGAGCGGATGCAAATCTTTGAAAAAATACCATTCTGACAAAATTGCCCAAGTACATCCCACTCTCTCCACTTTCTCCCAAAATCTTGCAGCTCAACTCCCATGGCTCGGCTCCCGCCTGAGGTCTCTTCGTTACAGGCCCGTGATCGTCACTATCGTGGATGAAGAGTTGGATCACCAGGACATTCAGGCCCACGAGGATGGCGTAGCAAAAGAAGATGCACTTCGTGCCGTAAATGTCCTGCGTCAGCTTCTGCAGGTGCAAATTCGAAGAGTCTGAAGCTGGAAATCTTGGTCAAACGAAAGGGATCAGAGTGAATCTTGAAACAGGGCAATGTGAAAACTGGAGGGGGTGGGAATAAGTGAAACATGTCTGTCTATATACATAAATATATATATATATATATGTATACATATAATATATATATATATAAATATATATATTATATATATATATATATCCGCCGTATATACATAATATATATATACACTATATATATACCCTATGCTTCCTCGACCATATCTGGTATAGCCTCGAACATACCAGGATAACACCTCGGACATACCAGGAAGCCACGAACGACTATACCGGGAGTGGCCTAAGGGTTATACCAGGATATACCAGGATACTGGCCCAAGGAATAATAATAGGATATGCTAAGACCCCTTTGGATTGTCCACAAATGCCCAGCAGAAAAACAACGATGTAGATTTTTCTTGGAAAAGAGCATGCGCTCGGGAGTTTGAGTCAGGATATCAGAACCATTCAGAGAATTTCAGCAAGAAAAAAGATGGCATGTTGAAATCACAGGGAAACGAGGACAACCCCAGGACAACTCGTGGAACGCCAATGCTGGGACGTGGAACGCCTATACCGGGACATGGACTGACTCGGGGATCACAAAAAAAATCTGAAATCGTTTTTGTTTTTTTGTTGATGGCTGTTTGTTTTGACTTTTGGCGGTTTGTTTGTGCCCAGCTTCAATGAGCAAACACGAGGTCGGGTTCGCGCACACAAATGAAATAGCTTGCAAAAAACAATCTAGATTGTGCAGGGGATGGTTCACAGCCTATACGTATGGCCTCAAGGGGCTTAGCGCCTATACCGGGAAACCATAAACGCTTATACAGGGATTTCATGAAAGCCTATACTGGGAAAACTGCTCGCCTATACCAGGAAAACATCCTGGTATAGCCTCCAAAACCCCGGTATAGGCTAGCACGTAACGACTATACCAGATATGTCCTTTGGAAGCATAGGGTATATATATATATATATTTGCATAATTGTTCATAAATATGCATATTTGTCAAAAAAAAACCTTCATGACTGTACAGGCATTCTATATTCACGTCCCCACATCAACACTGCTTTTTCGCGGGTCCACCAGCTTTCCAGCCACCAAAGCCATAGCGCCCCAACCCACAGCACTCCACAAGCGCTGATCGCCATATGCCTCCTGAAGCTGGGGACATCGCCATTTCCAAACGTCAACTAACCTAGCAAGCACACAACATCACACTTATGTATGTATATGTGTATATGAACAACTTAGATATAGTGTATATGTATACTAACCAAACATCACACAACTAAACTATAGTAATATGTAAATGTGTCTTCGATACACTTAGATATCTATCTGTCAGTTTATGCATTCAAATCTATCGAGATCTATTACGCAAATAGTGTAGATCCATGTCTCTCTACCCATCGCCATCCATGTATGTAAAATACTTATGTAGATGCTATGATTTAGTGTATGTATATATATATGTGTGTGTTGTTAAATAAATATAAATATATAAATATAAATGTAAATGTAAATATAATTATATTATATGTATCTATACTACCTATGTATTTATACAATTTTATACATCTAAACATCATACAGCGTGCAATTACAGCTAGAGTGCCTTTGATGCTGTGCCTTTGATTCTCACTTGGCCCTTCCGGTGTCGGGATCCTTTGACACTTTTTGCTCAGAGAGCACCTTCAGGCAGAGGCCATCGACAATGGGGCCAGCTGGAGCAGTGAAGAACCTAGGCTTTCTGTACATCTCTCAAAAAAGGATTGGTTTAAGGGACATGTTACAGGAAAACCATGGAAAACCCCTAATATTTCATGGGAGCATCGATGGTTTCCGGTTAAGATTTTCCCAAGAAAACCACTCCATTCAATCTCTGATCGCCTCTTGCAGACATGTCATGGAAGGATTTGCTGCTGACAACTCACAATCTCTCGCCATCGCCACCGAGGTGGGACAACCAACAATATCTAACACTATTTTTCTTCAACAGAAACTACACTTGATCCCCAATGATAGCGTTGGGGAGATACACTCATTCAATGACATTTCCAAAAAATGGAGGGCTGTAGCCCAGGCGACCCGTGCAGCAAGGTGATAAGCACCAAGAGGGGCAAGCCTTGGCTGAAAACGCTGCTGTTTATTGGGTTAAGACCTGGAATTCCTGGTCCCAAATGGCAAAACCCAATGGGTTTGTCTCACAGCATAGCCCTAAAGCCAATGGTGAATCATCATTTTCCAATCAAATGGCTATAATTATCTATAATTGGAGGTATATACCTCATTTCCGAACACACCCAAATGATGATTCTTCCCGGAAACAAGTTCATGCACGAACTTATTACTATTGACCCATCCCCATATCATCAAACAGCGGAGAAACTGGTTGCAGCCTGCGGCAATAAATATCCAAAGATTGTTGTGACACCCAGCAGGCTTGTGGTTGTAAGGACTCCTCGATAGGAGCCGGTGCGATCCACAATCACTGACCAGAATAAGCCCCCAAGGAACGACATGGTGGGCATCAAAACCAAAAGGATGCCCATCAGCTTTCGACTCAAGCCCAGATCCTTAGAAAGTTTTTTTCCCAAAGCAAAGAAAAAATCAATTTTACAGGGTGCCAGGAGGTAGGGTGGAACAACTTGCCCAATTTTACACTGATTTCGAGGAACATCATGAGAACGGCAGGTGAGATTACGCAAGCTAAGTCGATATGTTGCCAAGGATCATGATAGTACACTGTGATAAATCGGATCAAGCACACATTTGCTGCAAACAACAGCATTTGGGTGACTTTCAGGGTCCACAAAGGTGTGCGATTTGTTGGCTTTGCAACATCTGTCCTTGGCTTGTGATCAACCAAGCGGCTCGTCTGACTGTACATGGGAGAGGCTGTACAAAAAGCAAACTATGTGACATGATGCGACATTTTTTTTGGAAACCTAACCACGGAACATATAACTATAGGAATTGGATTCTTCAATTCAAAGATTCAAAATCAGATTTGAGACAAAGAAAATTGCGTGAAATATCAGCAAAATAACTGGACACTAACTAAACCATCCTGCAATGTGCATGAGTTTTGGTTATGTTCTCAAACCCAGTGAGCCAACAGACGTTTCAGGACGAGAACTCAAGGCCTTTTTCGGCTTGACAGTGTTAGGGAAATCGTTAGCAAATTTCCGATTGGTCCAAACAGGTTACCTGTATTTATCTCAAGCTGAATGTACAGGGAACTTGAGAGCAGGCGGAGGCGGACGAAAGGTAGTGTAGTGGGAGAGGAGTGGTGTCAAAATGCTGCGCCCCTAAGATGATACACCAAAAAACGTTTTTGCGCAGTCTAAGATGATTTTATCCAGAGCATGACTGCATGATACGGTGTCTTGTGCAGCGTGAAATGATGCACGAAAAGGGGTTTATTTAAACCCCCTTTTTAAGACCCCTTGCAGCAACTGTTATTGAGGCTGAAGCATACCAATTATGCTGGACTACAGGGACATCTCCCTCATGGAAAGTGTGCCTCTAATGTGGGAGCCCGTGACCGCGTCACCCGTGGGAATTGAACCCATGACCATTTTCGGGGGGGGGGGGGGCCCCCCCCCTTATAATTGATATCCAATACATAACGGCGAGAATTCCTTGAATTCCGTGGGCTGGCCCCCTAAGCTTGTGCTGAAGCACGGAGAACTCAGGTAGCTGACGCTACCTTTCGTGACATGATGACCTTTGTTCAATTGACAAAGCATTGGAGCTGCGGAATGCCCCTTGTCTTGGTCAATCTTCAATTCAAACCCAGGGACTTTAATCTTAATAATTATATATTTATATATATTATGTATATTATATATGTATATATATATACCGTTAAAATGAAAGTTAGAAAGCCTCCGCGAATTCCAAATATTCCTCCCCCTCAGTTAGAATGCGGCACGCGCACGGCAAAAAATCATTCAGTTAGAATGCCTCCCCACCCGGGTTTTAAGTTTTTTGTTGTTTTCGGAAAACTCTTTGCACAAATCCCTCACTTAGAATGCCTACGCACTATGAATATCATTAGATGTTAGAATGCAGTTAGAATGCTTCCCCCTTGAAATTGCTTTCTACCAGCATTTCAGCAATTAGAACGCTTTCCCCTTGAAATTGCTTTGCCAGCATTTCAGCAGTTAGAATGCTTCCCCCTTGAAATTGCTTTTTACCAGCATTTCATCACTTAGAATGCTTCCCCCTTGAAATTGCTTTTGCCAGCATTTCAGCAGTTAGAATGCGTCCCCCTTGAATGGCTTTTTACCAGTTAGAATGCTTCCCCCTTGAAATCGTTTTTCATGTTTCTAATAGTTTCTAATGTATCTATATTCTTTTCATTTACAAGAACTATTTCAGACATTTCCCAATTTCGGGACCCATCAAGCCACAACTTGCCCCCCCTTGGCTCCAGCTGCTCCGCCACCGTAGATGTCCTCCGTCGTGTCCGGCAACGGCGAGCGGGTCCACCGGCCACGGCGACGCTGTGAGCTCTGCGAGGAGGGAGCGCCTGAGCCTCGAGGCCCCATAGAAATGAGATTGAATGAATATTTAGATCATTTTTTTTAGATATCATATGATATTATTGTTGTTGCCCAAAAAATTTAACTATGAGTCAATACATATCATGTAGATTCATGTAGAACTATAATGAACTATATAATTTTGAATTATATTAAATTATAGCATTCTACCATGCTGCAATATGTCTGCATGCAAAAAAAACCCTTGATGCAAGCAGCAAAGGCAGAGTTTAAACTGATGGCAGGTGGTGCTTGTACACAGGCCAAGCTGAAGCATAGAGCCAAACATCCATATGCCACTGCACGTTGCACAGCTGCCATCTATGGACTGTCTGTATTGCTTCAGGGTGCTGCCCTGCAGCACTGCAAGTTGGCTACTTTCGAGCCATGGCTGACTGCTTGGCTTGAAAATGGACGGACCATGACGGTGGGATTTCATCGTTTCCATGTTTCCGAACCTGTCATACGCATGAGATCTGCAATGTCTGTGACACTCTCGCTCCTGGAGGTTTCAGTTGTATAGCTGTGGTTATTTAACAGCCCACAAACATCACCATTTCCAATCTGAAAAATTATCTTCCAAACTGACTAACCTTTTGCCTCCATGCTAGTTTTCAGGAGGGCACATCAACATGTGTGGCACTTTTCTTCTACTCCATTTGAACCACATGCACTGCGAAAAGAAAGTCATAGAAAGTCTAAATTTAATTTGCGTGGCAATCTATGGTGTTGTGGAGCCCAACGTGTACATACACCTATGTGCGTATCTCTATAACAAAGATGCCTATATGATCCTATATGTACTCACCAATTCATATTTTATGTATATACCCATATACCCATGTCATCATGAGTCATCACACATTAATCAATGTGTATATATTGTATATTATTACATACTATAATACTATTATATACTGAATTTAGAAGCAACGCATACTATGAAAGGTGTGAATCCATGCCAAACATATATTTCCTAAAAAGATCCAACTCCAACATGAAATTCATGTTGGTCCAACTCTCCTCCAAACCCAGTCCTCTGCCGGGACTTCCTCGTCGCCCTGGCTCAGGGTTGGCAACAAATATTCTCCAAAGTATCCGGCGCTTAAGGGGCCATAAGCTGGGACGGTTTGACAGCGAATGACTACCATGGCAACTCTCACAAAGCAGGAATAATTTCATACATATTTTCTTTTCATGGCATCATTTCATCTCAGAGTTTCACAAAACAAGTAACTCAGTGCCATTCAGTGCCGCTGTGCCGGGTCCTTTCCCAAGAATTCCCAGGAACCAGGGACTAAACTGACTAAACCCATCGACCAAACAGGTCGACCATCTGTCGCCTTGGCTGGTCCGAGGATCCACGTCAAGTCATCCACTTTCCGGAAGCCCTGTAGAAGGGCCGCGTAGCTGGTGGGATCCACCATGCCATAAACAGTCCTACCATTTGGGTAGATATGGATATGATAATATTGGGGATGGTTTAGGGTTTAGGGTTTACCACATTCGTGAAGGTGACTACTCACTACTCTTCCGCAGATGCTTTTTAGTGATCTTGCTTCTGGCATGTTCTGGCCTCCTGGTCTATTTCAGAGAACCTATAGCATAATTAATGATCCTTTGGAGCTGTGAAAGCAGCCAATGCATCCACCGGAAAATGATACAGTTTATAATATTTCGCAGGTCGTCGCTTATTTCGAATAATTTTACCGCTGAAATATTGACGTCGTCTGAATTAGTAAATTATTTTACGTCGGCCTAATACGGCAACAGGACCTGCTTTGATTTCTTGATTTGTTGCATCCTGGGTATGTTCTGTAAAATAAACACCACGCTTTGTGGCAGTCCTAGTTTGAAAAACTAGGAGTTTTTTGGGCTGCAGCCGTAGCTGTCCATAGAAATGTACAGTCCGCTGGTGCGCGCACCCCCTTTGGGCTGACGGTCGGTGATGTGTATATATATATATTCTTGTATGGTGATGAGCTTATTTCTGAGGCTAGGTCGTTATTTCGGGGTGACGTCGGTGACGTCGTTTTAAATTGTTCAAATGAATTTGAGAGCACGGAGGCCACCGCAAGGGTCCTGCATCCTGCATCTTTCCGACTGACCTCTCCCGATTTGCAGGGTATACCCCGGTTGCTTGCCAAGGCTTGCAGCATTTGCTCAGTAGAGCTAGGAAAGAAGTCATTCACGCACACGGTAATCTGCCAAAGGTTGCACTTTCTCAAGAGACACTGGGGCTGCCATTGAAAGTGGCTGCAGGCTGGGAATGCATTGTTCATTGCCGTCAAGGCAGTCCTTGACAGGAAATTTTCCAATTACGCGAGATTGACGCAAAGTTGGCCTCATAGCCCTGCATGGGAGCTGGTTCAACTACAAGCCTCCGGCCTGTCATCTTCATCTCATCATCCAAGCATTCATCATTCATCGTGGAAGCATGCATGGAATGAGATGGCATACTCTGGTCGCCTGAAGTTCCGCTTTGGCAACTGCAAAACTGAGAACTGGTCTGTGTCTAAGACACCACGCGGGTGGTCACCACACGCCTTCATCAGCCCGAATTTTCCAGCCAAGCAGCTGCTACGACTATCAGCAATGAACCCAAGGAAGGCATTGCTTGGGCCACAACCACTGATCACAAACGTTGGACTTAGTCACGAGTTTGGGGTTCCTTAGAATGGGGGATCCCCAAAACCATAGGTTTCAATACTAAAATGGTGTAATTTTGGATGATATTTGACCCCATTTAAATTAGGAAACCCACACTTGGCGAATGACAACTAAACCCAATCAGCAAATCTCTTGCCTTTCTTACTAGCAACGCGTGGTGGATGTCTGCAACCTGAGCAATGCTAATCAGCGAAGTCGGACAAGGTCCAAAAAAAATATCCTAGTGCATATCCTCCGCCATTCCACTTAATGTGATAAAATAAAAAAATGAACAACCTCAAATATTACCAAACATGGTGGGATGGTATATATGCTACAAACCGTCAAAAGTTGGAGATTTATTCTTGGGTTTACCACATTTGCAGAACAAGGTCAACACCAAGGGAAGGGCCAAGGCTTGCTTGGAGGACAGCAACCGCTTGGTTTGCGTCACCACCTTCTTCCTTAGGGATCGGATTGCCACCAAAAGGCACTGCTGAAATCCACTGTTTTAGATAAGCATGTCTTGCATCTAAATTGCCATAAATCGGGGTATACCAATGTTTCAAACCTGCGTAGTATTCTACATATGTATGTAATAATATTTATGATTATTTGGTATATTGTCATACAATGGTGGAATTGTATGGGTCTTGATGGTTGTTGGATGATTCTCTCAGGCCTTTCTGCTGATACATGGGTTTGTTCAAAACTATTGATGCCCAATCTATCCCAATTGTTGGGTGTTCATGTGTTCATGTATGACCAAGACAATTTTCTTGTAGCCTCATTGGTGTCCCATTTGCGGTCGCCATACCTAGTGCAGTCTAGGTATATTATACTATATTATGATATACAACTCATCCTAAAGTCGTGCTGTGCATTAGAAAACAATCATCCGAAAGATGGCGGAACTTGGAATTGGGAACAATCATCCGGGAATGAACGTCTAAGCATCATCAGTCATAAAATAAAGACATTGTATGCACAAACCACCTATTACCGCATCCCCATTATACCACCACATTTAATCTCATTTTCTGAGATCCAACTTTTTGGCAGGGTCAATTATAAAAAAAACACATTAGAATATATTCATTAAATCCACCTTCTATTCGGCTTAAAACACCAATCTTTTTCCATGGGGAACTCTCTCCTGGGCCCCCAACTGGATAGGCCAAGGCACTGGACTTCACTTCCTCGCTTTGGCGCTTCTGAGATCTTCCGCATGAAGCGCTCCAGCAGGTCTTGCGGGAGAACATGGGCCGCCTAACCGGGGCCGTTTCGGCATGGCACCGGAAATGGGGTTAAAGCATGTTGACACGCAAAAAGTAGAAACCTAAAATGGGACTTAGCCGCTTAGCCACTTGAATCACCATTTAAATCAATTTAATTAATGGGTGTCGTCAAGTTTCGGCATGGCATTTGTCGTCAACTTCCGTCCCGTGGCATGCTTCGGCCGCCTGTCCATCCAACGAATCATGAACTTGCTGCCAAACCTTGGCTGCAGCATCTTCTGTGGCGTTTAAGCTCTGTGCCCATTTGCACTTCTTTAAAAGAATCTCTTAGTAATCAAATATCAAGTGTCATATATATATATACGAGTACATATATAATATTATATGTTTTTATATATCATATATGATATATCAAATGCCCTATCATATCACATCATCTTACGTCAATTGGATGTACCATGATGTATATACTATGATCTATACTTAATGCACGTTTCCATCCGACCCAACGTATCAGTCTGAGCCAAAGAGCAGAGCCTTCGAGGCGACTCGTCTGACGGATGGGCTGCCAGTTCACCATCTCAGTGCGGCCGCTGGTCACGAGGCACAGCTCACAGCTACTGAGCTCCGGGCTCGCTCCACTTGCCTTGGACGTTGATGTGCAGTGGATCCATTTGATGATGATTAGAAGTATGATGATCACGCTATTCCAATGTATTTTCTTAATTCTAATATGGGATTGCTGTTTGAGTTTATTAAAAACACTAAATTCATAAATGCACATAGATAAATAAATAAACTAGTTAATAAAACAAATAATAACAACATATAATAACAACAACTAATAATGACAGTGTCATTATGATTATTAACACTATTATTATTAATGATATTTATGCTACTACTACTACTACTACTACTACTACTACTACTACTACTACTACTACTACTACTACTACTACTACTACTACTACTACTTTTACTTTTACTTTTATTATTATCCTGGCTGGATGATGATGATGATGATGATGACGACGACGACGACGATGAGGATGAAGTGAACAACCTTCTCACTTTCCATGCTCATGCCAAGCAGCCATTCCGCAGATATCTCCGGCTTCTGCCATGACGGTGCAGCCGAGGCCTCGATCTGTCGCCGAGGCAGGAGGCGACGACTCGAGGATGCTCTGCTGTGGTCCCCGCCTCTTTGCCTTTCGATTTGCCTTTCACGGGAGCTGGGCCGGCAGGGCCCTTGCCTTTGCCCTTGGTGGCTTTACCTCCTTTCTTCGCCTCCGGAGATGCAGGTGTGAGCTTCGATGAGTTGAACATGCTTGGCCAATCCATGGCCTTGCATAAGAAAGAACATAACCCATGTAACATAACCCAACAACCACGCATAGACACCATCATAACTAAACAAAATGTCAAATATTGATCAGAGGGAAGGAATGGGAAGGAATGGGAAAGGATTGGCGATGATAGCACCACTTTCAGGTTGCACAGTGTGGCACACGCCAACGGCAAAGACCTCACCTCTGGAGCCTCTGGAGCCTCTGGAGCCTCTGGAGCCGCTTTCTGTCCAGACTCCTTCAGTTTACCGGTGCAAGCCATGGCAAGCCCTTTAAAAGCCATGTCTCAGATCACGGTAGCTTCACCCGTCCTCTTCCGCCATTCAAAGGCTTTTCAGGAGTCATAGAACAAACCACCGAAGCGTCAGGATACTGGATTAACTGCATCAGTTGAGACATGTTCAGCTAAGCAAATTGGTTTCCTGAGGTTGGCAATCATCATCCACAAATGAAACCTGGCATAGAATTGCCACAAGCGTTTCTCAGATCAGAAAGCTCTCAACCGATAGAATAAGGTGCAAAGTCTATGCTGTGAGATGTCAACACCCCAAAAGATGTTGGTACAGTACATTATTGTAGTAATTGTGAAATTTCATGTGTCCATTTAGCATCATTATCCACATATAATTGCCAAAGTTTGGCAGCACGCAAGCAGTTCAAACAACTGATGCGGCTTAACAGCTGCGGGCCGAGTTGTAACGTACAGGAGCTGGTCAAATTTCCCAGGGGACTGAACACTTGACATCCATCAAAATCCAATTATATAGCATGGACTAATATTGACTAACCATTATCTACTATTGGGTGTGAATGAATTCCAATAATGAATTACCAGAATTATTGGCTTGACGTATTAACACCTATTCGCATGTTGATAATTCAATTCTCAGTCCTTTACCAAGCCATTTTGATTCACACCTATATCTCCTTGGTCCTTTCAATCGCAGCGAGGAAACAACTCTTGTGAGTCAGGAGAAGAATGAAACATAGATACATATGTGAAACCTGAGAGCTAGCAACAACATAAATAAACATGTACAGTATGTATATATATATACTCTGTATACATACACGCACACACATATATATATAATACATATCAGCATGTACACACACATATATATAATATTATATATATAATAATATATATAATAATATATATAATATATATATATATATATATTCATTAAGATATTATATCATGTATATATATATATTAATGACTAATATAATGAATATATTATACACGTATGGTTCAAAGATATTCAGATCCAAAATGTCCCCTCGACCTGGATCTCCGTCGGAGGCATGGCCAACATGGCCTTGGCCACCAACTCCAGGACAGAGGCCTGGCGGTGGCTCCCGGTTGGTGAAACATGGTGGGTTTCCCGTGAACTTCCACAACGCAAATCCACCAAATTTGAGGGGTCAATAAGCTGTCAAGAGATTTTTGTGGCCAGTTCCATCTTTTCATAGATTTATGGTTGATGTATGGCTTTATTATAAAGGATATGGCTTTATTATAAAGGATATTTTCTGAAGGATATTCCTCGATTTATGGTCAATAGATAATATAGGCAGTAACCTCAGGGATAAACACCATTTATAGTGGATTTTCCCATTAAAAATGATGATTTTCCATAGTTTTTTGTATGTTTACCAGAGGGTAACCTGGGGGATAAACACCCAGAAATGGACAAAAAAAAGGCGATGGCTTCACCTCCATCCTCTGCTTTCGCCGGTATCGCTTGACCATTCCCAGGACTTCGGAGAGGCCTTGCAGGGACGCCTGGCACGTTGCGCCAGTTCACATATGGAGAACTAATGATAATAGATTATTTATAGCTCCATCAACAACACATGGATAATATATATATATATATATGTGTATACATATATAATTACACACATACACACACACATATATATATATATATATACATATATATATATATACACATATATTCTGAAAGGGGTTCAGAAAGGTAGCCACAACAAGAAATGCAATCTTCGGATGAACGGCCGCGTTCTCTTTTCCCTGCAGATCTCGGAATGAAATGTCCCAGTCTCCTCTCGAAGGCAAAAATGCTGTCCACAGCACGCGAAATGAGTCGGCCACGACTCAATGGCACAAATGGGGTGCCGCAAGCACTTCCCACCCACCAATCCCTATGGCTAGCCTCAGCCAAGTGCTGCAGACAGCCGTAGATGTTATATGTGTCAAGACCTGAAGCTTTGGAGTGACATGGACCCTGGAACATGTTGAAATTCACACTCCCAAAGAATCAAGAGTTTTTACTTTTGTTCTGAAGTTTTTAACCATTTTAATCGGTTGCGTGCATTTGCTCTGTCCTTCAAGATTTGATCTTGGTCATGCAACTGATAAAATCCATACTTCAGCGTTTCTCGGAGGAAGCTTGTTTCCATGATTTTCGTGAGGCTGTCGGCAAGTTGGGCACCTGAGTGGGCCCATTTAAGCGTTACTCCTTCGGACATCAGGTCTATCTTGGGTTCTTTCCATGCGGTTTGTGGGTTTAAAATCCAAGCCCAATATAATCTTAACCATGACAACTGATCGAGAGTACTATTCAGGGAAGTGGCTTCAGCTGAAAGTGTACTGTTCACAGCACTAACTACGACCTTCTGAATTTTCTTGCAGCCCCAGGATATGGGCGAGACCGGGCTTTGCAAGAAACTCAGTCGGCTGGACAAATCGGGTCGGGTGTTGACTGCTGCATATTGTAGGGATCCTATCAAGGCTCTTAGAGCCTGCTGCTCTTCTGAAGTTACTGAAAGGTCCGGTTGATATTTTCGGCTGGCATCGATGTGGATTGGTTCAATTTTGGAAATGTATTTTTCTTGGGATAGATTGATACTGTGATTGGAATTTTGGTGCATGTCAATGCCGGTGAAAGTGAATGTTTGAACTTTCTTGGACCCAAAAGGAAAGATCTTTTCAAGTTCAGCAAGCTTTGTTTTGAAATAGGCATTTCCCCCACAGAGACCGTCATCGACATGAACCCCAATGATACCAGCAATTTGTGTTGTCTTAGGTTCATATAACACATATACGGTGGGATCAAATGGTGAGGGGAGAAATGACAATGATCTCAACGTCCGGTCAAGTTCTTGGTACCACAAAAAGGGGGCATCAATCAGTCCATATGCTGACTTTGCGAGTTTACATACTTCGGTCGGTTTGAGCTGCATGGCTTTTGCCATTTCGGGAACTGGTTCGATTGCCAACACTCGTCCCTCCTGCGTCTTGCCTTGCAAAAAGGCAGCCTTGATATCAAATGATGACAATTCCCAATTCATTGAGGCAATTAGTTGTAAAATCAACATTCTTGACTGTCGTCCAAGTGTAGGGCTGTCTCTTTGCACTTTGTCTAGTGCGGGGTCAAGAAATCCTAAAACAACCAGTCTGGCCTTTGCCTCTTTGTCCTTTCCAAGTCGCTTTTGTTCAGCCTTGTCTTCTATTGGTTTCCATACATAGATCCATCTGCATCGCAGGATCTGTTCGGCTGACAATTTGTTTCTGAGGATTTTACATACTGTTCCTGTTTTCAACCAATTCTCAACCTCTGTTTGTTTGGCCTTCTCAAATTCTGCTTTTTCACTGGGTGACAGTGTACTCAATTTCACTTCTGTTCTTTGTTTCTTGGAATTTGACGCAAGAAAAACCAGCTCTTCCACTTGGTCAAGACTTATGGTTAGGCAATCGTCATCAAAGGGAACTTCAACCTCAAAGCGCCAAGCAAGATCGCCAGTTGTCTCTAAGTGTTGGGTGTCATCGAGGTCTTGGCACAGCAAAAGATCACACACTAAGCTATCATCATCACTGTCGGGAACTGGCACTTCGTGTGCTGCCGGTGGATCCTCTGGTTTTGGCGTGTCAGGCTCATGCGGCAAAGTTTCAGGTTCAGTGTCAGGTTGCTCTTGGGATTGTGATGAGCTCGAGCTTTCTTGGTTATTTTCATTGGAAATTCCTCTGGAAACGTTACTTGGTGGGATTATGTTATCACTGTTGGTATCCATATTCACTCTTGATGGTGATTCAAGATTGGTTCTCATGTTGGATTCCCGCGCCTGCATTTGTGGAAGAATCAAACTTTCATGGTCAGGGATAAGTTGAGCTTCAACAGAACTCACTGGTCGTACATGTTCAGGGGCTGCTCGAACCAAAGTTCCATGGTGCATGCTGAAAACGGAATTTTGTCCATCTTGTTGGATAACCTTGCAAGGACCGATCCAACCTTTCTGATGTTCACTTTGTCTCCAGATCATTACCCATTCCCCTGCTACATAGTTGCCCCTGTTAGGACGGTTCCTGCGAAGCATTGCTCTTCTCAAGGCCATACTGTTATCTGCTTCGTGAAAAGCCTTACGAGCCGATTCACGCATTGCCAGTTGAGCTCGGAAACGGATGCCGTGTCCATTTTCGTCCAGGGCTGCCAAATGGGAAGGGAGGTGGTCATCACTGGCTACGGATCCAGGAACTCGGAGGCCCTTCCCAAACACCAACACTTCTGGAGAGAAACCATGTCTCAAACTGCATGCGTTCTTTGCGGCTGTACACATGGACAATGCTATCTGAAGTTCAGAGTAGTTGTTGATCCCGTGCTCTATCTCAAACTTGGATAACATTTCCTGGAGAATTTCTCCATGGCGTTCTGTTTTCCCAAGTTGCCAATGTGCTCCAGGTGGAATCACCGTGGCTTTGACATTGTTCTGTTGAAGGAACTTTTGGAATATCTCTGACGTAAACTCTGTTGCTGAATCTATGATCATTTCATTGGGAGATCCGGCCCATAGGAACCAACTTTGTATCAATTTTTCCACTGCTTGTTCTGCAGTTCGGCTGGGTGCGACACTGGCTGTTTGGAAGTTCGTACCATGATCTATGTAGCGGTAAAAGTGAAAGGATTGACCATTTTTGTTGATCCAAGTGACACCATCGGTTGATATTTTGTCACAAAAATCCATTTCTGCTTTCAGGGTGGCTGGTCTGGGAATGCGTGGTTTCTGTTGCATCTGACAAGTGGAACATTGGTAATCTTCTAGTGCTTGGATCATGGTCGTGGGAAATCCCTTCTGGCGAAGGACCTGGCTGAGAACCTGTTTCGACGGATGTCCAAGGTTTTTGTGCACTCGGATGAGGAGGCTTCGCTCTTCAGCAGGCAGTGCCAAAAATCGATTTCCAGGCATCTGACTCTGGATGTCGGCTGCATCAGGGTCTTGGTCTAGATCTAAGATCTTTGGCTCTCCAGGAACTTCGGACTCCTGGGATTGAGATCTAGAGTCAGGGTTCTGTGACAGCATAGGTATTGACTCATCCGGAGTCGGTGATTGGCTGTCACTCTGATCTGGCAGCAAATCTTGGGCATCGGTGGCAGGCTCAATCACTGGTGGATTGGCAGCAAATACTGTTATATTCACGTGGCAGGAATGAGATGCTCTGATTAATTGTCTTTGAGAAAGATCCTCCCAGTGTTCCCAATGGTCTTCTACTAGTATTTGTTGGGTATCTCGAACTTCAACAATTGCTCTACGATATGGTGCTTCCCCTCGTAATAGTTGCTTTGGAGGTCCTAACGTACGTTCAGTACCTTTGCATGCAACTATTCGCTGGACGGTCTTATCGTTGAAGACTTCTTGAACTTTCTCAATTACTCTTGGGTCTGTGATCTCATGCTTGCCTACCCGTGGAAGCTGCTGCTTGATGCTAGTTACAATCTGCTGCACGAGTGTTTTGGCATCATCTTCGGGTCCTTTTACCTCAAGTCTTCTTCTTTTCCGAGGCAACTCATTCGGTTCGATCAGTTTTGCTGCAGGCTTGAGGAACTTTTTCGGCCTCTGTACAGGTGAGGTGTCTGGACCACGTTTTCTGCCATATGCTGCAAAAACGGCGTGCCACTGATGAAATCCCCTTGGTTTTTCAAAATTGGCCTTGGCTAGAACTTTGGCAATGGTTCTGGCAAATTTTCGAGTATAGGCTTCGGACATAGTTGTTCGGTTGATGGTCTGTCCGTTCACTTGGATAGTCCCTGACAACTGTTGATGTGAGTGTTGTTTGTTGCAACACCTTCCATGCAATTGTTCATGCAACTTAGAATAGGTGGTCCGCACGGTCATGCTCTTTTGAATCAACAGCTGGCTTACAGGGTCCTTCAACTCACCTACCTGGCACATGTCAAAATTGGAGGCATGCGTGAGTGCATACAGTTCGGACAGCAGTGGAGTTCGAAACATCATAGATTTCCGGGTCTGTTCCCAGTGAAGATGTTTCCCCCTTGAGAACTGATGACGCAACAACACCACGCCGAGGGCTAATTGGTACAAGTTCTGACTTCGCTGGAGGTTGATCTTGTCAAACTGTTCTAGTGACTTGTTTTCATTGAGATGGCTCCAAGGACTCCAGGGTCCACATACTGGGCTGAACCACACATGTTCTGGGTTTTGTCTCACAACGATCTCAAACAGTTTGTTCCGACCCTCCACAGTTGACAAGTCACCTTCTGCCAAACCGAATCTGCGTGAGCGGGAGTTCAGGTTCTGCATTTGCTTGGTCAGCTCGCTATTGGGACCACAAAAAACTTCAACAAGTTGCAGCTTTGGCCATTGAAGATTGTTCTTGCAATTGTGACTGCGTTTATGGACAGTGGTAAGTTCATTGGTGATTTGTATGACAAGTTCATCAAACTGTTTCTGTAGTGAATGTGGATTGATGGTGGTGACAAAGCTATCATCCAAACCGTAATCTGGGTCCCCTGCAATCTTCAGACCAAACGCTTGCTGCTCACTGTTCAGTTCTGGCGGATGTGGTTCAGAATCTCTGTCATCGCATTTTCCATGTGGCCCATACGTGCCTGCAGTGCTGTGATCATCTCGTTGGACTCGGGATTCATTGAGGCCAGGGACCATTCGTCTGCATCCGGCTCCATTTCCTGGTGCAGGGTCATCTCTTCGTGAGGGCGATGAGATGAAGCTTGATCTCGAGGTCGTGCCTTGGCTTTGGCAAACATTGGCATCTGAAGTGATGGCTCCGTCAGGGTCATCGTTGGGGGCGTCTCGCCCTTCTCTTCCTGCTCCACCATGATCTGCACAAAGTGACGGAGCTTCAGATGGTCCAGCTTTTGGGATGTCTCGTAGGTCCGCAGGAACCATTTCATCCACTTGGGCTCGTTGTGGTACATGTCCAAGTAGGTTTTGCCCATGTGGGTTTTGCCAAAGGTCACTGTCTGTTGGCACTTCTCTTCGAAGCTCAGGGACTTGAACTCCTCCAGACTGTCGCCTTGGGCATAGGTCTGGCTGCGCTCCAGGACACGGTCGAATCGGTCGGCAAGGCTCATTTTGGCTGTTGGCACACGGATCGGATGCAGCAATCGGAGGGTTACTTGAACCAACCTGTTTGCTATTGGTAACTGGCATTCGTTCCTCATGGATCTCATGAGACTGTTCGGAAATCTGCACCTGTGGAACTGAATCTTGAAATGGAAATGACACTGTTTTCGGTGTTGGTGATTTTCCTGAGTTGTGTGTGTGAAACATGTTGCGTGTGATTGGCATGGTTGTGGTCTGGGTGACTTGATTGAGGTTCCCACTTCGGTCAATTGGGTCCTGTTTGTTCACGGAGGCTGCTTCGACGTTGTCACAGTTGGCAAAAGTCTCTGCTGCAGTCGAAAGTTTCAGCGCACTTTGCACAAGCTCATTCAGATCCACAAGGAACAAACCACGGCTGTTCAAGTGCAATTTGATAGGCTTTCCAAACACTGGGCTGTGCAGGCTGCTGGAGGAAATATCGATGCTAGACTTCAAGGCTCGGAGCAAGGTATTGGACAGCAACAAAGGAGTGTGACCCTGAACAACTGCGATCTTTAACCCAAGGTTACCTATTGGGATAACAATGGCATGATTGCTATCAAGAAGTCCTTGGTTTCCGAATCGAAAAGTCACACTGCACTTGCATCTTTGAACCTTGTTTCGCACCTTAGGATGCAGGCTTCGCAGCAACTCTGGTACGAGGGCACTTCCAATTACTGACTTGGTTGCTCCGGTGTCAAGGATCCCAAAAGATCCGTGGGTTGCAAAAAGGGCTACCTCGTCATGTGCGAGATGCACTTGGTTGGCTTTCGGCAGGGCTTTGGACACTGGAAATCTACGGACGCTTTCTCTCACTGGGCATTCATTCCTGAGCTCTGCGATGTCATGTTTCCCCGATAATCTATTATTATCTACCCCTGACATCTTATCCTCTTTACTCTGATTCCCCAGGTTATAGTACTTCTTACCCCGAAAAATCATGGTGAAAGCACTGGCTACTTGCGGATTGGGCTCGTCGTCAAGTGTGGCTTCGGATGCTACAGGCAGTTGCATGAACTCCAAGGGCAAAAACTCATCGATGGTCTCAGCAGGAGCGGACTCGATCACGGTGGTCATGGTGGCTGCAGTGGATGGCACGGCCGAACCTGAACTTCTTGGTCTATCAGGACATTCAGCCTTCCAATGGCCACGTTTGCCGCAAATACGGCATGAACTTTCCATGATTCTCTGCTGCAAACTCTTTCGAGCACCCTTGAAAGCACCCTTTCCACGGCCTTTGAAACCCTTGCCACGACCCTTGGAATTCCCAAGGGGCCAGAATCCTCGGTTCTTGGCACGGTCACTAAGTCTCTTTCTGGCTTCTGTGTAGGCATTCAAGGCAGATGCCAGCTCAGGGTCATCTTGGATGGCTTCGGTCATGGCTGTTTCATAGTCACTGATGAAGGCGGCGTCTTCATCTCCCTCTTGGAGAAGCATCTCAAGCATGTCCTCTTCGGACGGTTCTTCCATGGTGAAAGCGGTTCCTTCTGCATCATCGGTCTCTTCGGTGAAAAGAGCTGTTGCATCATACACTTTGCCTTTGGATTTCTTGAGGCCTACCATTTCATGAAAAAACCTGATCCCAACATGCGAACTGATTGATTCACTTTGTCGATGGCGAGGACGCCTTTTCCAGCGGCGTCTGACTCAAGAATGACCTTTTTCTTGTCTTCTTGAGACAACAGTGATCCCCTGAGCACCACATCCGCTTGGATTTCCTCCAGTGAGGTCTTCTTCGATAAAAGTTCGGTCCAGTAAATGTCAGTTCTTGCTAAGTATGAATCATTGGTTTCATCACCACGCTGAGTGCACCTGAAAAGGGCTTTCTCCACCGTCTCATACTTTCTCTCAAGGTTAACCTTTCCCCATTGTCCACCTAAGATCGTGACAATGGCTTGGATGCCGTCCTTGGTACCTGTCAGAATCACGGATTTCTGCAGTTGCAGCTTCTGAAATGCTGCTCCAGTCGAATTGAGAATGAGCCTAGTGGCCAGCTCATTCAATTTGTCACTCGGCCAGATTTCGGCCAACATCTCAATCTTCTGCGCATACTGTTCAAGATCATCCTTTTAGGGATCAAACGATGGTACCAGTGTTGCAAGCTGTGTCGAAACACTAGTTGTCGCCTTTTCCTCGGTCTCGGAACTCATGCTCAAAACTGGATGGTGCGTCACTCAATGGTCACGCCACACTTGTAGGAAATTAATTGGCACCCTGGAGCTAGTGGTAGCTCCGCTACCAATCTGAAAGGGGTTCAGAAAGGTAGCCACAACAAGAAATGCAATCTTCGGATGAACGGCCGCGTTCTCTTTTCCCTGCAGATCTCGGAATGAAATGTCCCAGTCTCCTCTCGAAGGCAAAAATGCTGTCCACAGCACGCGAAATGAGTCGGCCACGACTCAATGGCACAAATGGGGTGCCGCAAGCACTTCCCACCCACCAATCCCTATGGCTAGCCTCAGCCAAGTGCTGCAGACAGCCGTAGATGTTATATGTGTCAAGACCTGAAGCTTTGGAGTGACATGGACCCTGGAACATGTTGAAATTCACAATATATATATAGTTACACACACATATGCGTGTATATATATATATGTATATTAGATGATATTAGCTAATCATAGCCCCGCCTCGGTGAAAGATCTTTGCTGCTGTTTCAGTGGAGGCACTAAACATGGCGTGGTCGACTGCTGAATCTCCTGCCGCCAAATGCACTTGGGCCTCAGGCATCGCCGTGATCTCATCAGAATCATCAGAGCGGTCATGAAGGTCTTTGAGGTCCAAACCAAAGCGTACAAACATTTCATGGCCCCAGACCTTACACATCCACACTTGGCACGCAAACAACAGGCTTCAGACTTGAAAGAAACAACATCATGGTCCATGAAAATGTGACCTTTCCCCCAACTAAATATAGATCCGCCACTTACAATATCGGAGGTTGGGAGACAATTTTACTCTAAACGATTGCAATTCTCAGGGTATTTCTGACCAAGGGCTGTGCCCATCTGACAGGCTCCAGTAGATGTTCAACGCTTGATGCCTCGGCAAAGTGAACAAAAAACGCTCCTCGACATGTCTCCCTCACAGTTCAATCCAAGGCTATGACAAGGTCCCAATGGCTGTTTCCGTGCCTCAGCAGCTGATTTTCAAGAAACTCGGCACAGCAAATGGTGCATGGTTCCGTAGGTTCCTCCTGTGCAAGATCGGTTTCAAAGAAATAGAAAGGCGAGTCGCTTCCTGCATCTCGGAGGGCTCGAAAGCATTGGTACAAGGCAATGGCCTGGCAAAAGGAGAACTTTTAAGAAGAGCTAGCTGCTAGCTGCCCACCCTCAAAAAAACATCTAAAAAAAAATAAACATTTATAAACCACATAAAACCATGTGCGCCTCCCCTTCCAAGTCCGAACACGTGCGGCGTTCCATTGCCAAAGTGGACAGCTGGACATAGGCCTCTCCGCACCAGGGCTTCTCAGAATATCACTGGGTTGGTTTAAGGAAAAACTGGGCCCTAAACTGGGCCCTAAATTTGTTTTTGACCAGTCCAATGAGAATGGACTAAACCAGGTTCAGCCTCTCACTATCCATCTATAATATATTTGGATAACTTGAAGCCCTTACACATAACACATGGATTTACATTAATTCACCATCAAAATCCATCAAATACCATATTCCTTATATTATCCATCATCGTTGGATATACAAGATGATTAAATTCCCATAAATTCCCCATGAAAGGGATTATATATTAAAACATTCATGGATCATATTTTTGGATACCTCATGTTCCTTATTGGATGGTTAAAATCGTTAAATTCCCCATTAAAATGACGAATCTTCACACCATTCGTTCAGCGCCTCTTGAAGCTTCCCACCAGCCATCAGCGCATCAGACAAGAGGAGCCGCGCGGCAACTTCGCCTTGGGCCTTGGTGTGTGATGGGTTTATGATAGTTTTACCCATAGGATCCATGGATGGTATATATGCTAACATTGGGGGTATATTGATGGTACATGTTACCATATATAGCATACATGGATCCTATGGGTTATTCTGGGACATTTAACGATTTTAATCATCCAATAAGGAACATGAGGTATTCAAAAATATGATCCATGAATGTTTTAATATATAATCCCTTTCATGGGGAATTTATGGGAATTTAATCATCTTGTATATCCAACGATGATGATTCTATACTGCTTTATAATGGTTTGTCAAACATATATGTTTTCTTTGTGGTTTATGATGTGTTTCTTAATGCCGATTTGAGAATGGTGTATGATGGTTATCACATTTATCATAGAGATTGTGATCGTTTTGATCGTTCTTTATCCGATGACGTGGATCAAAATCCCACGATCGCATAGATTTAAACGCTTATCAGTGAATATAGCTAGTAATTGATTATTGGATTGTCTGGAGTTACCTTCCTGAAATGTAGCCCTCCACGAGTCAAAATGAGTTGCACCTAGCGCACCTTCTATCCCCAAACCTACTGGTTGTTTAATCGCAGGGTTCCAATAACGGTTCCAATATTGGATTTATAGATTTATTCAATATAGGTTCCAATATTTATTCCCATATTTAATATCACTACGCCTTTAAGTAGGGGGGGCGTACCCAAATTTCAAGACACAATTTAGACGTTTTTGAGGGAGGTGGTCCTGTTAAATGTTGGCAAGCATTTATATTTATTCTTTTAACTGCGTCTTATTTGCAAGATGTCATTTTAGTAGGTCACCTCATTCTTTACGGGATTTCATTTATTTTCTTAAAAGAGACAGGGGGGCGTTCAATATTGTCCATTGCATGTTTGAAAAAAATGTAAGAAAAGGAAAAAAATGTAAACCAATAGTGTGAACGTCTGCAAATAGCTGCGGAATTGCAGAAAATCAAAAATGCAAACTGGAAGTGTGTAGGTCCCCAATTGCCTGGTATTTCCAATACATTCTACACTTTTTCTACGCTTTTATTATAATTTCCACATGTAACATAGAGGTATAGAAGGTATATTATTCCTTGCAAATTACTGGAAAATCCTTGGGCTTCAAATAAATGTAAAGTTAGATGTTGAAGGTTTTCAAATTTACCTCCTAGCTATGGAAAAACAATAGAATGCAAATAAAGATCTCAAATGGACCTCAAAAGGACCTCATATGAACCTTTGTGGGGTCCCCATGGTAAACTCCCTTTATGTACCTACATGATCGAACTTAAACACCCTTCTGCCACGGTTCCTATCTAGCCCCCCTTATGACCCTCCAACCATTTTTATTCTAACAATCTACACATGTGTCATGTTGATTCTGAAAGGAACTGTGGAACCTGAGGTGTAGGATGGTTACATTTTTCAATCTTAGCTTTACATTGTTTTTCGAGCACTTTCTGCAAGGAACTATGGACCTTATGTATAGGATGGTGATTTTTTAAAATCTTATATTTACAATTATTGTTTAAGCACTTTCTGCAAGGAATTATAGGCCTCAGGTGTAGTATGGTTACATTTGTCTATCTCATTTTTACCTTCTTTTTAAGCACTTTCTGAAAGGAGTTAAGGACCTAAAGTGTAGGATGATTACATTTTAAATCTCATCTCTACCTTCTTCTTTCAGCACTTTCTGCCTGGAATTATAAGCCTCAGGTGTAGGATGATTACATTTTTCTATCTACTTTCTGCAAGGAACTATGCACCTCAAACATAAGTTGATTACATCCCCACAAAGCCACCTCACAAACAGTATACAAACTGCTTGCGGACATTTAACAATTTTTACCTCCCCCCAACCCCCCTATCCGTAGAGTACGCGGGGGGGAGTTCGGAGGGGGGTACGGGGTGACCTATCTCTTACGGACTTTCACCCCCCCCTTCCCTAAATGTAAATCTTCCAGGGCACGGTCGTTTGACGTAGGAGGGGTCTAAGATACATATAGCCTTTCCCATCGGGAAAAATACGCAGGGGTCAAAATTGTTGCTTACATTTTTTGAACACCCCCCACGAAAAGGGTGGTGATTAAAAATTATTCATTGTTCCAATATTAGTTCCAATATAGTCATTCCCGTTCTACCAGGTGGTATGGTCTTGTTGTTTCAACCATGGAGCTTGGGGGAAATAACTCCCATGAGGGGCTCGAACTGAGAAAATGGGTGCAACGTGGTGCAACTATGCTAGTCATGACTCTAGTGACGACCAAATGTGACCAACAAATCAAAACAAATCATAATAAGATATAATAAGGGAATACAAGGGGTACGGGGTAGATATTCAACCAATGGTTGACTGTCTCGTCTGGAATGCAGGGGATGCAGGGGACTGAAGCCTGGAATTGGCAATTAGCCTCTGTAATGGAGAACCACCCTACACCATCCAGAGTTTGAGTTGGTGTACACCGCTGATGGTTTGGAAGTGACATACTCATCTTGCCTGAAAGTGAGGGACTCTCACACCTTCTTTACTCCTTGAAGTGCATCTGGGCTTGCGCACATCCTGAAGCTCTACGCTGAGTTGCTGTGCCTGCAGAGCGCGCCACGGCTGATGCTCTTGTCGTGACGCGTCGTGCCACAAAAACCGCTGCCTCTTTGGCTTCTTGTGTTGCTATTGTCCAGCTCCGGACGTCACGGTCAGCCAGGTGCGCCCTGGTTGAGTCAACTAGATCTGCAGTGGTGGAAAGAGGTGTCTTGAAAGCTGCTGAATCTCTCGGATACATTTGTTGAGCCTATTTTCTACGAAACCCAACCAATCTGCCATGCCTGGCTGATGCACAGAGTCCAGAGGCCAGTTGCCGCTGCCCTGAAGGTCCCAACTGTCGACATACGCCTAAAGCCTCGACACACGGCGTTACGGCGGCTTCATGGGAAAATTCCCGTGGTTCACGGGGATTCCCATGGTGACCATATAGTGATCATTGAGAATCCATGATAACCCCTGTTATAAGTTATAATCATTATTTCGCCATAGAATCCCATAGAATCCCATAGATTCCCCTGGTGGATTATGATGGATTATGAGAACCTCCTATTGGGGAGCATAATTGGCGAACTCATCAACAGGGGTGCTCGAACAGTGCTCATTTCAATCAAGGAGAGACTTACCTGCGCAATGGAAGCATTAGCGCGCATGGTTGCACGTGATGAGGACTTATCATTTTTAGTCCTCTTGATTCAATTTGATTCCAATCTAGACTCTAGACGTTAATTACCGTTAATTGTTAGATGTCAAACACTGCTGACTGTCTGACACTCACGGTGTGGTGGTTAAGCTCCTCACGGTGTCAGCGGCCTTTCGGGCTTGCGACAAGCGCCCAACGTCCAAGTGTACTGCCACCGCAGCAATGAGCCTCAGCAGTTTGACCAATGGGAAATCGTTCTTCGGGCCCTGCAGCACGGAACCAGGGGCCGGGCATTTCGGCCAAAGGAATCTGCTCATTGCACTTCCGAAAGCGCACAGCTGCCTGTCAAAGAACACTCCTCACGATGGGCTGCTTGATTTGCTTTGTTTGCATCATATATGGTTCCGCAGCCACAGCTGCCATGTTTTGAACCCGATAAACATCGATAAACCCCGCCTCCCCCAGCACCTGCAAAGCCTCTTCATGCTCACCAGCAGAAACCTGCGGGCGAAGCGGCATTCTGTGGCCGGTAAGGTGCATATCATGGCTGAAAGCTGTTGGGCGCACATGCTGCTCGGACAAGACCTTCAGCCTTGGGCCACACAGCTTCAAGGTTGAACATGGTTGAACATGTTCAAGAATAGACCGTCATGTGCGCAAGTAAATGCCGAAGGTCTGTGAATATCCTTAACTAGGCCCCAAACGCCTTGCACTCACCTGAGGTCATGCCTTCTCTCTGGTAAAGTATTGATGCCTCCCGCATAAAAATCATAAAAAGCGCGAAAATCGTGAGACACACTATTCTGAATTATATGTTGAAATCGAACACTGCCCACGCTTCTGGGAAAAGCATCTGGGAGCCGGAGGTGTATTTGAACAACATGACCAAATGAACCTATGACCTATGAGTCCTATTACGAGTCAAAGGATCATTCCATAAAATTGAAACGTCACATCCATAAAGCAACGTGTCTGACATGTCACCAGTATGCTTAGATATCTCTGGAAACAGCACCAGCCTGCTTGGCTGCAAGATGGGCCACATCCTCATCATTTGGGCATGGGCCATTTTGTAATTCCTTGAGTTGACGGGGTTCATCATCATCATTAATCATCCAATAGTACCGGAGAATGAAATATATTTTTAAGATATGGCCCCTCATGGCCCCTCCAAAACTTAGAGACATTACATACATCAGTTTATTATGGCTTGAACATGAGCCTGAGGCATGGGCAGCTTCACCCTTGAGCATTTCTACTTTGGAGACCTTGCAAGATGGCGGGTCTCACAAACTGAAGCTGCTGGCCCATCATCATCATCATCATCATCATCATCATCTGAGCCGCCAACAACTTCAAGCAGTACACGAGCTTCACCCTTGCTATCCTCTCAAGTGTCAACATCTCAATTGCAGGCTTTAGTTACTTTAGTTAATATGTGAATCAAAACCTATCCGTCCACCAGCGGAGTCAATGGCTCAGCATCCAGCATCCAAGACATTTATGTGAGCAAATTCTCCAAGAGAACCATTTGTTTTACCAACTCTTAATGGGAAAATATATATATATACTATGGATATACAATTACTATGGATTACTATATGGATATATATATATATATATTACTATGGATCTATATGGATTATCATCCACATAAAATGAATCTATAGGGGTGATCCTCTGCCGTCCTTCAAGCGCTTGAAGATCGATTCTGCCGTCTTCCCTGCCTCTGTGGCCTCTTCCACCTTGACGTCCATCGTTTCGTTCGATTTCTATCAGAGGTCTATGTTTCAACATGTTTCAACATGTTTCAACATGTTTCAACATGTTTCAACATGTTTCAACATGTTTCAATATGTTTCAATACTGCCATAGTTATACCATATATATATAATATAATATATATATCATCAAATGCTTTTAACTTCGCCCTAGAAGCTTCAAGGTCAACCCAAACCTGACGCTCTGCAGTGCATCCCTTCGCCAGTGCCTGGTCCAGGGTAATGCACAGCTCTGCAATTTCGCACAGCGATTTGGCCATCTGCGACAGTTTGGCGCACGGGGTGCGAAAGTCCATCTGTGCTGTCTGGGGTTGGATCCAGCATCGAAAGGGCGCGTGGAAAACGACGTGTAGTCGGCAAATCGAAGATCTTTCAAGATACTGACTTTATCTGAAATTATTCGGAATGGAGCCATGTGAACACTCTCATTTTCGGCAACATGGCCATTGTCAAACGACTGTACTTGGTGACCTCAGCAAATAGGATAGCTATGGAGCTGAGAACTACTTTTACTACCTCAAGGATCCTCAAGGTGTTGAGCAGTGAAAAGAAGGTTGCCCTGTTGGGATCTGTTGGGTATGTTAGTCTCAAACTTGGGCAACCATACATTCTTGGAGAACTGTTGACAGTTCTTTTTTGTTTCAAGTCGAGATATGTTCAGAATTGTTACGACCTTTATATATATATATGCATTATATGCACATTATATCCTAGCATTACCTATATAACCACTATTGAAAAGAACAACTGTGGCCCGGCTCGAAAACATGTTCACCAGTCACCTTTCAAGATACTGAAAGGTCCAAGCCGTCCAACCTCTCCCAGATCTTCCTCTTGTCTCCATAGCTCCATTTGACGCTTGGTGTAGCCTCTGCTGTCTGCTGGGACAGGCTGGCACCGCTGGGATAGGACTAGGACGCCTGCTAGGACTTTTGGTTGCTGGATTTTCGCCCGAATCAAAATTCGAGAAGTTGACGAGTCCATTATCGAATTTTATCAATCTTTCAGATCAGGTGGTTGCTATAGGTTAGCATCCATCATGACTGCTGACTGATGCATTTGATGACTGAGGAAAACCCACGTAAAGCGTCCCCATATCGTCGGCAGCTCCGCAGGGATGACGCGAGCCATGACAGGAATGCCTTGGCTCCAGGCCGATGGTTCCAAGCTAATTCCCCTCAAATTTAGTGTCAAGATATGTTAAGATTCGAGTCAAAATCATCAAAATCATCCTTGAACAGGGAAAAAACAAACATATAAGTTATAAGTAACTACCATATAACTACCATACAACTATCGTATATATATATATATCCATATTAATTAACAACTTCGATCCATCCGCCCAGTGACCTGCTCCGTTTGGACGTCCTCCGCCAGGTGCCGTGCTTCCTCCACTTCCTCCAGGGAGGCGCCAGCACTCAGCGCCACGTGGGCGCGAGCACGTGCCGCCGCATCGCCCGCCAGCAGGGCGACGGAGGCCATGGAGGCCGAGGCCATGGAGGCCATGGCCATGGGCCCATGGTGAGCGATTTGAACTTTAAAAGACTGCAAATGTCCACCTGAGTCAAACTTAACTTTGATTTCTTGAAAAAAAAACTTGAATTTTCTTAAAAGGTGCAACTTTCATGTTGCCAAAGAATTGGATGCTCTCAATGCTGTCTTTTTTTCAGATGCATTTTCAAGAATCCGAATAACATCTTTATCAGCATGACCATGATGAACCATCAAAGAACCCATGGTGCGCATGGTGTCTCTCTCTTTCAGGGCATTTCTTCAAGCTGTGCAGGTTGCGGTCTGGCAAAATTGCCTGGAGCTAACTCGCCCGGAGCCCTCCTTTTGAAGCCCTCCTAGACGATCAGCGGCTGGAGCGACGTCGCGCCAGCTGCCCCAACAAGGGATGGGAAAAGTCAGGGTACACCATGGCTACACCCACAGGGCGACGTGTTCCGTCATGTTCCTTGGAAACGAAAGCCAACCAACAGAAATTACTCGGGGAGAACATCTCCAAATATCTCCAAACCCTTTATGTTGATCATTTTACAACATTGGACGACTTTAGCAACAAGCCCCCCGTGCACCGTTGGGTGCACAACGGTGCACCCGCAACGGCCCTCATCGGCGCCACCGGCTATCGTGGCATCATGCCACCACTCACACCACCACGGCGACTCTGCTCAATGGCTTCCTGGAAGCAGGTGGGGATCATCTTGGCACCCCAATGGGTGGAACTTAATGAACCCCAGGGAAGTATTTGAAAAGATCAGGCACCAAATGATGATGCTTGTATGTTTGCATGTCGTTGCAATGAAAAATCGGTCAGGTTGGTTGTTTTTTTTTCATCCTTCCAAAGTTGATATACCCTCCGGTAAATTATAACATAATTATGGAAAATCATCATTTATAGTGGATTTCCCCATGAAACATGGTGGATCTTTCCATAGTCGTTACGTAAACGTTTACCAGGCCGGGTAGGTCGTGTCCTTCCGCATTCTCACCTCTTCTGCCTCCTTCAAGTCACGCTGTTTGACCCTCAGCCATGGCGCTGCCGATCCTGACGGATCCTGATGGTCTTATTGTGGTCTTGACATACTTATGCCATTAGTATACCCGATTATATATATATATATATGATGTTGTAGTATTGTAAATTATACATGGTATACATGGTATACATGGTACTGTGCCATAATTGTATTTTTATTTGTTATACAATTTATACACCATCTTACATACATCCCAAGACATCCCACGGCCGTTGCAGTCAAGGAACCATTCAGGTCTTGGCCTTTTCTTGGCAGCCTCGATGTCCACTTTCTCATCCTGAAAAAAGGATGGCCCACCATTGCTATTGTGGTGAACACCAAAACAAATGACAACCCAAAATAGCATTATAGGTTTTGACATGTTGTGACCATATCATCATGATTCATCATGTGATATTGGTCCCAAAGGGGCAATAGGATCCAATCGCAAATAAAGCTTGGAAGCAACAACTTATGATTCAACTTATGGTAATGCGATCCCGGCCTCTTCCGCAATCTGAACACAGCCCGTTCTTGTAGAAACGAGTTCTACAACACACTTGAAATCAGTCAGCCTGCGCCCCTGGATTGGTCCAACAAGTCTACTGTTACTATGTTCTACTGTTCTACTTCTTGGATCTTAGTTGTGGATAGTGATTCCGCGAAAATATGTCCCAATCCCACTAACCTTTCTGAATCAAGGCTGGTGGACCTTAGGGTCAGGAAGGATGAAGGCTACGGTGAAGGCGGCGGCAAGTCCCACTGCTCCAAGGATCAAGAAGACCTGCTCCCTTGGTTCGGGGTCCAGTTTGTGACAGAAACTGACTTTAGTATTGTCCACCTCGAAAAAATCAGTGCCCCCCCATTGCGCTCGAAAATTTGGAGAATCTCAAAAATGGGATTCTCTCTGCCATGTGACTACATGTTCCCCATCAGCTCATGGCTATCATCAGCTCATCAAATGGCCCACTTAGATCCCTGCTGATCAGCTCGTCCAGTCAATGTACCCAGCTGCCAGTCCTGGGGCCGGAAAATCCATGGAAATAAAAAGCCTGCCAGATCTGCCAGGAAAGCCGTGGAAAACCACCATGTCGAATGGGAAATCAATGGCATATTATTGGTATATCAACGAACCAAATGGATCTAAATGGGTCTAATTCCATATCTATTTTTCAAGTTGCTGGAGGATACCTTGGAATCGGAGTGACACAATGCATCTGCGGCACTCTGGGTCTCTGACCGGGGCATCTGGATCCAGAGCCGATGGCTGGAACTGGTCTGGGTTGGCGGAGAACGCCCTGACAGGTTGAGGGGTCCCCCGTTTTTGATGAGGTACCGTGTTTTAAGAGAGTTAGATATGCAAAATCAGAATTTTTGAGAGGTCAATCGTGCATAAATGGGCCATTGCCCGTCCATAGCATATTGAAATGATTCGTTAGTTTTTACCAAGGGGTACAGGATGACCAGGATGCTCAAGGTTTAGGCTTCTCACAATCAGAATGAACATCAAGCAACCCCATGCCCCAGCCAGAATACCATTTTGCCAGGGTGCAAAATGGGGAGATTCGAGAATTGTTGGGCGTTGATCCCCACGGACATGCTGTGACATGTCGTTGGCTAACCACCAACCCGCTTGTTTTGAATGATGTTTCAAATCTGCAAAACATACTAGAATCAGCCAAACCGCGGTAGATCATAACATGTTATAGTTAAATTTTGTCCAACTATATAATTAATTGAAATATGATATTGGAACCATAATTAGTAATGATTTGGAAATCCAATAAACCCCATAGGATCCATGTATGCTATATATGGTAACATTTACCATCAATATACCCCCAATGTTAGCATATATACCTTATATACCATACATGGATCCTATGGGAACTAATATCTATTTTGGAAATAAACGATTTCAATTGTAGTTCTGCAACCAAACCCGGCTACCTCCACTGCTCAACCAGGTCCTTAGCGTTGCCTCCCAGCATTTCTGAACTTTTCCCGATGACAAGCGAGAAATTTCCATGAAATCAAAGTGCAAACAATGTGCAAACAATGTAAACATATGGCAATAAATAAAGATCTTAAAAGTAAAAGTATTCCTATGATGATGATCAAAATCATCCGATTGAACATTGAGATGCGACAAATGTCCGCATTTCATGTGATTCTACAACTGGTGACTGTGCTTTAAAGAATAAGCAAAACCTGGCATGATTCATGGGACCCCCACCTGCAGCCACAGCGCCCTGGTCCTGAAATGTCCAGCCACTTTTTTTTGCCAAATGTGCTGTGCCATCAGCCGCACAGAACTTCAAGCACGCATATGCTACGCTGCTACTTAAAGAAGAACAAGAAACCACAACTCAGCCTTTTCAGTACCTACGGCCTATTACGGCCTACTCTTGTAGGTAGCGTGTGATGCTTAACTACTCTCGTACTTGGCCTCTTGTGCGTTTGCTAGGCTTGGCAGAAGCACACCTGCGGCCTCAATTGATCTCAAGCGCCATGATGTGCCATGATTGAATCCAGTGCTGCAAACTCTGCTGCAACATGTTCATCTGCAAACCTAACTGAGTTGCATTCCATCCTCTGCCATGCTCATAGCAAGTCACCAAGTCACGCCAAATCAGCCATGTGCTGAGGATAATGCTAAGCCAGCGTTGCCCCATCGACCAGGTGCCGGAACGAAACAGCTGTAGCATGAGAGCAATGCCTGAACTGTCCAGCACGTCACAAGGAACATTGGACCTTCACAATCCGCCCACCATGCTATGGCTAAGTTGGCCAAGAGGACAAGAGGAGCCTCATTTTTGTGGTTCACACCAGAAAAACAACGTGGAGATTGCAAGTTGCTGAAACCATGAGAAGCTGGGGCAGCTACAATGCACATGGCCAGGACGAGTAGCAGTCCAGCCCTTGGCTTTCACTTCCAGGGCACTGTCTACGTGTTGGTCTGATGCCGTTTGTCAAATACTGTCCGTTCTTTCTCATTTAGAGCCATAATACAGGCTATTTCCAGTGTTTTCTGTCAGCTTGAGTCAGCCCATCGATGCACTTGAGAAACTACCCTCAAAATTTCTCAAACACTCAACGAAGAACATGCAACACCACTACGAAAAGAAGCATGCATCCTTGGCTGCAAATCTCATGCCTTTCTTTTGACAAGACAAAGGAGATAGCCATGATTACAATGGCGCAACAGCAATATAATTATATATATATAATATAGTTATATATATATGTATACAATATATATATATTGATATTGTAATGTCATAATGTTGGGTCCTGATTAGTACCTAGGGTCGCTATTGTGGCAAATTTTTTCCAAATTATTCTGAAACTCATGTATTGTTTGGAGGGTTCGCTTTTGTGGCAAAACAAAATTGGGAGAGCCCTTTTTTTTTGCAAAAAAACTGTAATTGCTGAGAGGCATGTTTTCTCAAAAACGCTGTAGCTCAGTCAAGGTAGGTTTGTTTGCTGGGTTCACTATTGCAGCAAGCTGTGCCAGAGCAGCTCCTGGAAGCCCAGAAGGGAAGCAAGCCTTTGCCAAAATTGCCAAATTCAAACCCAAGCCTTTCCCAAAAGAACCAATCCCTTATTAAACCCTTATTAAAGAACAGCTTTTCCACAATTTTCCAAGGCCCTGGACCAGGAGAGGCTCCATTTCACTTTAGTAAGTTTGTTTTCTGGGCTCACTATTGCAGCAAGCTGTGCCAGAGCAGCCCCTGGAAGCCCAGAAGGGAAGCAAGCCTTTTCCAAAATTGCCAAATTCAAACTCCAAGCCTTTCCCAAAAGAACCAATCCCTTATTAAACCCTTATTAAAGAACAGCTTTTCCACAAGTTTCCAAGGCCCTGGACCAGGAGAGGCTCCATTTCACTTTAGTAGGTTTGTTTGCTGGGTTCACTATTGCAGCAAGCTGTGCCAGAGCAGCCCCTGGAAACCCAGAAGGGAAGCAAGCCTTTTCCAAAGGCAATTGCCAAATTCAAACCCCAAGCCTTTCCCAAAAGAACCAATCCCTTATTAAACCCTTATTAAAGAACAGCTTTTCCACAATTTTCCAAGGCCCTGGGCCAGGAGAGGCTCCATTTCACTTTAGTAGGTTTGTTTGCTGGGCTCACTATTGCAGCAAGCTGTGCCAGAGCAGCCCCTGGAAGCCCAGAAGGGAAGCAAGCCTTTTCCAAAATTGCCAAATTCAAACTCCAAGCCTTTCCCAAAAGAACCAATCCCTTATTAAACCCTTATTAAAGAACAGCTTTCCCACAATTTTCCAAGGCCCTGGACCAGTAGAGGCCCCATGTCACTTTAGTAGGTTTGTTTTCTGGGTTCACTATTGCAGCAAGCTGTGCCAGAGCAGCCCCTGAAGAAGGGAAGCAAGCCATTTCCAAAATTGCCAAATTCAAACTGCAAGCCTTTCCCAAAAGAAACAATCCCTTATTAAACCCTTATTAAAGAACAGCTTTCCCACAATTTTCCAAGGCCCTGGACCAGTAGAGGCCCCATTTCACTTTAGTAGGTTTGTTTGCCTGGGTTCAACTATTGCAGCAAGCTGTGCAAGAGCAGCCCCTGGAAAACCAGAGGGGAAGCAAAGCCTTTTCCAAAATTGCCAAAATTCAAACTCCAAGCCTTTCCCAAAGGAGCCAATCCCTGTATTAAACCCTTATTAAAGAAAAAGCTTTTCCACCAATTTTCCAAGCCCTGCGACCAGGGGAGAGGCTCCATTCACTTTAGTAGGTTTGTTTGTTTGCGGGTTTTGTTTTCACTATTGCAGAAACTCTGTTGCCCGGCAGCCCCTGGAAGCCCAGAGGAAGCAAGCCTTTTCCAAAGGCAATTTGCCAAATTCAAACTGCAAGCCTTTCCCAAAAGAACCAATCCCTTATTAAACCCTTATTAAAGAACAGCTTCCCCACAATTTTCCAAGGCCCTGGACCAGTAGAGGCTCCATTTCACTTTAGTAGGTTTGTTTGCTGGGTTCACTATTGCAGCAAGCTGTGCCAGAGCAGCCCCTGCAGAAGGGAAGCAAGCCATTTCCAAAATTGCCAAATTCAAACTGCAAGCCTTTCCCAAAAGAACCAATCCCTTATTAAACCCTTATTAAAATTTTCCAAGGCCCTGGACCAGTAGAGGCCCCATTTCACTTTAGTAGGTTTGTTTGCTGGGCTCACTATTGCAGCAAGCTGTGCCAGAGCAGCCCCTGCAGAAGGGAAGCAAGCCATTTCCAAAATTGCCAAATTCAAACTGCAAGCCTTTCCCAAAAGAACCAATCCCGTATTAAACCCTTATTAAAGAACAGCTTTTCCACAATTTTCCAAGGCCGTGGACCAGTAGAGGCCCCATTTCACTTTAGTAGGTTTGTTTGCTGGGTTCACTATTGCAGCAAGCTGTGCCAGAGCAGCCCCTGGAAGCCCAGAAGGGAAGCAAGCCATTTCCAAAATTGCCAAATTCAAACTCCAAGCCTTTCCCAAGAGAACCAATCCCTTATTAAACCCTTATTAAAGAATGTGTAATTACAAGTACTAATTACAAGTACTAATTACAAGTACTACATGTACTACATGTACTACAAGTACTACAAGTACTACAAGTACTACAAGTACTATAAGTACTACAAGTACTACAAGTACTACAAGTACTACAAGTACAAGTACTACAAGTACTGCATGTACTACAAGTACTACAAGTACTACATGTACTACAAGTACTACATGTACTACAAGTACTACAAGTACTACATGTACTACAAGTACTACAAGTACTACATGTACTACAAGTACTACAAGTACTACAAGTACTACAAGTACTACATGTACTACAAGTACTACATGTAATACAAGTACTACAAGTACTACAAGTTACTACAAGTTATACAAGTTACTGGCAAGTTACTACAAGTAATCACACTTGTACTACAAGTACTACATTGTACTACAAAGTACTCACATGTACTACAAGTACTACATGTACTACAAGTACTACAAGTACTACAAGTACTACAAGTACTACAAGTACTACAAGTACTACAAGTACTACAAGTACTACATGTACTACAAGTACTACAAGTACTACAAATACCACAACTTCATCGGCAAAAAAAAACAATAGTAATTAGATTTCAATTGTAGCCAATTGAAATCCTTACTTAATTGAGGATATGTTTTTCTTTTGGGAAGAAAATTTTTGACTTTCTACTTTAAAGAGAGTCCAGAAATAGTTTAGGGGAGGGGGGGGGGCCACACACTAATCAGGACGCAACATTAGTTAGGTTAGTTAACCAGAGGGTAGATAGTATAGCATCCACTCCCTTCACCACCACAGGCTGAGGCTTATTGGAACTCTCCCCACCTGCTCGGGTGGTTTATGCATCCGAGGATAGTCCAGACTGTGTCCCACAACATAGCCTGAATGCCCAAAAGCTACCAGGGGAGGTCCCTCCCAAAGGTTGCTAAAACGGGAAATGAACCAACCAAGAATGTCAGGCCCGGATCGGATGCACCCAGTCTAAATGGGGGGACTCATCAAAAATTGTGATGTGTCAATTTTTCCTTTATAAATGGTATTCCCCATGAGTAAACTATATAGGGGTTTATGAGTCCTGCGTTGATATTAGGGGCAACAGCAAGCCAAAATAGGTCTGAAGGGAAGTCATGTTCCCGAATGAGAAATCGAGAAATCGGCCCATTTCTGGGCAAAGTCAGAAATGCTTGGTGGTTAAAAAACCAATCCACAAAAATATGCGAAATCATCTCAACCAACCATCCCTCATGTATGGTTGAACAGTAATAAATATTTGACACCAAGAAAATATCTATATTTTTCCTGGGGTGGTGTTAGCATAGTCAAATAGTACTTTTTGTTTCTTTGAAGTTGTGATCTTGAACCCAAAAAAATCGGCCATAATCACATGATTTATAGCGATTATCCATATAATCCATTATCAATGTAATCCCAAAACCCAAAAGCCTATGACCCATGACAATTTTTCAATTCGTGGGATATTACTGTTTACTATAACAATCCATCAATAATAATGGATCATAATGAATGGTATCATATCTTGATAGGATGACAAGTCATTTGACCCAATGTGGGAGGAACCATCAACCGAGTATGATGTAATAAGGAAGACCTGGTCACCCAGCAGCAGGAATTATCAGTCACTGTTGTTACAAGAATCCGTTCCCATTTCTGGTGCCCATCAATCTGAATTGCAACCAGTTTAATTATGAATTGTTCAATCATAATTTGCTCAATCAATGTGTTAATACATGTTATTTAATATTATGAAATTATGAATGAACAATTCATAATTAGTTCAAATGATTTGGTAAATCAGCTGGTCAATACAAGATGATTTGCTGAACATCATAATGTGACCAATATTTTTTGTAAGGCTGTACTTAAGCAAATCACCTCACAGCATATGGGGGTCCGTAGCCCCCCTCCCGTGTGAGGTCCTGAGCGCTCAGGACCTTGTACCACCTCGAGGTGACTATCTTAACTACAGATGAAAAAAAATCCAACTAGGGGTTACAAGGTCAAACGGCCTACCCCAATCTACGCTGGGGTGAAGAGGTACAAGGTCCTGAGCGCTCAGGACCTGACAGGGGATGGGGGTTGGTGGCCCCCCTCCTGTACAAGGTGATTTGCTTAAGTACAGGTGGAAAATTAAAAATATTCAGGATGGGAATTCACTGCGAATTCATTCGGTTTCCTTTTCAGTAGTAGG
>CAMXCT020002272.1:40712-107001 GCA_947184155.2 Cladocopium goreaui | reverse complement strand
CTGAATGGACAAAACCTGCAGCGGTAGCCGTGCTCATCTTCAGCGACGCCCTCGCCATCGAGAAATTGGTTAATTTCACGCTTCACATTTGTGCAAACTTGCTCGAAAACTTGTTCGGAAAATTCATCGCCAAAATCTGCAGGCGGCTGCCGCGCTGCCATGGAGACACCCGCAGCATCATGTGGAACATCTATGCTTGGGCTAGTCGTTTTGATATCATATGCGTGCCAGCTGAAACAATTCAACATGATATAGGGAGGCAGCATACATTGTGTGTTCACTGTTATGAATGACTGTCTGACTGACTGAATGAATGAATGAATGAATGAATGAATGAATGAATGTACTTGTGGTTTATAATTTTTTTAAACGTCAGTTTGCTTGCTAGATCTCTTGCTCGCCAAGTCATATTTGTGCTTTGCATGGTGAACTCATACGTTCTGCGATGGAAATTCGATGATTGGTAATTTCCACTCGCAGCAATGTAAGGAAACCAAATGCAAAAACAGAGGCATAAGTTGGATATTCATCTCCACCATTTGATTTCAATAGTTAAGAAATTGAACGTCTAGAAAAAACATCAGACAGTTGTACCATAGACGTCCGAAAGCAAATCACTGGAGATGGCTTCAGAAAATAATTCTGAAAACGCGTGTCAGAGTATATGTCATAACTGTCTCCAAAAAACGGCCGTTCACATGCTACCTGATATTTATTCGGACGTTCTCTCTTTGCAATCGTCCACTGTCAACTCTTGAGTAGCAATTTTAATGTGGATTGCCCGGTCTGGACGCTCACTGACATGTAACTGAGATGGTCATTGCTATCTGGGGAGTCTTATGGTGCGAATCCCTGGGGTGGAAGGAAAATGTTTCTAAAGGAAAGAAAAGGATAGTGTATTTTAACAAATTGTATATGTAGGCTACAGACATAGTTGCCAATATATTGTCTATCTGCTTGCCGACGAATTCGCGTCCTGGTCGCACAACTGGGTGCAGAAAAGACACTTGTGGCAGAATCGTGTGTCCCAGCTGGCTGCGCTGGCCATCGCGTTCCGCAGCGTCCACAAACTGCTGCAGTTGATCCTGTCGCGCGTCTGCACCAATCTCCGCGTACTCCTTCAGCTTGTCTAAATCAAGATGGCATTGGATTTCCCAGGTAGATTCCGACCATGGAAAGCTTTCTGGCTCGTCACCTGTCCAGTCTTGGTGGCTCGCATGAAAAAAAGTCTCTTAACTAATGAGCTTCACGTATATCTATCTACCTACCTATCTATCTTCCTGTCTGTTTATCTATCTATCTATCTTTCTTTCTTTCTGTCTTTCTTTTTCGTCTCTTTGTGATTTGATCTGAAGGATGTCATGCCAAAAGTGGAAATGTCATAAGCAGCGTAAGGAATCCAAATGTGTGTCGTGTCTTTTGCAACCATGGAGATTTGCTGGGAAGACTGTAATGACCTGCCTTGAAGCAAAGAATCCCAAGAAGTTTCGCCAGGCTGCTCCTCGGGCCACTTCCAGTCATCCCATGCCCCAAAGACATCTGCAACAGTAACTGCGTCATGTCCTGCACAGACGGAAGTGATCACTTCCTGCATACGGTCTACGTCAAGGGATCGTCGTAGAAATTTGGCGGCTCTTCCTGCTGCCCCAGGGACCTCCCTCAACAGATGTGGCCACTCTTGGCAAGCTTCTTGCAAATACTCTGATCTCAATCTCTTGGTGCTGTTTCTGGTTCTTGTGCTGACTCCTGGATTGTGCAAAAAAGAGAAGCGGTTCACGGCATGTGTTGTCAAGTAGGTATTTGTCATAGATCTGTGCGCCTCTCGTACCAAAGTTTCGGCAGTGTGTGGGGAGCTCCAGGCGCTGCAACTGCATCATCTGGTGAGCTTGTGTCTGTCAACCGAGCCATCCTTTGCAAGAGCCATTGTGTGTCCTGCACGATGCTACAAGCATTGATATGGGGATGCTATTTATTTTTAGTCCAGCTTGCTGACTGTAGAAAAGAAAATAATTGGCACATAGTGGCACATGTAGCATTGATTGACTTGAACTTTGAAAAAACATTGATGGCGCATAAGGAGGAAGGATACATCGGAATTCAAAATTTGTTCGAATGTGCTGGTGGTACATCATATTCTGTCTAGCCGTATTCCTGCTCCTCGTCTTTTGCAAGAGATCTTATTCACACGTTCAAGATAATAAAGTGAAGAGTCTCTATGACAACAAATCTGCTTAATAGTTCCTATGAAAACAAGTGTGGTGAAATCTGTTTGGAAGGCCACTGTGGAATCTGCATCGTGGTAGACAATGTGTCTCTTGGGTCTTATTCACGCAAGTGTTTTTGTGCTTTACGTCTGCTAAAGGCGGGGAATATCTGTCCTTCGCAGTTTGGCTATTGGGATCAATTTCTGTCAGCAGCTTCTGAGAACTTCGCGGGCAGTTTGCCTCCATGTATGGCAAGAGCCAATCGTTGTAGAATGTCCACACTGCTGCCGGTGATGCGCAAAAAGATTTTGCGTCCGGATCCGAGAGAAAACGGCACTGAGATATATCGACTTGGCTGCCATCATGCGTCAAAGAGTTGCGCATGAACGTACATAAGAACCTTCTCGAATGGGACGTTTCTAAGGCAGTAGGTAGGGACGGAATGTCGGCGGAGTTCATGAGCCATGTTTTGGCACAATACTCGAAGCTATGATAGCGCGTTTCTGGCTCATGGTTCCTGCGCATTGGAAGGAGGCCACCGGCAATCAAAACCTTCAACGTGTCTTCCTGAACTCCGGCTTCTCGCCGAACTTCGTCGAAAGTCAGCATCATGGCATTGAAGTAGGCATGTGCCTGCTGCTGCCATTCGCGCTCGACCTGCAAGGCATGTCATTCTGTCTGTCACTATAGTGACAGCAATGCTGCTGGCCAAACAAGTTAAGAAGTCTGTTTGAGTCTGATTCCTTTGTCTTATGCAACAAAGAAAACTTAGCAATACCAGGGCCACTCGCAAAGATAGGTTTCAGTGCAAACAAGTAGTACATGCCCCGCACCCGATCGTGAGCCTGGAGGACACTGCAGGCTGGATTTGCAAATGCTGTGCTGAAACAAGCTCTCATCAGTTCAACGCAAACCATGGACTTGCCATCAGCGCCTGCGCCGACGACAATGTGCATCACTTCTGGCTGTCTGTGTCGTGAAACTGCTAGGGCTGCTTGTGCCAGCAGGATGCTCAAACCATTGGTCTTGGCAAATGCTGAGACCAGCAAAGCTGCTAGACGTTGTCTGGCGTGGTCAGGCGGTGTCCACGCCAGGGCTGCTGGGACAAACATGTAGCACCCTCGGCGCGCATCCTTTTTCATCTGTCGTATTTTGCCTTTGGCCGTAGAGACATAACCTCGAAAGCAATTGAGAAAACAATCATGGCAAGCATGCATTTTTGCAAGAAATTCTCCAAAGATTGCTGTATGTCGCGTGGCAGGTGCATTGACAAAGAAAATGGTATAGGGCAGATAGGTAGACACAAAGAGCGAGAGAGAGAGAGAGAGAGAGACAGAGAGAGAGAGAGAGAGAGAAGGGGAAGGTGCATAGATGGACAGACAAGATGCATGAGGCAAAAAACGAACGGATGGAGAAAGACAGTGACAGATGGAAAGGGCAGAGAGCTGTTGGGTCCTGAGCTGATGTCTTGCACTCGCAGGTGATCGGATACATCATGGTCGTGGGTGCAGGCGAGGACTTGCGACCCAGCTCCGGCGTGCAACCCGCAAGGAAAAAGTCATGTGGGGAAACACGCGCTGGCGAGGGAAGCAGCGGTCCAGCACAGACCTCTCGGACACATGCTGACGAAGTGGAGTGATTGTGAGCTGTGCCAGGAAAAGCTTGTTTTTGAGTCTGGACTTGTCTTATGACATGCAACATGCATATCTGCGCGTTTTATTCTTTGGAGTCGTAGATCCCAAAAGCATCAATTTCAAATCTCACAAGTCACAACCTAAACGCCACGACTGCAACGACTGTCAAAAATGTGTCTGCCAAACTAAATCCAGGAAAAGTATACAATTGCCACGACTATCATCTGTGCGAGTATAGTGGGTAAACTCACAAAGATCTGACAGGTAAGCGGTAAGCATCGTGTCCCTATGCGAAGTGACAAAAAAGACACCAGTAAGTTAAAGTCATAGGCGCTGCCCATGTGGGCCTTTCCCCTTAGGCACACCACGTTTTGGCACAAGATCTTGTCATCAGCACTTGTTAGAACATCGACCCAGTAGAAGTCTGTCCCATAGTCTACTAGCTTCTTGTAGCATGTGCTTTGCATTCGGCATAGTAGCTGTCTGCTTTGAACTGACTGGATGACAGCCTACCTATTTTGTGGTCATGTGTGAAGATGCTGATGTCATGCAGTGCAAGATCATGTCGCTTCAACCAGTTCCAAGACAGCCTTCGAGTTGTGAGTTGAAAGCAGCAGTTTGGAAAAATGAATGTCAAGAAACTTACATCCGTCAGCTGCGCAGTCACATAGATGGAAGATGGTAGACTTTAAGGACCAATCAATACCAGGTCGTGTATTCTGATGTGATTCATGATCTGCCGCGTCTATGCACACATGCCGTGGAAGTCGAAAGTCCAACAGCAAGTCCGATCAACACTCTGAGCTGTGCTGTGCCACCATGCTGACTAATCTGTCAATTTATTTTCTGACAGGTTGACAAGAATGGTTATCATGTGAAATGCGGCATGTGGCGTGGCTGTGACATGTCGATCCCTGTATGTGGCTAGGGCGCGAGCAATCTGCGAAAGCGATGCCAGCGTAGCTTTTGGCGTCCAGTGGCGAGTCAGACCAACGGAGAAAGGATTTGACCAGTGATCGGCTATGGTCTTGCAGAGCCTTGCGCAAATCACGTGCAAGCTCAGCACAGCCAAGGGACCATTGCCTGGAGCGTTTCTCTGGTTTGGCTGCGCTGAACTCTCCCAGTTGCCACTCCAACAAAGGTTCATCTGTGGACATACTCAAGATAACCTTCAACTCCCACGCCACCGAGTCATAGTCACGTGTGACTTGGTTTCCTTATTTGACTGAGGGGCAGCAAGCAGGAAACAGATCGATATATGTAGCATATGCAGCTTTTCGACGGTAAACCTGTATGTCTTCAAGTAAATGTCGAAAATATAAGGGGTTTGCCATCAAATAGGACCTGTGAGGGGTCAAGAACTGGACGTGCCTGAACTATATGATTACACATGCGCATGAAGGGCTATTGGGTTGACATTGACTGAATGCATACCGTTCCCGTCAAAACACCGGATTTCATTTGTTGATGTCTTTGTGCAAGCGTGGAACGATCGATCGGATGAGCGAAGTAAGCTTGCGCTCGTCGCAAAGCCATGGTCAGAAATTCTAGATCTTCCGCTGTCAAAGTGCCCCCAGGCGACATCTGCCACGCACCTTGCCTGTAGGTGAACAAAGTATCTTTGTGAGATCGATAGCGTTCGCCCAGCAGCAAAGTAAAGATCTTTGTGTGCAAGACTTCCGATTTCGCATCGTCTGCGCAGGCGTCTAGTAGCAACAGGGAAGCCTAGGCCAGGCATTCAGTTGAAGTTCACACACTTGCGCACTTTCATCCTTGGCGCTGAATAGCATTAGTTCATTAGTTTCCCTCGCTTGCGCAATGAAGAAACATTAAACAATCAGCCTAGCTCTCTAGGAAACTCTGAGGTGAGGTGGGATGTGATGGGGTGGGTTGCTCTCGTACCTTGACAAGCGGACCAAAACGGTCACTGAGGCGGCCATCTGCAGCGCCGAGCAGCAAGCCAAGAAAGCAGGGCGGCCATGGTCGCCATCGAAAAAATATGAGAGGAAGACTATCCCCACTTCAATATTTGAGGGAAATGTCATTGTACATCCGTTTGGTACATTTCTTGTTAATGTGAAGCAATGTAGGTTTCGTATGATTATGTTCGTCTATACATAGGAACTTGATGCGCAACAGTCAAACGAAGAACGTGTTCTTCACTGGCAGATGTTTTGATCTCTGGCAAATTATGTGTTGCATCAGAAGTCAACCATGCTATCAGCTTCAGGCTGCACCATAGATGGTATCGCAGCTGCGTAAGAAGTGTTGCGAAGCAACCTGTAAAGGTAGAGCAAGCTTGCCATGCCACGCAAAATGTATGTAAAAAGCATCCCGTGCCGCGCCTTCCACGCAGTCAACGCAGCAAGCACAAAGGCAGCACGCGTCCCCCCAAGAGCAAGTGGCGCCATAAGCGTCGCACCCGATCACCAGCGTCCAGCCTCATTTCGTAGTCTTCTTCCTCAGATTGAAAGTACCGAATTCGCGACGCAAACCGCAGCTGACAAGCACCATGTACTGCACCTGCCACGTTAACGGTATTGCAATAGCATCACTTGTCGCACCTCCCATGCGCAAGGGCAGCAAGTATAAAGCACCTTCTGTGCCAAACTGAGCAGAGAAGCCACGGTCCGCTGCACCCCTTCCTTATTCACAAGAACTGCGCATGGCCACAAACGTCTCATCAAAATGGGAAAGTTTCGCGCCTTCCACGCACAAGGGAGACAGGAAACTCACAGCGTAGGCCGCGCCAGACGCGTCACAGATGATCCTGCAGTACCAGCACCGCTTTTTTTTGTATTCGATATATGCTGCACCTACCAGAGAAATTACACGCCTGCCACGCCCTAGGTATCTCAGAAGGAGCGAGACAGGCAATCTGTAGCACCTCCTCAGTGCGGAGCCAAGACTGCGCAGGCAGCACAAAAGTCAGCTCAGAAGTACACAGTGTCGCACCTGCCACACGCACACAAAGGCAAGAGCGCCTGCCACTGCATGCAAGGGGCACCGTGCACCGCGCGCGTCAGATGCGATTCTCCGCTTTCAGTTCCTTTCCGTCCTTACACACAAAGGAACGCGCCTGCCACGCCAATGTCACATGGGCATGACTTCATGTGTAAAGAGGAAGCAAGTCCAGTACACAAGCGGGGCCAAAACCCAGTGCATTCAATGGAAAAAAAAGCGTGCACAAGCGACTGTTCGCCCAGCTGCCTGCGCTGCTGCCCGCTTCAGAAGCCAAGTCTGGTCCAGAATTTTATTCTCCCACTGGAAGGTGCTATCGATGCGCTGCCGAAGGGTATCCATAGCTTCTGCTAAAGAAGCTGGTCGGGTTTCTACATCCGGGGTGAAGGAGCGGTTCCTGACGTCCAACATCTGCAAATCCGCAGGACACCAGGCACGAGTCACGGCTAGGTAGTCCTGTGCCTCTGCTGGAGCCTGTGTTTCCTGTGAATTTGTGAGCTGGACGTCTTCGGCAATCTCTAAGGTTGCGTGGCGCTGGTGCAGGATCTCTTCGTTCGTCTCCGCATCTGCCCTTCTGCGGTCATAGTCAGAGTTCCAAGCGTCCATCTCCGCGGATATGCAGTTGACAGGCGTCGCTGTAGAGTTGTTGTTGTTTCCTACCCGTGTATTTAGCTATCTATCTATCTATCTATCCATCCATCCATCTATCTATCTATCTATCTATCTGGTTATCTATCAATCTATCTACTACCCAGAACTGAGTCTAGTATACTATACAATGTTTGTTTGCCATCCCGAGGCATCCCTGCAGGAATGCGTGAAGTTCGCTCGTGAGGAATTTATGATAGATTTTAGTGTGTTTGTGTTGTGAAGTGAAAACCATCTCACTCAGCACTAGTTCTCGAGTAACATGATGCCGGTTCAAACAGATGTAACACATTGCCGCAATGTTACATGCAGAAAGCTGTCGGGTCTTCTGTCCGTTTAAATTTTATCGGATGAATCCGCAGGGGAAATTGCCAAACGCATCTAAACGCAACGTTTGCAAAGCAACTGAAACAACAGGCAGCTGCCAATTTGTTCACGGCGTGTCCCAATTTTTTTTGGATGATCTGACAACACGACTGCGCAACATTCACAAAAATTGGCACAAATTAAAATCAAATAGACCGCGGAGTGCGAAGTGCACACAGTTGCGCCAAGTTCGGTTGGCGGCAGTGTTTATACATGTCATGGAAATATAAATGCATACATGTATAAGTATAAAAAAGATAAACGCATATATCTATATATTATATATAAATCTATTCACATAACGTCGCGGCTAAGACGCGGAGTGCGAAATACGCGGGTTGGGGAAGCGCACCCGACCATGGCAAGGGGAACGCCGCACACCAACGGACACGCAGGGGGGACGGGGGAAGGTGGGATTTCAGATCTCTATACATATATGTACAAATTATCCGACCGAACTGACGAGTCAGTATATGGCGCGTGAGTGGCACCGCGCCGGTCCAGAATTTTATTCTCTCACTGAAAGGTGCTATCTATGCGGTGCCAAAGGGTATCCATAGCTTCTGCTAAAGAAGCTGATGGGGTTTCGACGTCCGGAATGAAGGAGCGGTTTCTAACGAACATCGCGCGCAAATCCGCAGGACACCAGACACGAGTGACAGCCAGGTAATATCCTGTGCCTCTGCTGGGGCCTGTGTTTCCTGTGAATTTGTCAACCGGACGTCTGCTGCAATCTCTAAGGTTGAGTGGCGCTGGTGCAGGATCTCTTCGTAAGTAAACAAAAAGATAAATAAATGTATATATTTATATATATTTATAGTTAGAAGGATCTTTCAAAGAGAGTGCAAGGTTGCGGAACAAGCAGTGTTGATGCAGCGCATTACGCGTAAACATCATGGAGTGTACGTTGCATAAAGTATCACACATATTCATGAAACAAAGACTCGGTATACAAGCATATCATATAATGTATTTATCGCATTCGTCATACGTCGTTGCCACGCCGTCCAAAACATAAACCAAACAGAAAACACAAAAACCGAAAACACATGACATGAAAAGCATCGACATCACTGAATGAGAATGAACTGAATGTTCGAAACGCACATCTGACATGTGTGACATCCACAGTTTCACGTTTATTTGTTTAAGATGATTGACAGATACTGCACTGGAATCATAGCCACCGAAACATCATATCCACGTAAGACATTTTTACGCGTGTAGAACATTGGTGCACATTCAAAGTTTGAAAGCCGCTCATGCCTTCGCTTTCCGTCTGACTATAAACCAGCATTAGCAAGCGAACGCAAAACATAAATATATGTAGATATAAACAAATATATATATATATACATCTATTCATATAACGTCGCGGCTAAGACGTGGATTGCGAAATACGCGGGTCTGGGAAGCGCACCCGACCATCGCAAGGGGAACGCCGCACACCAACGGACACGCAGGGGGGACGGGGGAAGGTGGGATTTCAGATCCCTATGCATATATTTATATCTGTATTTTTATATAAACATATATATATATATACATATATATAAACACACATATATATATATATATAATATACAAATATCCAAATGTATCCGACCGAACTGACGAGTCAGTATGTGGCGTGTTAGTGGCACCGCACCGGTCCAGAATTTTATTCTCCCACTGGAAGGTGCTATCTATGCGGTGCCAAAGGGTATCCATAGCTTTTGCTAAAGAAGCTGATGGGGTTTCTACACCCGGAATGAAGGAGCGGTTTCTAACGAACACCGTGCGCAAATCCGCAGGACACCAGACACGAGTGACAGCCAGGTAATATCCTGTGCCTCTGCTGGGGCCTGTGTTTCCTGTGAATTTGTCAACTGGACGTCTGCTGCAATCTCTAAGGTTGAGTGGCGCTGGTGCAGGATCTCCTCGTAAAGAAACAAATAGATAAATGAATATATATATATATTAATATATTAATATAAATATTTATATATAGATACACACATATATATATATAATTACTTATATACAAATCTATTCATATAACGTCGCGGCTAAGACGCGGAGTGCGAAATACGCGGGTTGGGGAAGCGCACCCGACCATGGCAAGGGGAACGCCGCACACCAACGGACACGCAGGGGGGACGGGGGAAGGTGGGATTTCAGATCTCTATACATATATTTATAAATGTATCCGACCGAACTGACGAGTCAGTATGTGGCGTGTTAGTGGCACCGCACCGGTCCAGAATTTTATTCTCCCACTGGAAGGTGCTATCTATGCGGTGCCAAAGGGTATCCATAGCTTCTGCTAAAGAAGCTGATGGGGTTTCTACACCCGGAATGAAGGAGCGGTTTCTAACGAACACCGTGCGCAAATCCGCAGGACACCAGACAGGAGTGACAGCCAGGTAATATCCTGTGCCTCTGCTGGGGCCTGTGTTTCCTGTGAATTTGTCAACTGGACGTCTGCTGCAATCTCTAAGGTTGAGTGGCGTTGTTGTTGTTGTTGTTGTTGTTGAGTCAGTATGTGGCGTGTTAGTGGCACCGGTGATGGTGATCATCATGATGACGTTGTTGTTCTTCCTCCTCTTCTTCTTCTTCTACTTTGTTAGTGGCACCGGTGATGGTGATCATCATGATGACGTTGTTGTTCTTCCTCCTCTTCTTCTTCTTCTTCCTCTTCTTCTTCTTCCTCTTCTTCTTCTTCGTCTTCTTCTTCTTCTTCGACTTCTTGTTCTTGTAATTGTTTTTGTTGTTGATGTTGCCGCTCTTGTTCTTAGTCTTGCTTTTGTGGTTGTGCTCTTCTTCTTGTTCTTGTTCTTGTTCTGTTCCTTGTTCTGTTTCTTGCCCTTGTTCTTTATCTGGTTGTTGTTTGTTGCTTTTACAAGGTCCAAGTCGCATAGGCCGGAACTGTCCATCAGACGCCCCCCCCCCCAGGTAAACCTGTAACCTTTTACGAGTGCCATCCGGACGATCACGCCCCAGCACCTTCGGTGCGGGCGGATTTTCACAAGAAAAAAATAAGGACATATTTTAGATTAAGTCACTAACTTCCGCGTTCTAGCTTCTTGCCGGCGCCAGCCAATGTCAGACTATTCGATATGTGTGAAATGAGGAAGTTTATAACGATACACAAATTCAATGAAATTCATATTTTTTTGGAAACTCTTTCTCCCGGGTGTGCCGTGGCAAGTATTGTTTAAGGCACTATCTGCTATTTTGGGGCCAACACATTATCTATCAAGACCCAGCCTGCAGTGACCAAATTGTGCAAACGACTGAAACCAGAACAAACTGCGTTTTCCAAAGGCAAAATGGACCCATCCAACAACACATCGACACATATTTTTACGTTGCAACCGGTCTAGTGGTTCTGCTTGCATTTTGGTGAATGGCAAAGGCATAAGTCCGAAGGGCACTGTTGAATATACTGCAGTATCGGTTCGAACAGAACCAGCCACCATCCATTTCTACGAAACAGCGTAACAGATGCCATAGCTTTGACTGCCATAGCGCGGCAAACGAAATGCTTTTGCGCTAGGTGCTGAAAGTTAGACATGGCCGATCGCTTTTGTGCCAATTGCCTTGTCACGGCCAGGCTTAGGAGTGCTGAAGTGCAAACTTAGTGGCAAGCGAATTGTGGGCGTGCCGCTTTTTCATGGCAAGCTCTGTGTTTGCACGATACCGTTTTTGAAACGTGTGGAACAACATTTTAGGTGGCAAGAGCAATAAAGTTTGACAGTTTGACACTTGACTTATCATTACTACCTTACTACCCCCGATCCCAAAAAATGCATTTTTGGATTCTCAAAACCTCTTCCTGAAAAACGGGTCTATCTTAAGGAAACAACATACGGGTCTTTGTTCTATAAGGGAGCAAATCAAACGCCCGAAAAACGTACTCTATATTTTCTGGCTTCCATTCTTATTACCAAGGGCATCCCAAACATGAACAGCACATTGTTAATGATATATATGATGTGGTTCTTCTGGATTGCTAAACTTGACACATTATACCCCTGGAAAATGTATGGTCCATGCCTTCCATGAACAACTCATTCCACAGAACTTCTACTGTGTGACAGTATGTAATATTGTGCAACAAACTGGTTTACTATAGTTTAATGATGCTTAATTCTGCAAAGTGGGTTAGGGATGTTAGGGGGGTAAAGGTTGCCAACACCTTTTGGGCTTATCCACAGTTCAATATTGCATTTTCTACCTCTCTTCCCCTCATTTGTTTAAGCCCTTTCATGAACTTTAAAGCATTGTTGGGGAACGAGGGGGTATCAAGAAAATGTTCCAAGTCCTTGGGTATAGCACAAAGATGCACAAAGGGTTATGATATAACGTTCCCTCCCCTAGTTATATTTAGGGTACAAGTTGGTATCAGGTAGTCGTGCTGGACATTTTTTTTACGTCCCGGACGTGCCTTAGAGCCTCTGGGGCAGTGATATTGACTTGCATTTGCCTTCCAAAGAGGTCTTGCCAGATTAAAGATCTCTAAAATACCTGTAAGGTTTTCCCAAAAGGCAAGTAATGGTCGCGAAATGGCAATCAAAATAATGTGTCCGTAGAATCCCCATGAAGTATACGGTCCACTGTTAGGCATAGATTGTGGGGCGATCGTATGTACACGCGAGATTTGGATCGTTTGTGCACGCAGGGCCTTTTAGGAAAACGATCGCATGGACACACGGGCAGGAGAAAACATGACGTGCCTTGCCTTTGGCCACTGACTGCCTGGTGAGCAGGGACCTGGATATCTGATGTCCGCTTGGAATTGATCGATGGTGAAAGGAACTGGGTATTTGATTTCTTTGTGAGACTGACTATGAGTCAGCAAGTGCCTGGATACCTGGTGGGCAAGGAGTCAAACGCTCCCAGGGGATACCAGATGTCTGAGCTAACCAGAAGTGAACAAGGATTCTGATTTCGGTCGTGGTCTCAGAATGGCTTTCTTCAGCCATTATCCTGAGCCACGTTCAAAACATATTTCTTCATTTTTGGTAAGGGAAATGCAATAAGGACCCCATGCAAGCAAAACACTGCTGTGCGTAAGCCCGCGTAAGCGCAGCGTAAGCATCCTCGTAGCATCTCGGAGCTTCAGAAAAACAAGGCAGGCTCTTTGACCACGGTTTACTTGGTTTCGTAGCACCGTTTATGTGCAAGTTCGTGCTTAAAAATACATTAGCCTAGCATGAACTCTTTGGGCACATGCCAGTAAATATTTAGCAACGTAGCACGGGGTGAGTGTACAAACGCAAGTAAATTTGAAAACGTAGCGTGACATTTTTGCGCAGACGCAAGTGCATACCTAATCGCGTAGCATGAAACCTTTGTGCAATTGCAAATAAACACCTAGTAACGCATCATTTAGGACCCTGTGCATGTGGAAGCAAACCTTTCTTAGCGTAGCATGAAATTAAATCAATGGGCAGGTGCAATGAAAACAGTCGCCTGACAAGAAGTCGGTGTGCAGATGCAAGTGCACGTGAACATTCAGTAGCGTAGCATGAACTCTGTGTCCAAGTGCGCGTAAACAGTTCGTAACGTAACATGAAACCTGTGTTCAAGTGCAGGGAATCACCTAGCCGAAGGAAATTTGAGAAGTCAAACTTCCCACTTATGGAGTGACGGAGCAACAGAACTGGGATCAGTCAGTCAGAAAAGCCAATGCAGAAAGCAGAAGATCAGAAAAGAGACAGGCAAAAGAAAGAAAAACACGGCGCGCGAAAAGGCAAACAAATCGCCAATCGCGAAACATTGTTGTTCCATGGTTTTCAGATTGTAGTTCCGGGGGGTCGAAAGGTTCGCCAAAGCGGTGGGCAGGGCCACCTGGTGAGATGAGAAATGAAAAATTGTTCGCCGTTGTGGCGCGAAGCGCGTTTGGAAGTCAACATGCAAAAACAATTTCATGCTCAGATCACTTCAGTTTCAGGTTTCTTAACACTTTGGGTGGCAAGTGTAGCAATTCGTATGACGTGGCAACACTTGGTATGACGTGGCCTCATTTTGTCGTGGCAGGCGCAAGAACTGGATGCGAAAATATAAACACATCCCGGTTGAAGCAAAAAGGCTAAAACATGCTAAAACCGTAGGGCTGGAGCGCCGGGTTTTAACCCACAGATGGCCTTGGCCATATTCCCACGAACCTCACTTAAAAAATTTCATGTTTTGGTCGAAAAACCCAAAGCGCCGGTATTCAGCTAATGATTTGTTTATTGTGGGCAAAATTTGTTAAACGTGAAACTCAGGGTTTCATGCAAAGTTGAGGTTTCAACATATGAATTATTGAAAACTGGGGTCACTTGTTTTCATCCATATTTTTGCATGTTTTTTCCAAACCATGCAGCCGCTACCCAGGGGGAACTTCAGCTCACAGGTTTTCATCCACAAATATAAATTTTTGATATTTTTGTCTATTTTTGTCACGGAAACTAGACGTGCTCATGGCATAAACCCTCGAACTGAAGCACAGTTGTTTTTGTTGTTGAAAGGCCGTTTTTTTTATCATAGCGGATGGTTTTGTAGACATGAGTGGTTGTGTATGATTCCCGGCAGTAGGATATTCAACGTTGATAATCCGCGGCGCAACTTGGAATTTAAGGTTTTGTGGATTTTTTCTTGGGACATTGGTTCAAGACAGATTTGCGGAAATGCGCGATGTAACTTGAAGAACTGTTCCGGCAGGGTTCAAAACAGGGTGGGTGAGATGAAATTTTGGGGTCATTTGGGGTTTGAGGTTTTGTGGTTGTTGTTTTCTCGGGGCATTGGTTCAAGACAGTTTTGTGGAAATGCACGGTGCAACGCTGTTCCGGCAGGGTTCAAAACAGGGATGTGTGAGATGAAATCTTGGAGTCTGAGGTTTTGTGGTTGTTGTTTTCCCGGGCATTGGTTCCAACAGATTTGCGGAAATGCGCAGTGCATCTTGGAGAGTTGTTCCGGTAAATGAAGCGGTGGAAAGAAATGACAACCCAGGTGTTAAGTTTAGACGAATAATGAAGGTAGAAATCAGTCGCGGTGGCTGAGAACACGGGCCCGAGATTCATCAAAATTAAACGGTGGAGTGCGCGCAGAAGCTGAACACATGAACCTGAGATTCAAGAAAATTAAAAGGTGACATGTTTGCACCGGCTGAAAACATGTGGCTTTATATAGTTTCATGAAAATAAGATCGTGAAGTGTTTGCACAGGATGAACACATTGGGTTTGAGAATCATGAAACAGGAAAAGTGTATGCTTACGCGCTGAGATGTTGGCGTGTGGGTTTTTATTTCTGCATATTTTGTGCGTTTCTGGGGTGCCAGAAGCATCAAACATGTTTTTCTTTTAGCGTTTAGACGTGACACACAATTTTTATTGAAGGGTTTTAGCTGTGAGTGAGGGCTGAAAACCAGGTTGCCGGTTGAAAATGTAAACCAGACAAGGATAAAACATGTTGTTACGATACCGTAAATTCTGCGCCCAACCTTCCGCGTTAAAAAAAATCGTGGCCAAGACGCTTCGCTTTCAATTTTGAAAACGATTAATTAACATTGATGACGCCCGGGTGAAGGTCTTTGTTTTGGAATTGCGATTTTTTAATTCCGAAGTTTCGCCGAACCGCTGCATGTTGGATCTGTCAAGGTTAGTTTTGAAAGAAGTCTTGCCTAATTGCGCCCTTGCAGGCAGGCAGATAGATGATAAACAGATTGAGCGCGCAATGGCGGAAATTTTCACCCCAGCCACTCAGCTACTCAGCCGCTCTGCGAGAGTGGCTGGAGCAGCCACTCAGTCACTCAGAGTGGCTGAGTGGCTGAGTGGCTGCGTCAGCCACTCTGGCAGAGCCGCTGGGTGGCTGAGTGGCTGCGGCAGAGTCATCAACCAATGAAATGGATAAAATTTTGAACATTTCAATATCCCTACCCTCTTAGCCATGGTTTTCAGGGGGAGGGGGTCAGAAATGTAAGTTACAATTTTGGAGGTACCCCCATAGGGGGAAAATATTGTAACTTACCCCCCCTTGAGGCACCAAATCTAGGGGGGAACAGGGGGTCGGGGATAGATAAAAATGTAAGTTGGAACCTGGCAGGTGAATAGTTACAATTGTTGATCTCCCCCCAAGGGGAGTTACCAAAATGTAAGTAAGAACCAAGGAGGTGCTAAGTTACATTTATGAATCCCCCTCCACCTCCCCCCTCCCACCCCCACCCAAGAAATATACAGATTATATATATGGACCACCAGCCATCACAAACAAATGGTGCACAGGAACCGTACTAATTGTAAGTTGGCGGTCCTCAGGTGTGAAAAACCTAGTGTTTCACTATCTTTGGTCACTGTGGGACCCTCTGCCCAAACTCTTAATGAGCAAAAATGCCAAATGACACATCATAAGATTCCATCATTTGGCATTTCTGAGGTGTCTTTCCTGTAGGGTTTTGGGATCTTGCAGCAATGTTGGGGGACCCTGCAGGAACATTCAATCCCATCAAATGAACCCAATGCTGGAAATGAACAACCAATGGTGCACAGGAACCATACTAATTGTACGTTGGGGCCCCCAGGTGTGAAAAGCCTAGCGTTTCACTATCTTTGGTCACTGTGGGGCCCCCTACCCAAACTTTTGATGAGAAAAAATGCCAAATGACACATCATAAGGTTCCATACGATTCCATCATAAGTACTGTTCCCAGCATACACCCACAGAATGTAATTTGGGATTGCTGAGGTGTCTTTCCTGTAGGGCTTTGGGATCTTGCAGCAATGTTGGGGGACCCTGCAGGAACATTCAATCCCATCAAATGAACCCAATGCTTGAAATGAGCAAACAATGGTGCACAGGAACCATACGAATTGTAAGTTGGGGCCCCCAGGTGTGAAAAGCCTAGCGTTTCACTATCTTTTGTCACTGTGGGACTCCTACCCAAACTTTTGATGAGGAAAAATGCCAAATGACACATCATAAGATTCCATCATGATTTTCGGATCTTGCGGCAAAAATAAGTTACGACCCAATATATATATTGTAAATTGGGCGGATTATATATTTTTTTATGTGTATGCTGGATCAAGCTGGCGATGGGTTGGGAATTGTTGGGCATCAAGGTCAGTGCCACACAGCCACACACCTCAAAAATGTAAGTTACAATTTTTGATGTTGTTTCACAAATGTAACTTACAATTTTCAGGTCAAAAAAAATCATGGATAGCGCCTCAAAAATGTAAGTTACAATTTGCCAGCCACTTCACTCGCAATCGCCCACCTCCCTCTCAACCAAGGGGGGCTCGGCTTGGCTTCGGCAACCATTCTAGCACCTTCCGCATATTGGGCTTCATGGGCCGACGCCATCCCGGTGTTACAACAACAAGCACCGGAAGCATTCGCACAGATACTTCAACAGTTGCAAGCTGACCACACACGGTCCCACGCGCTGGAAGCAGCCCAACGCGCAGCCACCGCCATCCAAAACTACGGTTGGCAACCGCCTGATTGGCAAATCGCCGACGGGGTCGCCCCTCCCCGTTTTCACCACAACTTTGAAGACGGCGTTGCGCTGGGGAGAGGATGGCAACACAAAGCAGCTACAGCCACACACACAGCATTCCGAGCTGAAGTCCGCGATCGGCTTGACCCCGGGAGCCAAGCGCTGCTCGAACCACAAACAGGGCCACACGCCAGCCGAGCATTCACCACAATCCCATACCACAATGACAACAGCTACCTGAGCCACCTCTTCCGCCTGCTTCTCTTGCGGCGCCTCCGATTGCCACTGCCCTTATCTGCCCGCTTCTGCCGGTGCCGTCGCGCTCTAGACCCTCTTGGCGACCACCGCGCGGCTTGTGCGCAGTCTGGACTTTTGCGAGCACGGGGGGGGGCCATGGAACGGGCAGCAGCCCGCATATGCAGGGAAGCGGGGGCACGGGTAACAACAAACACCCGCCTGGTCGACCTCAACCTCGAACACCTCGACCGCCAAGATGACAGAAGGATCGAGGTCATAGCCAATGGCCTGCCCTTGTGGGGGGGAAACCAACTCGCAGTATACGACCCTCGTATCACCACTGACGCGAGAAGGGTGCCAAGACGACGGGGGGGGACCTTCGCCGGGGCAGCTCTGCGGGATGCTCGTCGCAGGAAAGAGCAAACATACCCAGAACTTCTCCGCAGCCGACGCTGCAAATTGGTGGTCTTAGGATTGGAAGTGGGAGGCAGGTGGAGCCAGGAGGCAACCTCCTTCATCAAGCTCCTGGCGCAACATAAAGCACGTCAAGCCCCGCCAATCCTCCAACATTCCATCACAACAGCGCTGATAGCCAGATGGTCAGCACTTTTGACACATGCTGCCCAGCAAGCCTTTGCAGCAACCCTGGTTGAAACCCCCCAAGCCCTCGCCAATCACACCAACACCGAAGGCAATGAACCAACTTTCAGCCAACTTCTTGCGGAAGCACCCCCCCAAACCCCCCGGCCAGCCGGCTCCCACCACAGTAAGCACTTGGGTCCCCAAAAGGGTTTGGATTTATGCCCTCCCTCAAGCATATCTGGAGACTGGCCAGTATAAAACAGTCAGCAAGGAGAGCTGGACCTCATGCGGAAAAAGGTGCGGAGGAAAAAAAAAATTAGCTCACACCCCCCCCTCGTAAGCAGTAGGGATTTTTCAATATCCAAACAAGATTATATATATGATATTGACAACAACTTGATTTACACACACAGCCATGTAAATTTCAACGGCCATAGCTACATTTAAGAACAGCGACATACAGTATACACGTTGAAACATAACCTGACGCCACTTAAAAAGGAAAGAGGGTGGTGGTGAAAACCATAGACCATACTATAACGAAACTGACCTTAAAGCATTGGATGGATGCAGAACCATTGTTCCTAATGGAATGTTGTTAAAGGCAGAAAATTATGATAACAAGGTCTATGAATTTGTCCTTGCCCCTGAAGATATGTGTAGCATCGACACACGGAAAACCCATTCACACCAAGCAACAAAGATTACACACATTCCAATATTCAAAAAAAATGATGTATGGAAACCATACACCAAAAAAATGATTTTAACAAATTCAATAACTACACCTTGTTCACAGTGAGGGCATGTCAGGGCAACGTTTTTTTTTAAGAACAACAAATAATCTGGTGCATGAGAAACATCTGAAAGAATTGATCAAGAGAGGGGTGGCAATGAAGCATTATTTTACAACATACCTTCACACATTCACACAGTGAAGTATAAGAAAACGGTTGATTTTTTTAAAAATAAAACAGTGATTAGCGATGTCAAGTTTGAGAATCAAAAAATATTGAAAACTATTGCTAATGTAGCCTTGGTTTTGCTTGAGAAGTCTTACAATAGTAAAACGGTCAGTAGGAGTTTTGATAATTATAGGGAGGCATTACAGCAAAAAAAATATTCTGGGAGGATTTACGTAATGAACGAAGAAGAGTATGAGGAATATTATAATGGAGAGAATTAGAAGAAAATTGGACTATCGAAGTTGATGAGAACAACAATTTTTTTTGACATGTGAATGGCGGTGCGTGTTATACAATTTCTTTATTGTAAAGTCGAGGATGGCAAAACCTACTATCGTGAAAATGATTCACTCAACCAAAAGATAGAGAAGAAAAACGCGACCGCCAAATATTATAGCCCTCCCCAGCGAGCAGCGGGGCCTCACCATCCTCGGGGAACCCGTCGGCCCCCCGCAGTATGTGGCCCACCAGCTCCAAGACATCACCCGAGGCCACCGCTTTCTCCTGGAACCGTATCCCAGCTCTGGACGACCTGCAGGCATCCTCACTGCTCCTCCTTTTCTGCGCAAGCCCACGCTGCAACCACATACTTCGTACCACGTCCCCTGCCCTGACCCAGGAGTTTGCGCTCAGCCACGACGCAGCCGTTGCCACATGCCTGGAACAACTGCTTGGCTTCTCCCCGCTTCCGCCCAGTTCCCTGGCCATTGCCCGCCTCCAGGTTTCAGAACGAGGCTTGGGATTGACATCGGCCACCCTCACCGCCTGGCCCGCCCACTGGGCATCGTCGGCAGACACCCTCCCAATATCACAACAGTTCAACGAATAATACCATACATGACAGCAAAATAACAAAATCCAAAAACAGAACAATCAACACACAACAGCAAAATCATCACTACCTACCATCAATCACCTCATTCATTTTTCACAAAATCATCACTGCCACCTATACCATCACCTCATTCATTTTCATAAATCATAACTACTAACCATCTATTGCCTCATCCATTTTGTAAAAATCAGAACCGTCAATACATCATCACCTCATCCATTCCATACCCAAAACGACACAACCAAACAACAAACAAAAAACAACCAAACAAAAAACAACATAAAAAACAAAACAAAGGACAACAATAAAGATACACCCTTAACCTTTAATATTCCCATCTTAATCATCCATAGTACTAATAAATATTATTATATATTATTAGATGAAATATGTTAGTAGTAAATGTCTTCAATAATTACTAATTTAAAATGAAATGCCTGTATTCCTGCTATACTATCTTTATCTTGGTCTTCTATGTCGTTTTTATTTTCTTCAACTGCTTTCTCTAAAATTTCATCTGAATTATCTGCACCTACATATTCATCAAAGTCATTCATAAAATAAATATCTTTATAACTAAATTCATTTTTTCCATATTCCTTTGCTGGGAGTTTTGCCACTAATTGGACTTCAATATCAAGTTTAACTCTACAATTTAAATAATCTTCTACTTCTTCATAAATTAACAATAATTCTTCTTTTTCTTCTGCTATTATGTCTTCTAAACTTTTTAAACTAAATGGCACTCCCTCTCTCATAATACAGTATTCAATTAAATTATATATATTTTTTTCTTGATTTCAAATGTCTTGCTATTTTAGGACCAAGCCTTGAAATTTTATAGTGGTTTTGTATTCTCTTTAATGCCTCAATATGGCAATATATAATTTTCAAATATGTAGGGTCTCCAATTTTATAAGAAACAATTTTACTCAGCACATCAACGGGCAAATCCTTCGCACAATCCATCTTACTAATATACTTAAATAACTATTCTTGAAGTATATATTGAAAGATTAAAATAATGCATTCTTTAAAAAAATACTTAAAAATAAATTAACTAAATAAAATATATAATATTATATGATGAAAAAAAATGTAAGGACTATCTATTGAGTAACGATCTAGCAGAAATACCAAAAAGAGGAAAAACATGAAATCAATAGTAATAGGCAACAAGAAATTTAGATACAACAAAGACAAACCCATACCTAATGATGTAACAAAGAAACTGTTAACATCTATTAACAGTAAAGAAAACTAATGAATACAGAAATTATGCTTTAAAAAATGCAAAAGATGTGTTCAGTGAAGGAAAAGTAAAAAAAACTTACTAACCAAACACGCAATACAAAACAAATTTAGGGTCAGAGATATTCAGTCAGCATTTAGAAGATATGCTAATTCAATAGTGTTAGAAAATAAACACATCGAAAGTGAAAGGGGATTAGAAATGATTGCTCACCAAAAACCAAGGCCATTGGAGTTTTTAAGAAAGAATAGAAGCATGAAACCTAATATAAGAACAGAAGCATTCTTTGAAAAACCCGAATACGATGATGGAGGTAATGAAATTGGCAGTCAGGAACTTGTATATGCTCTACCATCAACACGCTTCAATATTAGTAATGAGGATGAGCTGACACAAACATTAGAAGATAGTGTTAAACAAATCTTATTACAAATGCAAAATTTAGAAGCATCAACCTTTAATGTACGCTTTAAAAAGATTTTATCAACAACCATTCATTATGACAAATATGACCCAACAAGGGCAGGGAGATACATAGAACTACCAGAATGGATTAAACTAAAAAAGGCATGTATCAACATCAAAAACAAAGACCAAAAATGCTTCAAATATTGTATTCAATCCGTAGTCTATGACAAAATAAGCAAACATCACCCAGAGGAAATGTTCCACTATAATAAACTGAAAGATTATATTTTGAACTGGGATGGTGTAAATTTTCCAGCTGGTAATAGGGATATAGATAGATTTGAGGAGAGCAATAAAATAGTTTCAATAAATGTTTTTGAAACTGATGACTGCTTAAATGATAATAAAATCATATTACACAGAGGCACCAAAAATAGACATGCTAAGTATGAGATGATGAAGACAATAATTATCACTACGCCTTGGTTAGGAACAAAAGCAAATTATTAAACTGTCAAAGCAACAAGGATGATAGTAAAAAACATTATTGCCATCATTGTTTAAATCCTTTCTCAACAGAAAAGGCGTATAAGAACCATCTTGAAAAAGGATGTATGGCATCAGAAGGACAACAAACAAAGATGCCCGATAAAGACACTCATATAGAATTTGAAAAGCATAATGCTAAATTGCCTTGTCCTTTTGTAATCTATGGTGATTTTGAATGTCTAACCACAAACTCTAATACTGGAATAAAAGGCACAGATCAGGAACATAAACCGTGTGGTTATATGTTGAATGTAGTAAGCAGGATTGATAAAACTTGCCGACCTTACTTTACAGAGGTGAGGATTGTATGAAAAAGTTTGTAGAACAACTGACTGAAATTAAAAAAAATATATTTGAAAAAAATAATGTTAATATACCAATGGATGAATTAACTTACGAACAAGACAGAATTTAGAAACGCGACCCACTGCTCTATATGTAATAAGAACTTTCAACCTGATGATACAAAAGTACAAAAGTCCAAGACACGAATACTTCGCGTGCTCTCAATTCCGACAGGGTCGGAATTGTTCGCGACCACTGCCACTTCACAGGCAAATACAGAGGCGCGGCACATGTAAAGTGTAATCTGAATCCCTATTTTCTTTCCCAAAAACTAATTGCCAGAGCGAATGAACTAAACATAGAACTAAACCAAAACAAAAGTACAGATGTAATAACACAAAAACAGTGAGAAGTTCATAACCTTTTCATTTGGTGCCTGTCAGTTTAAAGACAGTTTCGCTTTCTTAACAGCTTCATTAGATAAGTTAATTAGGTTAAACAAATATGAAGGAAATCAAAAGATTAAAAATTGGGAAACTCGTTTCAGATATACAAGCACCAACCCATATATCAAATCTAAAACTTATTTGAATTTGCTGACTGATAAGGGTGTCTATCCCTATGACTACATGAACTCATGGGAAAAATTCGATGAAATAAAACTACCAGACAAAAGATTTTTACAGTCAACTATATGAAGAAAACATAGCTGACAAAGACTGCGCCAGAGCAAATATTGTGTGGAAACATTTTAGCATTAAGAACCTTGTTGAATATCATGATTTGTATTTGATGACTGATGTATATTTACTAACTGATGTTTTTGAAAATTTTAGGGATATGTGTTTGAACTATTATGGATTAGACCCAGCATATTATATCACTTTACCTCACTATTCTTGGAATGCCTTTTTATCATTGACAGGAGTTAGACTACAACAAATACACAAAAAAGAAATGTATGAGATGATTGAACATGGATTAAGAGGAGGAATGACGCCTTTTAGAAATTAGAAGCAAACAATAAATACATGAATGAAGATTATGATAAACTTAAACCTTCATCATACATAAGTTATTTAGATGCTAATAACCTTTACGGATTAGCAATGTGTAAGAAACTGCCATATGGTGATTTTAAATGGTATTACGGTAGAATGGATGAAAAGAGAGTAATGAAATATAGTGATGATGATGACATAGGATATATATTGGAAGTTGATTTAGATTACCCAAAGGAACTTCATGATTTACATAAAGACTACCCACTAGCACCTGAGAGTATGCTTGCACAAGTCCAAAAGGATATATACAAATACTATTATGGAAAAGATGCCAGTGATGAAAAGACAAATAAGTTAGTATAAAATGCGATGGATAAAAAGAAGTATGTTTTACATATATCAGCATTGAAGTTTTATTTGCGGAATGGATTAAGTCTTAGAAAGGTCCATAGGGCAATAAGTTTTAAACAAGCAAACTTCCTAGAACCATTCATTGAATTCAACCCTGAAAAGAGAAAACATGCCAAAAATGATGCTGATAAATATTTGTTTAAGTTAATGAATAACAGCGTATATGGCAAAACCATGGAGAATGTGAGAAAGCATGGTGATTTTGAAATTGTCCATACGCCTGAACGCTTCCAAAAACTGGTAAATAAACCGTTATTCAAACACATACATATCATAAATGAAGACATTGTAATTGTTGAAAAAACTAAACACACAGTGGAACTAAACAAACCCATTTATATGGGTATGTCTATTTTAGACTATTCTAAAATTCACATGTATTCCTTCCATTATGATGTTTTGAAGCCAAAATATCAGGATAATATTAAGTTGGTATATGCTGATACTGATAGTTATGTAATAAAAGTTGAGACTGATGACTTATATGAAGACTTCAAAGAAATTAATGAATATATGGATTTTAGTGATTATAATGTAGAACATCCAAACTATGACAAAACAAATAAGAAGGTATTAGGCAAGTTCAAGGATGAAATGAATGGTAAAATGGGTGCATCTAAGTTCGAATACACAACGTTTTTCCTGCTCAAGATCTAGCTGTGGATGGACTGGCTCCCCAAAATCGCTAGTTTCCTTTCCGCCGGGGTTCACTCAAATTGGTGGTTGGCGTGTCCTAGTCACTGCTTTGGTGCTGGCTTCCCGGCTATCCTTGGTTCCCTGCTGCTTGGACTTTCTTGTGGATTTATCCTGGGGTGCCTGGTTTGTTTTTCTTTTCGCCAGTCACTCCTTCTGTCCCTGTCACTGCTCCTTCTGTGGCTGCCTTTGATCGTGTCCGGGCCTACTCTGTGGATGAGCACAGGGGCCTCACCTTCCGGTCAAGACGACACTCTCTGTCTGGCAGTCCAGTTCCAGGGTCTTGAGATCACAGTGCGTGGGCCTTCTCATCAAGCTTTGGACTTTGTGCAAAGGCTCACCACTGGAGCAGAGAACAACCAAGGAGATAGGCCGTACGAAGGGGCCACGCCACCAGCCACTGCTCTTCCTGGGCATCCTGTGTGTCCTCGCCACATCCTTGCTCTATCTACGAATTTGTCAGCAGCCAGTTGCCTGTCACCAATCGAAAGAGTTCAGCGAGCTTGGGATTTGGGCTGCAGGGCAAAGCTGCAGTTGGACGGGCGAGCACTCCCAGAAGACCCCGTGGTTGCAGTGGACTTGCCCTAAAGCTTCTTTGTGGTGTTGCGAGGGGCCAACATTAGAGAGCCAAAAATTTTCAGGAGCCAGAGGGATTTCAATCGTGCCATTGAAGGCACTGAATTGCCAGGAGTCGGTCACGACTTCCCTTCTCAAACCGAAGTCAAGGCTTACTTTGCTGGAGCAGGACTACGTGAGCCCTCCACCTAGAAGAAATGGAGCTGCCCGATGGAGGTGCAGCGGAAGAGCCTGGAGTGGTGCCATTACACTCAGACTTTGGCCCAGCCGCTTTCCAGCCCTACGCGCTGGATCTGGCTTCAGCTGGACTTGGAGAGGAAGATGCCCAAGGAGTTTTGGTTTTTGTCGTCTTAGCCAGACAAACAGGTTACTTCATTGCCCTTCCGGAGCTTTCAATTGCGGAGGAGCTTTTGCAGCGAGGTCAGACGGCCGCTCCACAGGATTTCCTGGGACCATCCCTCAGGGTCGAAGTGGCTTCAGCAGTTTTGGACGAAGATGCCATTCAGCAGCCGCCACAACCCCTACCAGGTCGGGTTTCACCATGCATGCTTGTGGATTTCACCAACGAGGTTCAGGGGCATTTGGCTCCAATCAGTTCCAAAGAGGAGCTACATGTTCTGTCGCCCTTCGATTTTTTGGACTTTGCAATCATCCCAGATCCAGACAGTCTTGTCTCTCAGGCGCATGCTTGGGCACGCGGAGATCGAGAAAATGTCATGGACCGGATCCAGTATTATTCAGCCGACGAAGTTCCCGAAACGCCGGCAGAAGCAGCACCGAAGAGATCCGCAAGAAGAAGAAGAGCTCCCGGAGCTGGTATCACTGGAGAAGGCTTGCCAACTCAAAAGCGAAAGCCAACAGTGGCCAGCCTTGCAGAGAGCCTGGAAGCTCTGACAGCAGCTCTACCGGTCATCACCGACTCCCTCCAGGACTTGAAAGACCGCACTGCAGCGATCGAAGCTGGCCAGACGAAGCCCTCAGATCGAACATCTGCACTGAGACGACCTCTTGGAGGATTAGCTATGCCTGGCTCACCTACCACCTCGACCAGAGCAGCCAGCTTGGTGAAGGACATGCCCCCGCCGAGAAGTACCTCTGCGCCAGCAAAGCAACCTCGCGTGTCTTTCTCCCAGGCCAATGCGGAAGAGATGGAGATGGAGCTCGAGGGAGAGCAGTCTCAACTTGCAAAGGCGATGCTTGCACAGACACAAGCCTTGACCACCCTTGTGAGTCATTTGGCATCCAACAGCAACGATCCGTTCCAAGACTTGAGCTCTTCAACCTCCTCTTTGTCAACGAAGGGGGCGGTCAGTCGAGCTCGGCTCCAGGCAGAGTTGGCTGCCCACAAGGGCGTTTTCTTTACGAGCGTGATCCAGTCCATGGCCAGAAGAATGCAGCCTTCAGTCCCTGCGGAGGTAGAGATGTCCACTTTGAGAAGCCGTGGACTGACACCGACGCAGTACTTGAAGCGCTTCGGTGGGTTCGGCAGGACGAGGGACATTGGATTCATCATCTGGCAAGTTGCACTAGCCTTCAATCACATGATGGAGGACAACAATGCAGCAGCCCGAGATGCACTCAGCCTTCTCTTTGTGTGCCTGGAGCAGACTGCAATGGATCAGGGAAACATGCAGGTGGGGCTCTTTCTTGCTTTCGCTGACGGAAGGCCCACCAGCTGCTCTGTTTTCGGCAAGGTCTTTGTCGATGGGGGCCGTTCCCAGGCCTTTTGCGCCGACAGCGCACCAGCACTGGATCACAACAGCGCTTCAATACCTGAAGGAGATGGACGTGATTGCTACACGTCGTGCAGAGGTGACATCTGGGAAGACGGGGGCGGACAAGAATTCCACAGCCTCGGCTTCCGGAGAAACACAAGCAGCAGCCCCAAAGAAGAAGCAAAAGGGAAAAGGAACCGGAGGAGAACGAGGGCAAAAGGGTGCAAGCTCCTCGAATCAAGTAGAGGAGGAGAATTAGATGGTGATAGCAGCAACCTTTTCACTGAGGAGATTTCCTTTTGCCAGGCTTTAGCATGTCTTCCTCGTTGGATTTTGAGGACCAGAACCAGATTCTCAGCTTTTCTTGCCAGGACTTTCCACATCAGACGCTGTGGCATTTGCCCTGCTTCCGCAGTCTTTCCCATACCTGTCCCTTGTCTTGGACTTTTTGACAAACAGGTATGCCCCAAGCTCAGCTCACGAAGGTGGCATCAACTTTGCATCCTTCGAACAATCCATGTCGCTGTGATGGCCTCGAATTACATCTACAGCGGTTGCACAGAAGTTCCAATGGAGTTGCTTGGGAGGAGACCAAATTCCATTCACCTGGCCATCGTAAGAAGGATTAGGTCTCTGTTGAGTGCGTGTGATCGCCCGGACTTGTTCCCCATGCCACCGGGTCGATCTAGTTTTGAATTCATTGCCAAGCTGATTGAGCTCGAGCGTTTTGCCGGCTCCCATGAGGCATTTTGCCCTGACCTTTACTCAGGGGCGGCTGAAAAAAAACCATACCTGTACAAACCTGCGGCAGGATCTCTGAGGAGCAGACCTACAAGCCGTCTGAACAGTTTTCACCTGTGCACCCCTACCGAAGCCTCAATGCAGCACGCCTGAGGCTGTCAGGCACTGGAAGCTGGAACCTTGCCGATCACCTTGATGACATCCTTTGGTTGCCTTTTGTCGAGCCTGGTGTTTTGTTCCATCATGTTGAGAGGCTACGCCAAGGGCCAGATGTAAAGAAGGAAGATGAGACGGAGAATCTTGAACTTGCCAAGCTTTGGGACAGTCGTGGGCTTTTAGCCTTGTTTCCGTCTCCTCATCCATCTGGGCTTTCATGCAGAGTTGTTAATGCTCACAAGAATGCCACCTCTGACAGACAAATTGGAGATAGGCGATGGTTCAACAGCAGTGAGAGGCACCCCTCAGGACCTTCTCGCTTCCTGCCAGCTGGCCCAAACATGACCTCCATGCATTGTGATCTTGCTCATCGTTTTTTGGGATGTGCCTCTGACAGGAAGGATTTTTATCATCAAGCAGCCGTCTCGCGCGAGCGTGCCCTGACAAACATCCTTCCCATGCCTTTCGAAGCCAAGAAGGTTGAGGACACACATGCTTGGAGTGAAATGATAGCTGACCTCAACCGACCAGCAAGCAGAGAGGAGGGAGGGGACAGATATGGTATGAAGCCTCGTTCACTGCTTGCGCCGTCTGATGTTGACAGGTCAGGGCCGGGTTCAACAGTTTGTATCAGGGAGACCATCTTGGCGTAGAGTTTGCTTTGTCCAGCCACGCGCATCTTTTGCAAGAGGGTGACCTCCTTGGCGAAGAAACCACTGTATACCGGCATCGACCTTTCCCTCAAGGTGGTCTTTGGCAGGGCTTGGTGATAGATGATTACTTTGCAGTCTCAAAGGAGGGCCTGAGTCACAATCCAGAAGACTCTACTGCTGCACGGTGCTTAGATCGTGCTGAGGCGATCTATGATAGAGCTGGGGTTTTCGGCTCACCTGAGAAGACTGTTCGCGCAAAGGAGAATTTCAAGATCATCGGTGCTGAGGAGTTTTCTGATCAAAAGGCTCGGAACGGAGGTGCCATCACAGTTGCTGCGCCTTGTTCAAAGCGAGTGCCCATGATTGCCCTCACTGTCAAAGCTGCTGCCCTACCGGTCATCTCCCGAGATCTAGCTGCTCGACTGGCTGGGAATTGGGTTTCAATCTTCATGTATCGGAGATGCTGTAACTGTGTTTTGGACGAGGTTTTGGACTTGGCACGAAATCCGCTACTGACGGGAATGACGTTGTCACTCTCTCCAGAAAGGTTGCGGAGGAGCTTGTTCTTGCTAGCATTTTTGGTTTGCTCGCTGTCGCCGACATTTCTGTCCCTTACAGCGACCGGCTATTTGCCACTGATGCGTCTATGCAGAAGGGTGCCTTTACGTCCCTTGCCATCCACTCAGCTGCAGCAGAGACCCTTTGGCTAGGTGGAGATAGAAAGGGTGCATACACCTTGCTTGACAATCCTGCAAGACAACAGCTTAGAGGTCTTGGTGTTGATGTTGATGATAGGCCCATTGCAGAGGACTTCCCAGGTCCCTGCAAAGTTCTCGAGTTTGCGTTTGACTGTGTTGAGATTTGTGGTGGTTCTGGAGTTTTGTCCAAAGCTATGGCAGACGCTGGACTTATCGTCTGTACCCCTATAGATTTGTCAGCTAGCAAGCACTATGACCTCAGAGACCTCAAGCTTGTCAACTGAATTTTTCAAATGCTTTTCGAGCGCAGATTTCGGAGCATTGTTTGCGAGCCTGTTTGCACAACCTTCTCCCCTGCTCAGCATCCGGCTTCAAGATCCTACGACAATCCTTTGGGTTTTGATCGAAAGGACCCCAAGACCTTCCTTGGGAACATCATTGCTTTTCGTTGCCTGGCGATCATTTGGTTTGCATGGAGGCAGTCAATCCCTTCACTTCTTGAGCAACCGCGGCTTTCGAAGATGGCATGGTTGTCCTTCTGGCGCTATTGGGTTCAAAGAGGCCATCACTGACTCTTGCGCTTTTGGAAGCATTCATAGAAAGCCCTTCCGTTGGCTTGGATGGGGTGTTGACCTTGAGAACATGAATGTCAGATGTCCTGGTGGCCACCAACATGTGCAGATAGAAGGAACCCTAACGAAAGCCTCTGCTGTTTATCATCCAGGTTTAGCTGCCTTCATTGCTGAGAAAATCAAAGATGCCGTGTTTGCAAATGATGCCCCCGACGAGAAAAAACCAGCAGAGATTGAGAGCGTCATCCTGAATGACCTCCTTCAAAAAGCAGGATGGAAGGTTGAAGGTGATTGGTGGTGGAAACAGCCTGCACATATCAACGTGCTGGAAAGTAGGTCATTGGTTGCTCTCTTCAAGCACTTGGTTGTCAGTGGAGGCAATGTCAGATTCAATGCACTTTTAGATAGCCGAGTTGCCAAGGGAGCACATGCAAAGGGCAGATCAACGGCTCGAGCTCTTCGACCATCACTGATGAGGGGCTGCGCACTTTGCCTTGCTGGGAATCTACATCCCTCTTATGGATTTGCTCCCACCCGTTTGAATACTGCAGATGCGCCAACCCGTGAGCGTGACTTGCCTTCACCAGCCACTCACTCAGTTTTGGATTTTCTTTCTTATCAGCAGATCTCTCAGGTTCACTCCTATCAGTTCTCCAGAGCTACCACAGGATGGGTTCGGCTTTACCTGTTGGTTGTTTTCTGTCTCTGCCCTGTTGAGAGTGCCCCGTTGGATTCTGTTGAAAGTTGCTCTGGATTTTGGACTTTTCCTTTGTGGATTTTCCAAGCCTTGTCTCATGTGGACTCTGCCTATCTTGCCAATCCGTGCCTCTTCCTTGGCATGCTTGGACTTTTCGCTGTGTGGATTTTCCTGTTGGGTGTCCCCGGTGGAAAACATAGGATTAAGATCCCCAAAATCGTTTTGCCAGTCTTTTTAGCCCTAGCGGTAGGTACGGGCATCCCATGTAGTGCCGTGCCTCTTCTGCCAACTGGACATGATGAGACCTCGAGGGCCTCACGTCGAGCTGGATGTACTCTGCAGGCTGACCGAGTCATTTTGCCGCAGACACGGAATCGCAGAGATGCGCTGCTGTCGGCTTTGGACACGTGGCTTGCAGAAAACATGAGGACTACACTTGATTGAGGCCGTTGCCGAAGCTCTGGTTGCCTATGGGAAAGACTTGTATCAGGCTGGAAAGGCGTATGGTCGCTTCAGTGAGACCATAAACGCCGTTACTGCAAAACGACCGTCGCTGAGGCGGCGTATCCCGCAGGCTTGGGATTTGGCGTTCAACTGGGTTGTGGATGACCTACGAGCACAATGCAGCGCTGCCAATGTCAGTCATGTTAGCAATCGTTGCCCTATCCCTTCTTTAGGGTTGGAGCAGAGAAGCAGCTGTCATTGCGATGACATGGACTGGAGTACTGAGGATTGGAGAAAGTTTGGCAGCCTCGAGGGGCGGTCTTGTACTTCCCCAAGACTCAGCGCCTGGCAGTTGGTATGCACTACTTTTGATAAAATCTCCTAAGACGAGAGGAAGGGCCGCAAAACATCAGTCGTCCCGCATTGACCCAGAGGATGTGGTACAGCTTTTGTCTGCGGTTTTTGGAGGGCTGTCATGAAATGAGATGCTTTGGCCAGCCTCTCCCGCCACTCTGAGGAGAAGATTCTGTTTGTTGCAAGCCGCACTTGGCATCAGCGCTGCGGGGGATGGCAGTTACCCCTATTCACTGAACTCGCTGCGCCCTGGAGGAGCCACGTTCTGGCTTCAATCAACAGAGGACGCTGAGTTTGTACGCCGTAAAGGGCGTTGGCTGAGTACCAAAGTGCTCGAGATCTCTGCAGGAGGCTTCAGTTAGCACCTATCAGAGAGGACTGTCAACTGTGACAAAAAGCCGTGTTGAAAGCCTCTGCAGATCGTCCTCAAGCATTCTGCGAAAAGCAATCTTTTTCAAAGAGACAAAGGTACCGGAGCAACTATGGCCACAACTATGGTGATACTGGGATGCTGGGACAATGGCCATGAAAACTGACAGCAAAATCAGTCAGCACAGTTTCACAGAGCACGTTCCAACAGGTGTGGAAAAAAGAGTGACGTGTGAGAACTTGGGTGCATCTAAGTTCGAATACACAACGTTTTTCCTGCTCAAGATCTCCCTCCACATCGTTCACTTCATTCACCCCTCCCTTGCAGTACACAGTTGTGGCCATGAAAGCTGACAGCAAAATCAGTCAGCACAGTTCCACAGAGCACGTTCCAACAGGTGTGGAAAAAAAGTGACGTGTGAGAACTTAATTACTCACTTTATAGGATTGAAACCAAAGGCATATTGCTATAAAGTATATGGTGATGATAAAGAACACTAGACGACGGATGGCCCGAGAGCGTAGAGGAGCAGGGTCTTCTCTTGTTAGTATGGAGACGCAATATTAGAAACGATATATGAAAGCTGTGTTATAGGCAGTCGAGAAGAGGAGTATCAAGACAAAATAGTGAGAAGTGCAAGACAATAGTTTGCATCGCAAACACTTTTACACACAGACGCTTTTACACACAAAGCTTTTACACACAAAGCTTTTACCCACAGAAGCTTTTACCCACAGAAGCTTTTACACACAGAAGCTTTTACATACAGAAGCTTTTACACACAGAAGCTTTTACATACAGAAGCTTTTACACACAGACGCTTCTACACAGACACTTTTACACACAGAAGCCTTTACACACAGACACTTTTACACACAGACCCTTTTACACACAGGAGCTGCTTTTACACACAAACGCTTGTACACACAGAAGCTTTTACACACAATCACGTTTAAACAGATGCAATTTTACATACAGTCACTTTTACACACAAACTTCTTTACACAGAAACACTCGTACACACAAACCCGTTTACACACAAAGACTTTTACACACAGAAGGTTTTACACACAACACTTTTACACAGATGCACTTGTACACACAAACACTTTTGCACACAAACATCTTTACACAGAAACGCTCGTACACACAAACCCCTTTTCGTGCGAAAGGGTTACTCCAGCACACGAAAAATCGCAATTTTACCTCAGTTTTTGCCGATCGACCCTCATTTCGTGCGAAAGGGTTGCTCCGGGGCAAGTAAAATCGCAATTATACCTCCGATCGACCCTCATTTCGTGCGAAAGGGTTGCTCCGGGGCAAGTAAAATCGCAATTTTACCTCACTTTTTGCCGATCGACCCTCATTTCGTGCGAAAGGGTTGCTCCGGGGCAAGTAAAATCGCAATTTTACCTCAGTTTTTGCCGATCGACCTTCATTTCGTGCGAAAGGGTTGCTCCAGGACAAGTCAAATCGCAATTTTACCGCAGTTTTTGCCGATCGACCCTCATTTCGTGCGAAAGGGTTGCTCCAGGACAAGTAAAATCGCAATTTTACCTCAGTTTTTGCCGATCGACCCTCATTTCGTGCGAAAGGGTTGCTCCAGGACAAGTCAAATCGCAATTTTACCGCAGTTTTTGCCGATCGACCCTCATTTCGTGCGAAAGGGTTGCTCCAGGACAAGTCAAATCGCAATTTTTCCTCAGTTTTTGACGATCGACCCTCATTTCGTGCGAAAGGGTTGACGTTTCGTGACTCACCGCCGGCACCACCCTCGGCCTTAAGAGAGAAAGATAAAAAGAAGGTGTGAGAGAGAAGGTGAGCAGGTGTGAAGATAAGAAGATGTGAAGATGAGCAGATGTGAAGATGAGCAGATGTGAAGATGAGAAGATGTGAAGATGGGAAGGTGTGAAGATGAGAGGATGTGAAGATGGGAAGGTGTGAAGATGAGCAGATGTGAAGATGAGCAGATGTGAAGATGAGAAGATGTGAAGATGGGAAGGTGTGAAGATGAGCAGATGTGAAGATGGGAAGGTGTGAAGATGAGCAGATGTGAAGATGGGCAGATGTGAAGATGAGAAGATGTGAAGATGGGAAGGTGTGAAGATGAGCAGATGTGAAGATGGGAAGGTGTGAAGATGAGCAGATGTGAAGATGAGCAGATGTGAAGAGGAGAAGGTGTGAAGATGGGAAGGTGTGAAGATGAGCAGATGTGAAGATGGGAAGGTGTGAAGATGAGCATATGTGAAGATGAGAGGATGTGAAGATGAGAGGATGTGAAGATGAGCAGATGTGAAGATGAGAGGATGTGAAGATGAGAGGATGTAAAGATGAAAAGATGTGAAGATGAGAGGATGTGAAGATGAGAGGATGTGAAGATGAGAGGATGTAAAGATGAAAAGATGTGAAGATGAGAGGATGTGAAGATGGGAAGGTGTGAAGATGAGAGGATGTGAAGATGAGAGGATGTGAAGATGAAAAAATGTGAAGATGATGAGAAGATGTGAAGATGAGAGAATGTGAAGATGAGATGTGAAGATGAGAAGATGTTTTACAGACCCCCACTATTGGAAGAACCCTGCGCTCAGACGCTCTCGGGAATAAGAAGAGTAAAGGAGTAGTAAAGCATAAAGTGAGTAATCAGTTAAGTTATAAAACTTGTGAAGAGACATTCAGTAGAAACTGTAAAGAAGAAATCGATTTTAACACTATCAGAAGTAAGAACCATCAAATCTATAGCATTAATCTGACTAAATATGCTTTAAGCAACTACGACAATAAACGCTACTGGTATTCAGATTTTGAAAAGTCTCCCGTTTGGACATTATGCCATAAAATATCTACATAACGACAAAGTGGTTTAAGATACGTGTATATAAATAGATGTGAACAGATATGAAAACGGACAAATTTATAAGATAGTTGATTTTGTTTAAAAGAAATGCTACATCGATTCAACAACTGAAAAACTAAGGCAAAGAATGGCAAAACATAGAAGAGATTGTAGATTTTCTCTATATAAACAACACAAATCCCCAAAAACGCAATCCTCTCCTCTCTCTATGAAATCGTTTAATGAGTTCGGTGTTGAAAACCGTAAAATAGCTCCTATTGAAGAATACACATAACAGAAAGCAACCCGAAAAGAAAGAAGGTGAATATATTGAAAATGATAAGAATTGCCTTAGCAAATGCATTATTGGTAGGACTAGAAAGGAATACTGCGATGCCACAAGAGAGTATCACCTTCAACAGTAAAAAGGTATTAAAATAGAGAATACCGAAAAACACAAAGAAAAAACAAACAGCATCATGAGAACAATAAAAACAAAATACAAGAAAAACATACGAAACACTACAAAAATAAGGAGAAATATTGCGAAAAGAGCTCAAAATATAGAGAAGAAAACAAAGAAGAAAGAAGACAACCACAAAGAGAAAGATACAAAAGAGACAAAGATAATTCTAAATGCAAAAAGAAGAGAAAGGCAAAACAGGAGAAAGAAGAGCAGTTGCTAATCAACCAAAAGTAATTCATGCCTATTATATCTTTTACTCATTCCATCTAATTTGTAGTATCTATTATTAATCATATCACGACCAACTAGTATTACTTCATACTTTCTTTCACTCCATTGACTTCTAGTTTCTAGTTTCTAGTTTCTTTCCTTGATGCATAGTTGCCCTTTCCTTTATCAAATATCTTAACATAATCTCCTTCACTTATGTTTGGATATTTTCTGTCGTGTTTTTCTTTCAGTATCAGATTTGTTCTGACCTGAATGACGTTATCAAGATTGTGCGCATTATTAGGTGTTGTCTTGGTGCTACCGTGGATTTGATTGTTGTATCTATTCAATGATGGTTTTAGCACTTCCACCCATGTTTTGGTTTTGTAATGCCTCAATCTGTCCCCAATCATTTTTTTGACCGTGCGTATCATCCTTTCTGCCTGATTTGCATGCGTCTTTGTTATTACGTGTGTTATACCTTCCTCCTTAAAGAATGTTTGCAGTTTCTTGCTAGTCAACGCTCCTTCGTCGTCGCTGTAAATCGACAAAGGCTGACCCAATACCTTGAAACACTCCACGACTGCTTTATAAACATCATCACCATTATCTTAGTTGACTTTTGATTTCAGAACCTACGTCTCGCAGCAAGCTGGTGACATCCATCAAGTCAATTTGGAATTCATGCTTGGGAAACGGAGCAGTGTAGGAATTGTAGTTCTTGTAGTTTTTTGTTTGCTTGTTGGGTTGCGCCCTCATCCATGTAGATACCATATCCAAAGTTATGCCCACATCGACTTTCCTCGCCTTTTCATATAAGTCCCTCATCGAACCGAAGCCCTCGTCCACGTCGTAATATATTTTTTTCCAATACCTTTTCTTTTTCCAATCTTGCCATTAAAATACTTAGAGACTTAGATTCTAATTTTATGATATGTTCTTGTATCATAAAATCATAGTGAACTCAAACCAAGAACCTTCTGGCACTTTTTGGTTATCTTGTGTTTTGCCAAGTTTGATTTACAGCTCATGGCAGAGCCGCATATATCGCATACACGCGGTTGTTTCGTTTTCTCTTGGTCCATCTTTGGAAATACTTTTCGTTGTTCGGTTTTCTGTTGTAGTATCCGTCGTCCTGCTTTCTCCATTCAGCATTTCTAGCCTTTTCAACAAGCAAACCTGTTTTATCACCTTCTTTAGACGAAGAAGGCGTTTCGCTGTCAGTCAGTTCTTTGTTTCCAAAACCGTTCCAAATAATGTCGAGGGTTTGATTAGTCATTGACATTTCAACTCCGTTGCTTACAAAGTAACGAGGCATACTGCAAATATAATTAGCTATATATACATATATATATATTTGTTTAAGTATTTTTTTATCCTCAATCAGAAACATTCGATTTGTCCCGACGTCATCTCTGTGTGCCTTCTCATGCAAGACGTTAATGAACAGAGCAAACACCAATTTTCAACGTCAAAATTTGTAGGTTTGAGCAGTTTACCCTTCCAACTTCCCACCGGTTGACTTCTTTTTAGAGGCACCCAGTTTTAAATTCCTAAATCCAAACCCAAACATGCTTAGCGTTCAAAACAGTGAGACTTGAGTTTTGTCCCCAACCAATCCAAAACCGAACCAATTCCCCTCCGCAAGCAGAGCCGATTCTTTCCCAAGACGGAGCCACTTTGTCCCAAAAACGGAGCCTGTTCTTCCCAAACTCGGAGACGGTTTTTCCCCAAAAACGGAGCATGTTTTTCCCAAAAACAGAGACTGTTTTTCCCAAAAACGGAACTTCCCAAAAGTCGGTGGCTGGTTTCCAGAAAGTCGGTGACAGATTTCCCCAAAGTCATCCAAAGTCGGTGACGGATTTTCCCAAAGTCGGTGACGGATTTCCTCAAAGTCTGTGGCTGATTTTTCCGAAAGTCGGTAGCTGATTTTCCCAAAATCGGTGACACATTTCCTCAAAGTCGGTGGCTGATTTTCTCAAAGTCGGTGACGGATTTTTCCAAAGCGGTGGCAGGTTTTCCCAAAGTCTGTCACGGATTTTCCCAAAGTCGGTGACGGATTTCCCCAAAATCGGTGACAGATTTCCTGAAAATCGGTGACGGATTTCCTCAAAGTCGGTGACAGCTTTCCTCAAAGTCGGTGGCAGATTCTCCCAACGTCGGTCGGTGGCTGATTTCCTGAGAGCCCAGCCTTGTTAGCCGGAACCCCAACTCCCAAAGCCAAAAATTCCAAACGCATTTTAACTATGTACATACTTGCTATTACTTGCTCAAAACACAAAAACAATGAGGGATTGCCAGCCCGCAATCCGCTCGTGGAGCTTGCAGGTGGGTTCCATGGCAACAGCTCAGTCTTAGAGGGCTCAATTCAGAACGCATCGAACAAACAGTGTTGGGTAGCAAGAACGAAGAACTCTTCCTAAGAAGTTGACAGAGCAGCGGTCGAAACTCAGTTTTGATTGCTTGATTGCGACCCTTTTTTCAGCGCAATGGCTTGCAAGAGAAGCACTTCAGCTTCTTGTCTGCGTCTTGCTGCAATTAGTTGTTTTTTGGTCGGCGCCTTCCAAAATTTGACTTTCAGCATCCCAGAGAAGATAGAGGAAACCGCCCAAAACAAAGGCATCAGTCCCGCCCAATACTTGAAAGATGTGAGCAACAGAGCAGAGCTTTACCAAAAGAACAACGCGGTTGCTGGGCGAGAGGAGTTCGTGAACACATTGAATGAGGCAGTGCGGTTGAGCTATCCGTTGTTTCTCATGAACTTGTTTTAATCCTGTTTGGAGTCTAGAGGTTCGGTATGGTTAAGTAAGTTTCTGCGGTCATTAGACCGTTTTTCCTCTGGATTTTTGATTGGATGTGAAAGGACTTCAGCTCAAATAAATAGTGAGACAGTTCAAGATGTCATGCAACTTCATCAGGCTATGGTAAAGTCTGGTTTGCACGTTGTCATTGGGGGCAAGTCCCTCGGAAAGACCAAAATTGTGCAGACCGTTGTTGACAATGCTGGCAATGAAGCTCCTTTGCTCTATGTCAATATGCGTCTCCCGAGCAAAGCCAAGTCAACGGATGCATTGGAATGTTTGCAAGAAGAAGCTAAGCGAAGATGGACCGCAAAGAATTTGCCATTCGGAGCAGAACAGCTGGTTTCCGCCCTTTCTTTGGTTACTGGAGCACTTGGCAAAGCAAACTTGAAGCAAGGTGATGATGAGGGTGCAGTGGAAGCTCTTCTCTCTTCGTTGCTCAACATCAACAAGCCCGAGGATTTCATCAAGGCTTTTGTTGCGGCAACAACGGCTGCAGAGAAGGTTCCAGTCATGATTGTTGATGAAGCCAACATCGCCTTTCCCAATGGTAATGGTGGGAATGGGAATGGCAGAAGAGAATCAGCTTACAGAGCGCTCGCAACCTTTGTGGCACTGACAAAGGAGCAGCGGAAGGCGTCTGTTGTTCTGGTTGCCTCCGACTATGCTTTCCCGTTGGGACTACAAGCTCTTGGCTTCAACAAGTATGATGCCCTCAATACGATTGTAGCTCCGGAGGTTGAAGAGAAGCCTATGCTTTCTGTCCTGCAAGAGTGGGGTTTGTCTCAAGACTTGGCACAGGAGCTATGAGCAACTTTGCACAGTGCTTTTCTAAAGCTTGCTTTTGTTAGCTCATGCTCATGCAAAACAGGGTCGAAATTTGGTGTTCTTTGTTTTGCTGAATTTCTTGTAATCAGTTTATCACGGGATGTATGGGTCGGAACTGTGTGCGTGTAACGTCATGTCAAATCGGCATATTGCAAATGATTTTGTGTTGTGGGTTGGCAGGAGTTCTATGAGACCTTTGGTGGAAACGTTTTTCTGTGCCACCAGGCGGTCGACAAGATCCGTGAGCAATTCGAGTTGGGTCAGGAGAGGCTCTTCGACCCCTTCAACGTCCGAGACAATGCCGGCTTAGATGACCTCATTGGTGACCCGCTCACTCGGAAGCACATGGAGAACTTGGCTCAGAAAGGATGGTCGCAAGTAGAGGGTGGCGCTGCAGAAGCGGAGACGGAGAGCCAGAAGGGTGCTCGCATCATCGCCAAGAAGAACTTCGGCGCCATCATCGCGAGACAGACCACTACTTTCTTTGACGAAGCCTTGAAGGAAGATATGTTCAGAGACCCAGGTGCGGTGCGGGTTTTAATTCCACCAACTACATATGCACGCAAGTGCATCCAGCGGATGGTGGACACGGTGAAACCAAGCAACTTGGACTTCAAAGAAAGACTTTTCCTTTGGAGCAACCACTCGTCACTATGAGCCCCAGTCATTTTCCAGTTTGTTTCTCAATCTTTCAGGAGCATTTATCGGAAACGCGAACCATTTTTTCTCCATCCATTCTCGGTTGAACATGTTGAACGCAAGGCATCACCAGACCACAAGCTGGAGCAGTGTGGGTGAGGCAACTAAAGGAGGACAGAAGTGACCGGTGCCAGTCAGTTGCCCCACCAAGGAAGCACAATTGTATTGGGTTCTACGAACAATAATGTCTATGCCAACTCAGCAGCAAACTACATGGATTGATGGTGTTAATGTCACTTTCCTCCCAAGCCAAACATGTGATTATGTGTAAGCCCGCTATGCAAAATAATACTGTGTCATTTTATGTTCTTGAGACAGTTCAGCACTATTTGGGGAGAAGATTGCAGGGTTGTTCATTCCTCAGGAATCCTCAGGATTTGTTTAAACATATGTTCCAATAATCTTCCTGCGATTGATAGAGAGGATTTAGACTAAAGACTTTGTATGTTTTTCTGCCATGCCCTTGTTCCTTTGCTGTGCCCTTTTGTCTGTTCCCACCTCAGCATCTCACCTTTTGAGTGATACAGCAAGTGTTGAACAAGCAGCCTGTCAACCGAATATGTTCCTTTCATGTGTTGCTTTGCATGGTTCGTGTGCTAAAACCGGTGTGGATTGGTCATGTTGATAAATGTAGGGTTGTGCTCCATCATTTCTCCCACTCAAGCATCAAACAAAAGCTTTGTAATTTGCAAAAGTCAATGCAACAGTTTATGCCTTTGTTCCTTTTCGAGGTTCCTCTGACTAGTGTTAGGTTAAAATACAAGTGATTTGTTCAGTCGACGCTTCATCTAGAGATTTCCCACTGCCATGTTGCAATGTTTCCAAATGTTTTGCATGGTGCGTTGCGTTGCTTGTGATGCGCGTTAAGTCTTTGCTATGTGCTCTTTTTTGGGCACGGCCGGACATTGGTTGAAAGGGAGAGAGGATTTAGACTAAAGACTTTGTATGTTTTTCTGCCATGCCCTTGTTCCTTTGCTGTGCCCTTTTGTCTGTTCCCACCTCAGCATCTCACCTTTTGAGTGATACAGCAAGTGTTGAACAAGCAGCCTGTCATCCGAATATGTTCCTTTCATGTGTTGCTTTGCATGGTTCGTGTGCTAAAACCGGTGTGGATTGGTCATGTTGATGAATGTAGGGTTGTGTTCCATCATTTCTCCCACTCAAGCATCAAACAAAAGCTTTGTAATTTGCAAGAGTCAATGCAACAGTTTATGCCTTTGTTCCTTTTCGAGGTTCCTCTGACTAGTGTTAGGTTAAAATACAAGTGATTTGTTCAGCCGACGCTTCATCAAGAGATTTCCCACTGCCATGTTGCAATGTTTCCAAATGTTTTGCATGGTGCGTTGCATTGCTTGTGATGCGCGTTAAGTCTTTGCGATGTGCTCTTTTTTTGGCACGGCCGGACATTGGTTGAAAGGGTGGCGCTGGAATCAAGATATCTTTCAAACGTCTCCCTCAATTTGATAGAGAGGATTTCGACGAAAGACTTGGCATGTTTTCTGGAATGCCCCTGTTTCTTTCCCATGTTCATTTTGACTCTTCCTACTTAACATCTCATCTTTTGAGTGATACAGCAAGTGTTGAACAAGCAGCCTGTCATCCGAATATGTTCCTTTCATGTGTTGCTTTGCATGGTTCGTGTGCTAAAACCGGTGTGGATTGGTCATGTTGATGAATGTAGGGTTGTGTTCCATCATTTCTCCCACTCAAGCATCAAACAAAAGCTTTGTAATTTGCAAAAGTCAATGCAACAGTTTATGCCTTTGTTCCTTTTCGAGGTTCCTCTGACTAGTGTTAGGTTAAAATACAAGTGATTTGTTCAGTCGACGCTTCATCAAGAGATTTCCCACTGCCATGTTGCAATGTTTCCAAATGTTTTGCATGGTGCGTTGCATTGCTTGTGATGCGCGTTAAGTCTTTGCTATGTGCTCTTTTTTGGGCACGGCCGGACATTGGTTGAAAGGGTGGCGCTGGAATCAAGATATCTTTCAAACGTCTCCCTCAATTTGATAGAGAGGATTTCGACGAAAGACTTGGCATGTTTTCTGGAATGCCCCTGTTTCTTTCCCATGTTCATTTTGACTCTTCCTACTTAACATCTCATCTTTTGAGAAATACTGCAAGTGTTGAACGAGCGGCTTTGTCGTCCCTATATGTTCCTTTCATGTGTTCCTTTTTGTGGTTCTTGTGCTAAAAGCCAGTGTTAATTGGTCATGTTAACACAGGTAGGGTTGTGTTCCATCATTTCTCCCACTCGAGCATCAAAGGCTTTGTAATTTGCAAAAGTCAATGGAACAGTTTATGCCTTTGTCCCTTTTCGTTTTCACTAGTGTTAGGTTAAGATTTACGTGGTCTGTTCAGACAAAACTTTATCAGGAGATTTCCTTCAGCCATGCGTTCATGTCTTCGCCAGTCAAGAGATTGGTTGCCGGGAAGCGGCTTGTGCAACACCTTGCAGGATGTCAAAGGTGGCTTCGAGTTCGTTGGCAATCCCTCCAAAATCACTGCAGTTGGTGACGTTGATGATCTGAAAAAAGTGCTGACCTCAGAATTTTGTTCATTTTGCTTTGGAACATCAGAAGAGACGTGACAAAGATTGAGCACAGCAAACATTTTTGCAATCTGTGCTGTGAGTTCATGGTTTGCATTCATGTCCAATACTGTGCCCTAACGTTCAAACTTGGTGCTTTGACTAAACCAATTTAGCTTTTGGGTTTGCTTCCAATGCGCGAGGCAATCAAGAAGGAGAAACCCAACAAGGTGTCGTGCGATGCAGATGAGCTGGACATCTACAGCCTGCAGGACAGCTTGGTTGTTTTCTTCCAGTATCCACCGCGCTATCCCTTGATTGACATTTTGCAGTCAAAGTCAACAGGAGGAGCCGTTGATTGTGCCAGCAACTTCTTTGCTAGTTGCAATGGCTTCAATGACCCGCCAGTTCGTGTTTAGTTCAGCCTTCAACTGCGCTTTTGGTTGTGGTTTGCCAGTTTGCTTATTGGATTCTGGAAGATGAAGAAGCACCAGTCAATCGTGGCACGTCCAAGCCCAGCACTTGGTGTTTTGTTTTGAGCAGCTTTTGACAATGCTTCGGTTCAGATTGATGTCATTGTTTACAACTTTTTGATGTTTGATGTATTTTTGTTCTTTTGCCGCCTCTGAGCACTCAGGTCAGACTGCTATGGTTTCATGATACCATCAACGTGAGTGTGAGTCTCAGCTTTCTTAGCAACCTGCAGTGGCTTGACGGTAGTGGAGTTCCGTGGTCATCCTGACAAATTTTGGTTCTCATGAGGGTTTGTTTGTTGCTTTGTCGGCGGAGGCTGTCGAAATCCATCGAGATGAATGTCGCGGGTATATAGTATGTTAACGTTTCACATCGTAGCACAGTTGGTTCGTTGTGGTATGACCTTGCGTCGATGATAGAGTATGCGTTCGCACGTCGACAATTCCAACTTGGAATGAAGCATTGACTTTTCCTGTCATTCAGGTCATGCATGCAACGGGTGCAAGAGCGATGACCCAAGAGCTGGTCATGGCATGTTTCATTCAGGCGTTGGACATAGCGCCCAAGCACAGACCAAGCAACATACAGTTCCCTGAGAAAAAGACTTGTGCTTGATTTTGGACAGGCTTTCCTGGCAGTCGGAGCTTTGAATGGAAAACTAGTAGAAAATTTAAGGAAAATCGGTGGAAAACTAGTGGATAAAGTTTTGACAACTACTGTAAGGGTGCCTTTTCAACATGCTAAACTCCTTGCAGTCACGAAAAGCATGCCACCGACTTATATGAGACGGCGTAGAGATATTATACACAAAACCCCCATCGGGCAAAAAGTGCTTAAACAAATATTAAGATAATATACTATATATATATATTATACACAATATGCCTTGTTACTTTGTAAGTAATGGAATTGAAATCCCGATGACAAATCGAATGAAACCGTCGACTTTATTTGGAACGGTTTTGGAAACAAAGAACTGACTGACAGCGAAACATCTTCGTCTGAAGAAAGCTACGAAGCAAACTCATCCGTTAACAAGAACACCAATGCTGAGTGGAGAAAACAGGACGACGGATACTACAACAGAAAACCGAACGACGAAAAGTATTTCCAAAGATGGACCAAGAGAAAACGAAACAACCGTGTGTATGCGATATATGCGGCTCTGCCATGAGCTGTAAATCAAACTTGGCAAAGCATAAGAAAACGAAGAAGTGCCGGAGGTTCTTGGTTTGAGTTCACTATGATTTTATGATACAAGAACATATCATAAAATTATAATCTAAGTACTTTTAATGGCAAGATTGGAAAAAGAAAAGGTATTGGAAAAAATATATTACGACGTGGACGAGGGCTTCGGTTCGATGAGGGACTTATACGAAAAGGCGAGGAAAGTCGATGTGGGCATAACTTTGGATATGGTATCTGCATGGATGAGGGCACAACCCAACAAGCAAACAAGAAACTACAAGAACTACAATTCCTACGCTGCACCGTTTCCCAAGTACTTGTATGAATTCCAAATTGACTTGATGGATGTCACCATGTGGGCATCATGGCATGACCGTGCGCGCGCACGTTGGAAACACACAACCACACACGATCTCACACCAATGACACATGAACAGCAGAAGTATGCAGCGGCAGTACAAGACGTTTCATTTGCGGGTCACTACCCAGCATATTTTGGTTTGGGTTTCCGCTGAGTACACCTGAGGAACACCATGTTTTAGCATAATTACACTGTGAAAATATTTCAAACAACGAGCCGTGTTCCTCAGCCACAAGAGGCTCAGTCGTATTGTGGTTTGCCCAGCATCCGTCTGTTCGCGGCACTGCCGCTACCCCCCTATATCAGGCCATGTCAGAGTCCTTGGTCTGCAAGTCATGGGTTGTTGTACAAGTTGTACTTGTTGCATGTGGTTTTCTTCATTTTATTGTGCATTATTTTAGATTATTTTGTGTCATTATTGATAGTGCTGCCAACCACAAAGGACTACCCCGCTGGCAGAAGCATCGCCTGCGCCACCTAGCTACGATGTGTTGACCTCAATATCAATACACAGATGCGCCAGGTGTGCACCATGAAGGGCGGTACAGTAATATGGGATAATATGGGTTTGTCTGAAAATTAGGGGAGCACCCAAATTTGTTAGTTAATCACCGTTTTTTTTTGGGCGTACCGTATTTGTAGACAAACGATATCAAACGATGGCAAACCCATAGACATAGATTGGTAGTTTCAACGTGTTTGAACATGTTCGAACCCTCGCAGCCCCTTGTTGTGGTTCAGTCTACTGAGGCCACACCGACGACGGAAACCAACCCGCAAAGTTGTCCAGCGAGATCTACGCAGCAAGAACGACGAAGTTGTTTCCCGCTTGAACCATTCAGCCTCCTCAAGGAGCTACTTCCAACTTGCTACTACTCGTATCTTGGATTATCATGGTCTGGATTAATTGTTGATTTTGTTTCTCGCAGTCAGCGGTGATTTGGGGTGATGATGATGCATTTTTGTGCGATGTATGGATATAATATGATAGAATTGGACGGGTATGATGCAGGCCATGTGAACGCTCTTTGGCTTTTTGACCAAGGTATTTGCCAAGTTATGTTCGACAAGTTCACAGTTTCCCGCATTTGGTCCTACTGACCCGAATGGTTGCCAACTGTTCGTTGTTCATCCAACTCGTGTTGACGTGGAAATACTGGGAAGAAGAAAAACACGCCCCTTGGGACTACACTGTAACTTGAATGCAAATATCGACCAGTTGATATACAAACAAGTCATCCTTTGCTTGTAAGTTTAAGGGCTAGAAATTGCTGAAATACACTTTTTGATGTTTTTCGAATGAACTTGAAGTTGCAGCAGTCCTGAACACAATCTTGTCTTAAAGGCGTGCAAAGAACTGTGGTTGCAGCCCTTGTGCACGGCTTTGACAAGTTCAGGTGGTGATTGCATCCTGCATCTTTGCAGTGGTGAGTTTGCAGCTGCTTCACATGGAGCTGGTCCAATACAGTCGCTAAGATTGGAATGGGATGATCAAGGAATTCCCAATCACTGTCCTCCAATCTGCACCCACTTGAGATTTGATAAGTTGCCCCACCATGCCCCACCAAATTTAACCTGCATAATTCGAAATGATTGGTCACTCAAACATAGGGTAATGAAGAATGTAGTTTGATGGTTATTGAATGCAGTTGTTTGATTGGATGTTTGTCTCTGAATCCGTTCAGCTTTGCTTGTGCTGCCACCTTTCTTCATGGACCTTGCCAGGGCGTCATGATTTCAGTTGTCTCACCATGAAAGATGAATTCCTTGATGAAATTGGCACCACTCTACCATGCATGTTGGATATTTGGCAGATACCGGTGCCCTTTTCAAAGCTCTTGCGCTCTTGCATGCGAAGGTGTCGATTTGCATACCTGCTCCACTGAAGCGCAAAAGAGCGCCTTGGTTTGACTTTGTCTCGGATGTGGCGTTACATAGGCATAGTTTGGGGGCAGAGGTGACACTACAAGAGTATAGAGTCACTCAGGCCAAGCAATGCCAAGCATATATTTATGTACATTATTTTACATTCTTGATGGTAGTGCAGGTACAGCCGTAGCACATGGCAACTTTTGATGAAACCACTGTCAGGTGGTACTCCATGCCATTGGTGCAGTTTGAGAAGGAAAACAGTGGTATTTAGTTGGTGCATCTTCATGCATCTGAAACAAATCTTCATCATGTTTGCAAGTGTATGCTGTCATTTCATGTCATTTCCATATCATTACCCCAAGCCAAACCTTGGTGGAGTGCAGGCAAAGACCAAATGATGAACACCTTCAACGGCATGGTTTCAGATCTCGACACGATGCTCGCAAAATCTGCTGACACGCAGGCATGACGCTTCCCAGTGTTGTCTGTGGAAACTGCTCCTGGTAACCATCGAAATCTTTTGACATGTTGGTATGGCGGAGATGAAATAGGTTGACTGAAAGTTGTCGGAAATCCCAAGGTTTCATGCTTGATCATCGTCTTACTTATATCAAACGGTCCGATGTTTGGACAAGCCTCAAATGTTACTACAGACCCACTTGGTGAAAGAGGCAAAGGCTTTCTGCTCTTTGCAGGCTGCCCTTGCAGAAAGGAGTCTGGATTCTCACAGGCCAGATTGTTTTGATCAGCTCGACCTTTTCAGCACACACTGGTCTTGATGAGAAGCAACGCGCTGTTGCTGCCACCACTGCTGCCTGAGTCTATTGTTTTTGTTGTTTCTTGTTCTTTTGCTTCCTGCTTGATTCAAGGGTTTTCAGTTCATTACTATATGTTTCTATCTTTCTTCCCATTTGTTCCCAGTTGTGTCCATGTTTTCAGCAGCATTGGCATGCAGGCGCGACCTCGCAAACTTCCTCTTGAAGGGAATCATGTCCAAAGTGCGCAGCTTCCGCGAATTCCCAACTCCGAAGCTTCACTGCAGATTAAATTGGGGTTTCCTGGGTGCCCCAATAGCTGGATGGGTTATAGTGGAAAATCCTATTAAAATGGATGATGAAATGGGAGTACCCCTATTTTAGGAAACCTCCACTTCAATGAAGTCAATTGCAAACCCTGTGGACAGTGATCTTTCATGATGCATCATGAACTGAAGATGGCAGAGGCCGTACTTGGCCTGTGCAGCCACGCTGGTACATCTATCCCCAAGTTTCCATGCATTGTCCACGCTATGCTTACGAGAATGGCAGTGGCAGTTGTGTTTTTTCTCACCAAAAAAATTGCCAGCTTGTTTTATCTGAGGGATTTCCTGGCCTTTCTCATCTTATACCTGAAAATCTTCGAAGAATGCGCCTTGGTGATGGCAACAATCCATGGCCACATATTGGCAATTTTTATGCCATCAATCCATGGAATCCCATGGAATCCCAAAGGCTCAGCATACCCTTTGGAAGAGCCCTTCGTGATCGCCAGTGAAGATGAAGTCATGGCGGGTGCTATGATTGTCGACACCGTGGAGCTCTGAATTGAACAGGATTCAATATGATCCAATATTGAATTTGCAGTTGGAAATTTGGAAAACCAGTAATCCAGGCATACTTGAATGATTCTTTACGGGGTAGAGTAAAGCCAGAATCACTTGGAATTTCGTTCAGTAGTCAGGTAGCCATTCTGAGACATGGCATTAAGCGTCGTTGATTTCAACATAAAGTCCGAACATGTCCAGGTATGCTTTCGTAAACTGTTTCAGCAGCAGCGCGACTTAAATGCTGTGAGCCCGCTCTGCCAAGGAAATGGTGGGGAAGAAAGCAAAAGCAATGGAAGTGAAATTCCTGAAGAAGAAAGTTGACGAAGCCAAGTTGGCAATTAGAGCTTCCCATAAAAAGATAGAACAAGTAAGTATATGAACAAGTTCTTTTCTACAATGTTGGTTGTGATTCGCTTTTCTATTTTTTTGGGGTAGCCCCTATGATTCTTGTTTTCTGCTTCTGGTCCTGCTGTTCCCTCAGCATCTTGAGCTGGACTTTGATTCAGCTAAGACTGCGAAGAAGTCATCTTCAACTCTGTTTCTTGGGCAGTTTCAAGATGATGGGATGGTTTGGCCAATGACAATTGGGGTATTGGTCAAACATCACCAAAATGGGGGATGCCTAAAATTCATCAAAATTCATCAAAATTCATCAAAATCAGATGCGTCAGATGGATCCAGATGATCTACTTCATGGTTGGTGAAGGGATGGGAATCCAATTGTTTGGGAACTGTACATCAATTCGATCATGCCAAGATTGCAATGACCGCCAGCATGAGGCGGCAGAAATGGAAGCGAGCGACCTTTGTTTCAAAGAAGGCCATCTGGGATCCTGGACCAATGACATAGAAAGGGTTTGCAGTGTTGGTGGAACTGCCTCTGTCACATTTCTTTCAAGGCGTTTCTCTTCATTGATTCATTGCCCAAGGTGATGAGTCTGACCGGTTTCTCCAAACTGGTGAAAGTGGTGAAGAAGAAAAACCCGCAGGAATCCAAGAAAGAGGAGCTCAAAGAAGAGGAACAAGAATTTGAGTTCACCCTGCCAGCGGCTTTTGAATCTCAGCTTAAGAGGTGACACCATTTCGTAGTTCTGTGGGCATTTGACGATTGGCAGTTGGCCATGATAAGGATAGTGATATGACCAAAGAGCAGCAGATCAAGTGGTCTCTGGGCAAATCTGTCCTTGGGGATGCTCATGTGTCACACATCATCACCAAACAAGTGTTTTAGCAGAAATTGTGCTTCAATATTTCATGCTATGATTGCTATGAGGCTTCGATTTGATATGAGCAAGTCGGCTGCACCTTAATTTTTGTTGCTAATTTGAGAGTTTATCGGGTTATGGTCCCAAAAACCATCCACAGCCTTTCCTGAAACATCCTGAAACACTGCAAAGTGATAGTGCTGGTGCGCGCACGTCCAGCATCATCTATAGTACTATAGCATGCCCAGACACACACACACACACTTTTCCCCCATCCTGCCGAGCCGTCTGCCTTTTTTTTAGGAGAGACAGATCGATAATGGTCACAGCTGTGAGACAAAAAAACGGGATGTAGAGTGTAATGAGCAGTGCGAGCTGGACCTATGTGAAACCATGCCCAGATGGACGCTTTCAAATCGAAGTGGAAGATGACGATCCCTTTCCGGTGCAGATGAAGTTGCTCCTCTTCAGTTGCACTGAGCCTTGACGCATCAGATGTCCTGCAGATCTTTGGGGATTCCTTTCTTGCAGTCCCGGCCCCAGCAGAGGTGCTGTCCCCCGAGCATGCAAGGCTGAGAGCTTGGAAACTGAAGTGGATTGGATGATGATTAGATGTTGCATGATGTTGCACGCAGCACTATGATGGAGAACCGGGTGAATCCGGGTGATACTCACCAGGCTGATCTTCAGTTTTTTAATTGGAGTTCCTCTGCTGATTCTGAACATTGCCGTGGTGAGCCCGCCTTACACCGTGGTCATATCCTCCATGTCTGTGGCCTGGCTGCAATGATTGAACATGAACATGAAAATCATGATACGCTCGGCATTTGTCTTGACACAATGAATATCATCAAAAATCGTAATCCGTGAAAGACGACTCTTCAAATGCAGAAATTGGTTCGCACGAGGTGACTTTGATCTGTATTGCATTTGCCGGGAGCTTGAAGAACCACCACATTTGTGTTGACATGGCGTTTACATGATTCTGGTGGTGGGTCATTCAACCACAGCATGTCGAGACCCTGCAGGTTTTGCACGACTTTTTGGACATTGATGCGATCCAGAGAATGGAGATACAGTCCTTTGCCTCAACTCATGCAGACACACAGGCAGCATGGTCGTGAGATCGTAATGATGTTTCCATATGTTTCCTGTCTACTTTCTAAAGGCTCTTCACATCTCCAAGGATCAAAGAAATGCAAGCAACTGTGGCCGCTGTGGAGGAACGACGTCAGCAGATGTAGCTTGGCTGCCGCAAGCGCGGAACTTTTCTGTTGCCACATACGGCTCCTGATTCAGCAATATTCCATAAATGAACGTGTGAATATGTGTAAATTATATAAGAATTTGAAAGCAGTGTTCAGTTTGCAACTGTACTATCACCGGCAATGAATTGGATCGAAAGTCACAACGATCAGCTACGCGAGGGTGGATTTCTTCGGCAGGGTGCACCGACTTGCAGACTTTTGGTGCCCTGGCGGAGCTGGCAGAACATATTCATCCTCGATTCCCACTGGCATGGCAATGCATCAACCTTGTTAAGTCCCTTTTTCTATTGAGATGTTCCGTTCCCAGTTGTTCTTTGTGTTGGCAGCTTAAGACTAGTGCAAAAGGGTGATCAAACATTGATCTGGTTGGTGGTTTCAAACATTGTTTATTTTCCATAATATATGATGGGATATATATGGGATAATCCTTCCCATTGACTTTCATATTTTTCAGGGGGCTAGGTCAACCACCAACCAGTGATCCATAGAATTGGATGATGGGAAAATTTACAGGAAAGCCCTATATTTGATGGTAAAAACCATGGTTTCCTGTAGATTTTCCCTTAAACCAATCCAGTGAACCAACCAGTGATTTTTCATGGCGGTTCCCCAAAAACAAAATGGGTTGACCGGTTGACCCCCACAGGTTGCATCGCACTCTGCCGCGCTTGGAGTTGATGAAGCTTTGTGGCGATGCCCTGCAGGATGCGCCTCTGATGGACTGTCGATGGTTTTGTTGTCCAGAAATGCTGGTGATTTTATGGAGTACCCTCTGGTGAACTAACATAGCAATGGAAAATCACCATTTTTCATGGGAAAATCCACTATAAATGGCCATTTTCCATAGCTATGTTAGTTCACCAGAGGGTATCATATTATAGCCCTAGAGATTGGGATTGGGGGGGAAAACAAACCGGTGGAAGCAATGATACCGAATAGGTATGGCCATTTGATGTGGACCATTATTGTTGACCCAATGGATTCAGGGGGTGCCATCTTTTCAGACAACCCAGAGTTCGAATTGTAGTTGTTTGTGGCCATGAACCTTTCTCTGTGTCAAAGCAACGAGTCCATTTCATGTTTGGTGATCCTGCAATTAAGGCTGAAGAACCTGAGATGGTCATCAGCTCAGTCTGCTCCAGAAGAAGATCATCAGTGCAACTTTCAGATCTCAGTGTGAAAACGGCAAGGAACCATTGCTGGTGGAGATTGTGAAGAAGGCACCGGGGTGGGACGGCAACTGCAAAATAACACTTGTGATATGGCACATCAACAAAAAAATGACAAATGATGAACCAATGAAACTCCAATCCAATCGGTTTACTGTACATTTTTTCTCATTTGGAACATGACATGCACAGCGTTTGCTCAAACTTCAGTGCACCTCCAGACGCTCTTTAGATGTTGAGGTCAGAAACTTGGAAGACTCTTTGCTGCCAATCAGCTTGTGGCAGAAAGACGCTCTGAAGGAGGCCTTGATTGACCCGTGCCATCCCATGCCCACAAAGAGTGCAGGGAGTGTAGCGCCTCTCCATTCGGCGTTTTCTAGTCCTGAGTCAGTTACCGCGCATGCTGTACCTTTCGGGTGCTTGGAGGCAGACAAGAAGAAGAGGTCAGTGCCAAACTCAGATTGCAGTTCCAAACTCATGGATGCCATTAAACATATTCCTGTTGATGCACTTATTAAGGGGTTACATATATATATATATATACATAGTTAATCATACATACACACATATATGATATATTGGTTTATTGGGAGATTGTTGTAACCGACAACACGAATACCCATCAACCAACCAATATAGTGGGATAGGACAAGGGTATTTTTCATGGCTGATGAAAGCAATCGGAGTTGCCGAGGGTGCTGAACGCACGAGTAGTTGATACAATATTGGCGGATACTTATTTGGTACTCTCATCCTTAGGATGCTGAAGAAGACAGGGGCTCCACAAAAAGAGACAGGGGTTTGAGAATCAGCTTTCAAGACCTATTGTAGATGAGGTCAGGCTATACCAGGGCCACAAACGAAGTGTATCATATATGACAGGTAGGGGGCTATCAGGAAATAAAAGGTGTATGCATGACGCATCTCTTCTCGCAGCCGGATGGAATTCCCAAATCCTGTGCACGAAGGTGCCTTTGCTGTGATTGTGTGTAACTATGTGTCACTGTGAGTCGTTGCCACTAAGGAGCTATTGTCAAAGTTGACATCACGAGCCTGTGCCAAGTATGCCTTGCAAGAGATGTCACAGTCCTAGCATTTCAGATGTGGTGAAGCGCTTCCTCGTTGAAAACATGTTCTTAAACAAAAATTACAAACTGCAAAACTCATGCGGCCCCGTACCCTCTACGAGCTATATGTTGAAGAGATTGGAAGGAACCTCAGGGTGCTGGATTAGTTTTGAGACTCTTTACGCCGTGATTCCAAGAGTGGCAGCAGTGTTTATGCGAGAAACCTGAGGCCTACTGTTGCACAGGCCAGTGACATGTTGGATGCAACTTTCGCAGATTGTTTGGGTTTAACTCCAGTAATAATGGTCATACAATGATATTTCCAATGGTCCATTCTTTCCACAACTGTGCAGCAACAACAGCTATTGTCATCCATTCGCCCTTTCATCAGGAGCTGCTGGACATGAAAAGGGCCGCCCTGGAGTCAGCAAACGATGCCGACGAAGCTCCACAGTGACCTGAGAGGAACTGGCTGCCAGGGTCAAAAGGAACTTGGAATGTCAGCAGTGCACCTGTGGCTGGTTGGTGGTATTAAGTCATGTTAGAAGCTATATGGACATATTATGTACACTTGTGCCTATATATAGATAATTAAAGGATGATAAATGTATATACATAGGTAAGGATATTTTGGGATGATGATGATGATGATGATGATGATGATGCTGATGCTGATGCTGATGCTGGCGGCGGCGGCGGCGGCGGCGGTGGTGGTGGTGGTGGGGGTGGTGACGGTGACGGTGATGGTGACGGTGACGATGACCCCCCAAATGGCCAATGTTTTCAGGAGGTTGTTGATTTCACCCACCGGGTAGGTTCAGTCAACGTATGTTTTGCAGCAATCGCCAAGGAACTTGGACTCAGTGAGGTTCATGACAAAATAACAGATTTCGTGTTTGCGGTCGCAGCTTTGACATTAGAGGCTCTGGATGCACTACTCATCAGCACGCCACACTTCACTGAGTATGGAGCAACATGCAGTGGCCAAATGCAAAGTCTGGTGCAAATGATGTCTTGAAACAATATTGTAACATGCTGTAGCGCACCACCATCCACAGGCCTTGACCCATTTCCTTAGTTTGGAAAAAAAAGCTGTATGATGGTCAAGAAGAAAGAACGACGTTCAGATCCCGTACTTTGAGCATGTGCCGCCATGGAGAGATGGGTGCTTCTCAGCTGTTTGGTCTTTTGGAGCTTTTCGTTGAGCTTGGCGCGTGCTCCCATCGTGAAGCGCTCAGCATCTATCGCATCAAACTTGTGAGCAAGTTTCTGCAGTAGCGCCGCAAATCGGATGGTTTCGGACATGTTGTTACAAGATGGTGCAGGGGATTCTCATAGTCTCTATTTGAATCTATCTGGCGCATCTGGTAGGGGATGAGAAAGGTTGAGCAAGGTACAGAATCATGCCAGCCATGAGTCACCATGAGCTTCCTGCGGAACTTGTCGCTGCCGAGGCGTCAGGTGTTTGTCCAAAGGGCTATTTCCGGAACGTAACGGTCCTGTTTCCCTGTGACCAGAACTCAGGTGCGATTGGATCATGCATGAGCTGGACCTGTTGGTCCTTTCCATGTTGTTATCAGCCTCTTTCCCTTGCGTGAGGAGAAGGAGTTTGGTACATGAGTGATGCGCAAACGTTCAATAGATACCCATGTACCCTTTTGATCATGTTCATTTCTGTTGCAAGGTGTGGCCTATGCCCCTGTGAGCAAGTCTGAAGATTTCACCGTAAGGGTGCCAACGGGAGTGCAGGCAAGACAGTCTTGGCACACAAACCGTTTATGCCGTTTATGTCTCCAACATTCTCCAACAGGCACAAGGGAGCTCAGTTAGTACAGAATGAAGTGGCAAGCTATTGCTTCATTTGCTCTTTAGAGTGAGACCCTGGAGAGGACTTGAAAATCTTGGTAACTGCAAGCTTTGCCATGATGATCACCTTCAATGACCCCATAGAGCAGAAGGAGATACCTTTTGTACAAGATGCTGAGAAGACAGAAGCATGGAGAGGATTGACTTTGCAGCTGGACGCAGGCAAGGCAGCATATGATCATTGATGATTACAGTTCTATCGTGTTCAGCAATTTATGTGTCTTGATGATTTGCGTTGGCCATGGCTTATCGGCAACGGAGCTTGCAGGTCAAGTCACTTCCGACAAGACATCAATTTGGGAAGGCAGGCATGCAGCAACTCATGCTTTGACCTGCTGTGATCCCTTTCAGTGGATGGGTGCCATCCTAAGAGACTGTGATGAGGCTCCTGGCGTGTTGGCTTGAACTATGTTGGTACTTCTCAATCTGCCAGCTGGTTGCAAGAGAGCTGCTAAATTGAACAGCCCAGTCCAAAACACCAGAAAGCCATAGAAAGCCCACAAGCTTGGACCCACATGCAGTCGAGGAACTTGACGTGATAGTGCGCGGTGTTCCTGTAGGAGGAAGGCACGAACTGGTCAACATCAGTTCCTTGGAATGCCAGTGCCGCGGGGAGGGTCCTGTGAAATCCGGCGGCACTTGGAAACCTGGCATCGCAAGCACAATTTGAGGCTACAGCTATGGCGCATTCCACGGCTGCACGAAGCCTTTTGTTCCAATGGCCACTCAGCTGAACAGGTATGGTGAGGATTGGATTTGCCAAGCAGAAAACAGTCAGAGAATGGGAAAGAACCACCACCAAGCAGCATTTTTCAGCTTTCATCCCACTTCCGCTGCACAGGGTTGCGGCGACTTTTCGCGGTTTGCCAGCCGACAGCTGGTCTTCAACTGGAGCTCTTGGGTACAAGAGAAGTACCCAACTGCTGATGAAGTCCCTTGACATTTCAAGGTTTCTAAAAGATTCTTCATATCAGTTTCCTTGACATGAGCTTCTAACACCTCACGACTAACATATTACATAGAAACACTATGAAACACTAGAACTAGAAACATAGAAAAAAGAGTAACAGCAACACCATCTAAAACATTCTAAAACCACACATGTCAGGTCACATGTCATTATCCAGATGTGATATGACCAGTGCAGATCACCCAAAAGCTTTCCTGACGCCAAGGCCTGGCGTGACCTTTGTGACAAAAGAATGGAGGAGGTCATTCCCCTGACTGCCGGACCAGCTGGGCCCCAAGACATCCGAGCTGCTTCACTGCTTCACCGGCACGGTTGTCTGTTTCCCCATCGCTTCCTGGTGCCCGCTGCCTGAGGTGCCTTACTACATGTTTGGTGAGGTATGGGCTAAGTGGCCATTGGCCAACTTAGTCCATCCTGGATGGAGGGAAGCCTTTAGATTCATTGACACATTGGGAAGCTTGGTGAAGTTTGCACTGCCAAGTGAGAGATTGGATACGGAAAAGGGATGATAAGGGTCCTGTGTGTCTGTGATAAGGGTTGTGTGTCTCTGTGAAATGCCTTGCTGTGTGCGCTTTTTAATGCGCGCTCTGAGTTTTATTCGAATCAATAGCCAAGAGGACCGTAGACCAAAAAGAAACCAAAAGGAATTAAACAAAATAGGTGCGAGATTGTGCGAGCAATTTCAGCCCCCAACCTGTTGCAACATTCTTTTTGGTGTCGTTTGCGACTGAACGATGTCGAGGAGGAACACCACCTGATGGCTATGTGGAACCGATAGAGTGCCTTTGCTGAAAGTGGTTCACAACTTTTCTGGTTTCCATGATTTGCAGTGTTTTTTTCATGTTATTTTTCCGACCTTCAAAAAGTCTCAAGGTTTCGAACTGCCTATGGACTTGCAAGCACCTACTTGTCGATGTTCGGCTGGTGCGAGATGTTGCGAAAGCAATATGGCACGTCGCAGGAAGCTTGGAAGGCGTTTCTTGGCATGATGAAATGAATGTGGACAATCGAACCTGACATTTTCTCAAGAGATCCCCCCTTGAGTTATTTTTGCTCTTTACCCCGTGCTGCTAAGGTTGAGTGGAGCAGAGTTCGGCTTTCAAAGTCCAGTGGATTTCGAGAAACCTAGCCTTATTAGTTAATTATGCACTTTATTTTTATGTTATTTGATTGTGTTGTGTTGTCCTTTAGATACATCAACCCCGACAATATCCCACCAGGTGTACTTGATAATGGTCTTGACGTGGAAACAAGACCACTCAATTTCTTTCTCATATAATGTTCAAGAAGGTTTGAAACCTGAGCCCTTCGATGCCAATTGAAGTGTTACAGTAGATTTGCTTTATTCTTGGAACATATTGGACTAGTTCAGGTAGTTCAGTAGCCAGAAGCCTTTTGTTCTCTTCGCTGATTCCAGGAAGTGGAAGACATCCTTTTGGAACACATACAGTCCAGAGGCTGGGATGAGCAAAGCTGAAGCGGACGAATCCTTTGTCTATGCAGATGCAGATGGCAACGAGGAGGTTTCAGAAAAGGAGTTGCTCACCTCAGTTGACACATTCTATGGTGAGGATATGAGGCTTCTGTCAAAAATCGACATAGCTTGAATAACTCGCAAATCATGCGGAGCTCCCATGAAGCAAGCCATGATGCATCTGAGAGCTTAGAAATAACATGATGAAGCATTGGTACCAAAATGTGTCTTCAGTCCGCACCCACCTTTGTCCAAGGTTTGCAAGCATTTACTTCAGCTGCGCTCCAGAGAATCAAGGGAAACCACCCGGAGGTCAGGCTGCTGAGGCCGAAAAGAAAGAGGAAAGTGCTGCAGTCGCCAAAGCCAAACAGCAAGCGACGGTGCCGGGAGAGACCGTGGCACGATGTTTGTATGAAAACATCGAATATTCAGGGACTCTTGCTGGAACCGCTTCGCGCACCATGAACTTGACGGAATGTCAAGAATCTTGCCTAGAATGGTATTGTTTTTTCATAACATCTGGAAACGTCAAGAAATATTAGAATGAAAAAGGCTCAGATGGCTCAGATAGTGATGGAGACCCTTCCTTTTCTGCCGGCCATGATAGAAGAGGACAACTGCTTTTTTGCACTTCCCCCAAGTTGCCGATAAACGCGACGCACAATCTGTTTTACCCGGAGAAAGAAATACACATATTTTGTAAACGACACGGTCAAGACCAGTGACTAGTGATGATTAGTGTACACGGCAAATAGTTCTTTAGGCTGCATGTGGTTTCAGAGCCCTCCAAACGCTAGAAGATCCAGAAACCCTTTTCCCATTATTTTGTAGCTTTTGGTTGTCACTCAAGGTCAACTGTCGGAATACTGTTGGGTGTGCGCACTTCACCTTCTATCCCAAAGATGGCAGCTGCAAGATGTACGGACTCGATGCGATTTGGCTGACAACAGAGGGAGCTATGTCTGGGCCTGCCAGATGTGTTGCCCAGGTCAGGTTGACACTTGAAGACCTGGGAGACATGACCAATTTGGAGGATGAACGGCAAGTTCTGCAAGTTGAGATCGCCATGGAATTGGCCAAGTCCTCCAGCATTCCTATTCACGACATACGCGACATGCAGGGCCAGGTGGGCAAGGTCACCATGACAAAGGATCAAACAGTTTCGGGCAAACTGATTCTGGACTCCTTCATAGACATGCCTGCAGGGAGCGAGCTGCAGGACCCAGCTTTGCTGAATTTTGCTGATGTGTTTGGGATGATTTGGGACGGGTTTGTCTGAAATTAGCGTGTACCACCCCAAATGGCAATTTCAATAGGACTCACAATGATGAACCAGTGGATTTAGGGGTACCTACCCTGAATGATGTGAGGACATCGAGAAAATCGCTGCCCAGAGCGATGCAAATCGGAAACTGAGAGGAGCGCTTCAAGCCGACACAGCTTCAGCAGAAGCGAAGATGCAGGCTGTTTGTGAACATGTTTTCCTTGATCGGTTCATTTCACCCAAGCACGACAGGGGAAAGACAAATGACCCTACTTAGAATTGAGCATATGCAGCATATCATTGCATCGGAACATTGATAGATAGATGACACAACATCCCCTGCGTTTTTGCCAGTTTGCGCTCATAAAATCTTTTCAGTCGTAAGAAGCATTGCATGAAAGCATTAAGTGTTGAGGCATGGCACAGTTCAATACAGTTCAGCCGTGGCCCAGCCAGCTGCAGGTTCTGGTGGCTGCCATACCCTTCGCGCAATGCTTTGTGCTAGGGACAAAGTTGGCCCCAGAGATGACGGATCAGGTGACAGCGCTCACTGCAAGAGCATGCCAAACTATGTGTGAAAGGACAGAAGGCTGTGGCTTGATCCTGTCAGGTTTGTGCATAGGTGGATCATGGTGGATCAATAAATGGTTTCTGTCGTTTTTTTAAATATACGGTCCTTCTAATTGTTTACTGACTATGAGGGAGGCATGATCCGCACTAGATTGCCGAGGCACCTACTTCTCCTACTTCAAGGGCTCGCAACAGTGCAGTTTGCACGCTTCCAGTGCCAGGCCGATCTTCTTTGAGTCAGCAATGGCAGGACCCAAGCGATGTCAGGGCCTTCCATCTGTCTATGAACCTTCTGCTGACGAGATGGAAGCAGCTGTGGCAGGTGGGAGCCATTTTTTGAGCGATGAACATCTGTGTGGGTGGATCTGACATGCTAGCTATTTTGGTGCCCGTGCGCCAGGGCTTTGACCCAGTGACTACCATAAAGGGCGCTGCAAGGGGAGACATACTAAAATAACAACTATAACTAGTTGAACTTTAACACATGCTTCATCGCTGCTACTTGCTTGTTTTGCGCATGAGCGATCATGAGCGCTTGTTCTTGTTTTCCATCGCATCATGGAAATTGGAAAAATATAGGTTTTGAATAAATTTTTATACCTAGAGGCTTGCAGCTTCAGTGATCAAGATGAAATAATTGGGAGCCTCGTCTTTTTGCAGCCTCTCTCCAGGTGAGGGTGGTGGCATTTTTACCAACCCCTGGTTCTGGATTGCAGTGATACTGGTGCTCGCTGCATTGGTCACCGCATACTTGCTGCTGAGAAGGTGTCGCTTCACCCGTCGGTCCAAAGAACGACAAGTGTCACGACAAGGCGTAGATCGAAAATTGGGAGGGCACAGATACATGCCACTCCCTGCAGATCAGCAGCTGGAACAAGACATGATCTCCCAAGCTGCTTCTGATGCAGCCTGGCACCAGATCGCCTCGCAACCATCAAAGGCTCCCACTTCCGATGCCTCGCCCATGAGTGGACGAGGTACCTGGAAAAGTGGCTGTGGAGGTCAGCAGGGCAGTTGGCAGCTCCACCAACTGCCTCCCACACCTCGAAGTGTTCCCATGGTGAGCCCAGGGCCCCAAGGCCAGTGTCAAGGTGGCTGCGGCGGCTGCGGTGGCTGCGGTGGCTGCGGTCCAGGTGGACCAGGTGGACCAGCGGGACCAGGATGGGGGGGACAGCCCCAGTGGCTTCAGCCTCCAAGTGAGACGCAGGACCAGCCGAATTGGATGCCCCACTTCCTGGGTGCAGAAGCAGTCAGGGAGTATGATACTTGGAGGACACAAAGGCCTGAGTTCTCATCGTGGCATGCACAAGAAATGCGCCCGATGCTCCTGGGAGACCAATCTGAGGAAGCTTTCCATGTTTCTTTCAATTTGATTTATATAGGTATTGAATGGGCATGCTTGGGCCCACCCTCAACCTCGTGGCATTAGTAGGAGAACGGTCTCAAGATATGAAGCTCTAGCTTGACAATTTGTGGACGTGTTCCGCTTTGTTCAGCCCCCCTGGCCAAGGTTCCCCACACCAACTCAGAGTTATTCCGAGTTTCCACATGCTGCAAGTTTGCCAGCGCAAGCGGGGTGGCCAATGGGGTATAGTAACTTCAGCAGCCACTCGACGCATTCAATTTTTTGTTTTGGAATTTGTTTTCGGGAACTCTGGACTGCCTTCCGCGTTTGTTCAATGATTCAATACCCACATCCACAGCACTTACTATGGGTTCTGCGGTGTTCTGAGGGAGGAGTGAACAAACACCAAAACGAAAGCCAGCAAAGCATTCTATGCAGCAACTGAAGGGTTCCCGCCATGCTCATTTGTGAGGCCCTCCTCCAAGTTCACAACTTCGCAGTCCTCGGATCACGTGAGATGTTTTGTTGCTCCTTTATCCAGTGGGTTTGTGCCTTGGATTGAAATCCCATATCCCAACTTTTGCATGGCACCCACTGCAATGGAGCAATTATAGCACAACGAAGCTTAGACAAACTGATGCTGAGATGTGCTGAATAGGATTGGCCGAAGGCACCAATGGAGTGTCATAGGAACAGCCTGTGGCACTGCATGCAGTAGGTTGCACTGGGCCCTTCCGTCGGCAGCAGCCACCAAGAGCTGCTTTCTTTCTAGGATCCAAGGGGTAGTTGATGCTGGGCTGGACTGCCATTCCAGCTAGACGAGCCTGCTTTTGGGTTCAGAACTCTTTGCTCTTTTCATGCTTTCAGATGGACGTAGCAGTGGCATCAATCTGGATCTCATCTCATTGCATTTACATAAGTGAGTTTGCCAGACTCAACTCGATTCACTCTTGAAAGAGCAAGGAGTTGCCAATGCTTTTCAGGCCAGTACCATTACAAAGACCTCCAATGCGCCTCCGCATTTTTTGAGGCAAAGGTTCAAACACCAGACCCGGAGGTCAGAATTAGCTGAGCTGCAAGGCAGCGTCCAAGAAGGTTTCACTGCAGCAATTGTGTTCGTGCAAACTCTGGGAGGGAAAAGGCAATCATACACACTCAGAGCACTTCAATATGCCATGGGAATATCATGGAATATCATCAGTCATTCGCAGCATGTCGTTTGCGCCAGTTGTGCTGGCCCATGCGGTTCCAAGATACACTGATTGCGATTATTGCGTCTGGCGTTGAGTGGATTGAAGCTTGGCCTCCATGGATGCACTCTCTGTCGCCCTCCTGCCAATCAAGCTGCTTTTGTTTCATCTCCAACGCAGCTACTGGCACTGGAACTGTCCGTAGCTCAGATGCTGGAAAGCCTGCATTCTGCCACAACTCTGTCACTCACTGTGCCACAAGCTGCTGCATGTTGGCTGAGGATGTTCAGTTTGTCAGGAGCTGGCGTTCTGATCTTCAGCCACACACCCAGATCCTTTGAGGCTCCTTGTGCCGGCAATGCGTAGTGTCCTGTGGCACGCAGGTTAGTGGTGCATGCCATCAGCCCCTTCCGCTGCGGGCGTTTCTCCGCAGCAAATAGGAATAGTGATGATTTCAGAAGTCGTTTTGAGAAAGTCCCTGGCAAGCTACAGTATGTGCTGAGTGTGAATTCCTAGCTTGTATTTGATTTCATATGATTTTATGATTACTGAATTCCAGTCTGTTCAGGTATCAATATGCCCACTTGATTCCACACAAATCATACAATAATTTTCTACAATGGGGCAAGATGGAAGATATGATAGAAGAAGCAGCTGTTTGGCACTCTAAAGGCATCTAAAGGCAGGATAATGATTCTCTGATGTAGGCCTGCAACCCGCAGGTAAAGACAAGCTGGGGTGGTCCTGTCCCAAGACAAAGGACGGACGTGCCACGGACGTGCTACTTGTACCAAACCAGCCACGCAGGATTCTGGTTGGTTTGCTTCATTTTCATCATTTTGCTGGTAGGAACTGCCCACCAGTCGGCAAGGCTTCCGTCGGCAGTGAACTCAAATCACATCACGCCTTTGCTGTTGCCAGTGCCACGTCCTGTGTGTTTGATGTAGACTGTAGACAGTTTTCATTTCATCTATCATCTGCTCATTTTTGCAAAAACTCAAGCTACCTACTAGCCACATTCTATATGCATGCAGCAGTCCTCGCTTTCAGCATTAGACATGGTAACAGCTTGGAGTGAAACACTTGCTGATCGTCAGCATTCCGGGTTCAGACCAGACCTAGTCATGTCGTAATTGGAACCTTGCCAAGGGCATAGCGTGAACGTCCCCAACTTAGTTTCGCATCTTCGACTCATGAGGGCATATGGCAAAGTTTTGGCTGTGAGGCTCCGCCAGTAGGGGCTACACCTCCGCCATGGGCAACCCATGGACAAGAGGTTGGGCTGTTTCATGCGGTGGCATGGTGAAAGTGAACTCTACCTTGAAGCTACATGGGTGCAGCGTTTCAAATCCGAAACGGGATGGAGTGGACAAAGCTGCAGATGGACCGAGCTTTTTTTTGGGGGCAGGTGGATAGGAATGTGTCGCGCAAACATGCCAATCCGTCGTGGGCTGAGTCGCGACTTGATAAGTTCTTACGCCTCAGATCCCATAAAGGGGCGCTTGGTGGCCGTCCTGCGAGCTCGCATGTTGCTTAGGCATTCGGTCCAGCCTACCCGACCTCGTTTGTTTCTGATGGCTGGGCCATTTGGAAGAGACAGAGCATTGAAGCACTGCAAAAATCTGCAAAACTGCAAAACGATATACACAACATTACACAATTATTACACAAGTATCCCGAGACTCCGTGCCAGAACCTTGTTACCCTCTGGTAAACTAACGTAACTATGGAAAATCACAATTTTTAATGGTTAAATCCACTATAAATGGCCATTTTCAATAGCTATGTTAAATTACCAGAGGGTACATTGTTTACGGCAGTGATGGGTGACGGGTTGCCAGTTTCCGTGGCACGGAATCCTTGGCATCAATGCATATGATCGACCAGGAGCACCAGGTTTGTTGAAGTTCTTTGTTTAGGAAATTTAGGATTGATATAAACATATATGGATATATGATATATATGAGTGCTTCCTAATATATGAATATATGCACTCAGATTGTCTCAGATTGATATTCACATTGCAATTCACATTGCATCCAGGAGCAGGCGGCAAATGCTCGTTTGTCTCAAAAGCTTACCGCAAGCATTTTCGCGGACCCAGGGCGTGCAGGGCTGAGAAACTCCAGGGGTCCAGACACGGTCATCTACACTACGACCGGGATATGTTATGAAATATTTCAATGCCATCAAGATCCATGAAGTTTGCCATTTTGTGTAGTCAGGGGGTTTGCAGAGGATGATGCCGATACCGATTGCTGGCTCAGGTCATTTGCCGACAGTGAGTGAGGCATCGGACTGTTGGGAAGCTGTCCCACTTCCAAACACTTGACACGTAGCCCTTAGCCGCTTTTCTGGTTGAAGGATACTGACAGCCTCCCAAGCTAAGTAATGATATACATTTATAAATCAAGGAGAAGGCGATGGAGAGAGAGAGAGAGAGAGAGAGAGATATCACATAATCATATAATGATGATATAACATGATATGATATGATATGATATATATATATAATTATAGATACACACACACACATATATATATATAATAGACATAATAGACATAATTGTTTAAGCCATGCGGCGGTTCCTGGAGGATCATTCGCCACCTGCACATGGAGGGTTTGCATCTCAGCTTTCAGCCCTGTTCCGAGCACATGGCTTCAGTCCCTCTCCGAGGCACAAAATGGTGCAGAGATCAACCTCATGGAGCAGGCCATGTGGAGGGCCTGGGAAGGTTTGAAAGAAGCTGTGGGATGTTCGGGGATGTGGATCCTGTCTCTTGTGGCATGGGTGTAATGGTAGGGTGTGGTATGGCATGGTATTGCGGCTGAATGGATTGAGATGTTAAGGTTGTAGATGGTCTTTGTTTTTTCTCAGTAGTCTTGGAACACACGTCGAGTCAAGCAAATACCGCGTTGGCAACGTTAGTTCGACATGTTTCTTCCTGGCAAAGCACATTTAGGCATGCTGATGGTCACCGTCTCAGTAATCGTGGTCAAACCATGTGTTTCAGCGAAGAACAGCCTCCATGTATCTCCATGTCATCAGTTTTTAGAACAGTTGGGCATGTCGAAATCATTTGTTTGGCTGCTTTTTTCGGGCCTGAGGCAAGCAACGCCCATCCACTGGCACTGGCGCACTGCATGCCCGAGCTAGCAGAGACTTTGGTTGCATGCGTCCAGTGATGCAACGCTGGCAGGCAATAGTCGCATAATGATACTGTGCACCGTTCTACTACTGTCGTTGGTTCTGTTTGCGTGTCATCTTTTCGGTGGTTTGCCGAGGAGTTCCAAGTGCTCAGATGGTACGGCTCTAAGATGTAGGTGTGGGGAAAGTTTTCATTTTATCAGGAGATTTAGAAGTGCAGAAACGTTTAAGATTTATCAAGCACATGCCAGAATTGCGATTATGTGTAACTATGTTGTTGTGTGATCATGGTTCATTTCGTGCCCTGAACGGGAAATGCCACTTCTCACCTCTTCAGCAGATAGGAGCAGCCTGGGGTCTCACCCATAGTCACTCCAAGGTACCGCGATCCACAACAGCACCACCAAGACGTAGTACTGACCTGAGACTTTGCGATAAGCCTCAGCTACCCCGGAAAAAAGAGTCTGAATATGTCTGACTTTTATTGACTATACAATGCTTATATGAAATATAAGGCTATGATAGGCTATGCACGAATCACGGATACTTGGGATTCCTACTGGCAGATCACATCATGTTTTCCAAATGATCACAACCGTCAGGTCCATCCCATGGACCCAGAATGGCACCTCGACTTGAGATGGGGCGCCGCCTTTCTGCATAGCACGAAGGTTTCACCGCAAGTGACCACAATAGAAAATCAAGAAAAAGATTGATGGGATAATTTTCTGGATTTCGATCGTGAGCTCTGACCCTCTTATTCACACCGTATTGCAATGCAATGTGGAAGGGTAATCTTCATGCATACCTATTGGCTGGAAAATTGCTGGTTAGATATATAGAGATTCAGACAATGCAATTTTATCTTGAACGGAGCAGCGCCATTGACCCTTGGGCAGAAGTCTTGTACTGGAAGTCAAGGTTCTTAGCTTTGTACAAGCAAATTCATGTGGGCAAGAAAGAGGCTACGAAATGTTGCGAAAGCTTTCCAGAAGCCCACCCAAGTGAATGAACAAGGGCAAAACTGCGAAACACAGAAGCACCCCAGGAAATGGCATGCAGAAGGGTTTCAGTGCAAATAAGGATCGGTGAGAGGTAACATGGTGACAGCGAAAGCCCATCATATAGCAGGGGATGTGGATTATGAGCCTAATACTGTTTTTTGCACTATTTATATTACTTTTGGTCCTTGTATTACTACTACGTTGCTATTGTCGTTGCTACTATTATTGCAGCCGCTGCTTCCGCTGCCGCTTCATGCCGCTTCCGCTTGGCCGCTGCTGCTGCCGGTGCGACCCTGGTCGATTGCTAATTATTTTTTTACACTTGTATTGTTATTTTTGTCCGCGCTCTGCTCCGCAGCTGTTCCACTCCTCCTGCTACGCTGCTGCTTCTGCTCCTGCTGTTGCCGCTCCTTCTACTGGTGCTGACACACTTTTTTTCGTATGCCTCTGGTAATTCGATAAATGCAATCAGCCCCTAGCAATATTGTAAAGTACACCTCTGAGACTAGTAAGGCTAATTCTAGTTCCATTAGGTGCCCTTGGCCTTATAGAATTTTGTCCGAAGTTTTTCCTTCATTACTGGAAAGCCGACCCTAACTCCGTGTCCCGATCCATACGCCGATCCATATCCGTTCCATACCCGGTCCTTGCCAATCACACCACAACAAATGCCAATACGAAAGCCGCTTTTGCTACTAGTACTCATTACTACTACTGCTACTGCTACTACTGCTACTGCTACTGCTACTACTACTACTATTACTACTACAACTATTACTATATACTACTACTTCTACCACTACCACTTCTACCACTTCTACTACTACTACTACTTCTGCTACTACTTTTTATTTTTTCTATTAATATTATTGCTACTATTACTACTACTACTACAACTACTTCTGCCTCTACTCCTATCCCTACTTTTGCTCCTACTGCCACTATTGCGCCGGTGCTGATGTTTTGCTTCAACTCTTTCTACTAGCAGCGGGAGCAGTTGTAGCAGCAACAAGAACAGGAAGAAAAATAATAATAAATAGAAATATTAAATTTAATTTATTAAATCCTTTCCAAAGAATATAAATTAGATATCTTTTGTAAATATTCCCGATTTATAATACGGAAAAAAACTAATACGTAACGATTTATATCCGGTTTTTGGCTTATATTTATATATAATAAATATATTTAAATATTAAATAAATGGGGATAAATTACGAAACTACAAATATATTCTATAAATTTATATATTAAATATAATTATTATATATTTAAATAAATAATTTTTATATATTTAAATAATTTAATAAACCAAGGAAATATTGTTGGACGAATTTTGAAATATTTATATATATATATTTAAAATTTTATATATTTAAATATAATTAAAATATCGATATATATAATTAAATAAAAATATA
>CAMXCT020002272.1:0-39784 GCA_947184155.2 Cladocopium goreaui | reverse complement strand
CTGCAGCGTTTTTGCTCGGTTCCGTAGTGGCCGAAAATCGTTGGTGTTTTCGCGTGTTTTTACAACTCTCGGAGCAAAAAACACCGTAAATACCAATGTTTTTGGCGGGTCGGAAGCCCAAAACCACGGTATTTACGATGTTTTTTGCCTCTGGTAGTAAAAAGCACGGTATTTATAGTGTTTTTTGGCCAGCACCTGGCAAAAACACTGGTATTTACGGAGGTTTCACCATGTAGCAAAATGTGGTTTCTTAATCCGAAAAAAACAAAAATACTGTAAATTACAATGTTTTGTGTCTGCTCTTAGGGTGCATAGAAGGTGTTGAGGGAGGGGGGTGGGGGGGGTGGGTACTAAAATGACTAGCAATCTCCTGAAGAATCAGGTAACGGGGCTGGCCGCCCTCCCCTTTACTTCGTAAAGTAAAACTCAAGGTAGCCCCTCTGGAGCTACCTTTCGTAATATTTTTAAATTATTTAATTTTTATATTTTTTTAAATATATATTATTTAAATTATTTATTTTTCAATAAAATTATTAAATCAAACCAAAATTATAATCTAATCAAAAAAAAATAAAACAATCTATAAATCATAAAAATCAAATCAAAATCGCAAAATCCAAAACCACATATAAGCCTATAATAAATATTAAAAATCAAAATTAAATCAAACAAATATATTTCAAATTTAAAAAAATAAATATACGGTAACTACATTTAAATATACGAATTTTAAAATATATAAACAAGTATCTTAGACTACCTCCGAAAAGATTCTCCTTAGCCCGCCTAGCCATTTAAACATTCGAAATCCAATTCATTTAAATATATCGTAATTATATTTAAATATATAAACTGGTATTTTGTACTACCTCCTAGGCCTCGCGGTCTGGCCGGCCCGCCCGCCACATATTTAAATGTCTTTACCGTACTTTTATTATTATAGCTAAAAATTCTTCAAAATTCAAATTATATAAAAACATATTATTATATACAAATATTAAGACATTAATTTAATTATAATTTCAATATATATATATATATGTATATATTAATATATTGGAAAGATAATTATTATTATTTTATTTTTGCAAAGATTTAAACATTTATGTATATAATTTATATATATATATTTAATTTCTATTTGTTTTAATTAAATCTCTAATTTTTCGAATAAAATTTGAATATATTTATTTTTAAGGGACCCTGGCTCCAGGCTGAGTTCCAATTTCCACGGCACGCCGAGTCCCAACACCAGTTCTATCACAACCTGCCACGATTTTCCCCGGAGATTCGCAGAAAGTGTACACCCTATCCAACGCTGCTTAGAGGGCCTTGACAACCCAGAAAAGTGTTCTGTTTGGAGAAAAAACAGAAAAACAGCGAACATTTCACGATTGGGCATAATTCACTTATATATATATATGCATATTAAAATATATTCACTTAGTGTATGAGAAACTTTGACATGCTTCAAAAATGCGTTGATCTGTATTTTGGGATTGTCCAAACACCGAGTTTGTAGTGCAACAACCCGGTAGAGGGAATCCAAGAAAATATATCCTGGAGAAAAAAACAAAATTCAATTCCACCTGCGTGCAAAACAAGAACCCTTCGCTGCGCATTCCAGCCTGTCCTGCGGTTTCTCGTGCTCGGGGTTCTTCAGCAACACTGGTGCCAAGGTCTCAATGACGCCAGCCTGTCGACAAAAAAAAATATGTTCTGCAATAATATGATGGTTTTGAAAAAGCCAGCTCTTGTGGCGCGAAAATCCTCTGTAGCTGGTTCGACGCCATAGGATGAGCAATTCTTCAAGATTCTGGACAGAATGCTACACATGTGAGACCCGAATCACTTCTGCTTGGAACAGTGGTTGCAAGTAACATGTTCAAATGTTACCAGAAGCGAAAAGACTTGCAGTGCAGAGTTGAACAGCATGCAACTACATAGACATCACTGACATCACTGTGGACTCTTGTGGTACCTGAGAGATTCTCACAAATGTCAAAGTGATTGGAAAGTATCGGACATCGGGGACCCGGGGCATGACATCACTCGGGAGTCAATATCATGGTCATGGGGTATGTAAACCGCGAAATAAATGGGAGGATGGCTATGCCTTAAGATTGCAAACAACCCAACATTTGACCATGGCACATTTTGTAGATATTGACTGAGCCGATACCCATTTCGAGTAAGTATGATCACTCCACTCTTTGCACTCCCAACTTTGAGGCAAGCCCCTGATTTGGAGCTGTGTCTTGTTTTGCCCCCAGTAAGCTACTCTCTCTTAGATTGAAATTATTTGAAATTCATATCTACCAGTAGTGAGCACACTGCTAAGATAGGTCGGACAGGTTGTCAGGGATCCCCATTCATGGATTCATCTATTCATCAAAGCCGGGATTCCGCAGTGTCATCATCCACATCTCAACCCTGATCACTCCGAAATCAATCTTAGATACCAGGCAAGAAAGCCACCGATCATCAATGTTCACTTTACGTGATTTTCTCCAATCCATCGTCATGGCCCAAAACCCATCCCCAGCCATGCCCATGACACACCTCACACCACCTCTGTGATGAAGCCTCGTGTGGCAGCTACAGCACCATCAAGATGAAATACATCAGCCACATGGGTATCGATCAAACATGATCGAACTTATTCATCAAAAATGGATGGGTAGAATAGAACAAAACAGACATAAGTAGAACTCTGTGGGTTGATTGGTGCAGTGATACCCACAATTTTGACATATTTTGACCCATGTCCACATATATCTATGCTTATCTATTGAAACAAGTCCAGTTGTCCACCTAAAGCAGCAACAGTGGATAGTTGACGATAGCTGTCCACCATGTCATCTGGAGGCAACCATGTTGACCGTTCCAAGATGTTCTAAGCATGAAATGAAATAATTAGACGAAACACAATCGTAGAAATCGTTCAATATTGTTGGTAGATGTTGGCATCCTCCAAATGTCAAGTCCAGGCCCCGGCCTTGTGAGATCATCCAAGAACTTCCAACAGCTCTGGAGAGCTTTAGAGACTGCACTTCACCTATCATGGCAGTGGATGAGAGTCGGCACGAAACAAAACAAAGCGGAAAAAGGAACAAGTCCTCCAAATAACTTCCACAAAGCCAAACCATGCTGCTACAAATTTGATCAAATAAAAAATACTGTTTTTCAACTGATCGATCGTTGATCCTCTATGTTCCACTCCTTTTTTCCATGGTGAAATCAGCAGGGTTTTGTGCTATGAGGGCACGTTCTTGTCAACGCAAAAAAAAAACAATGCAAATAGTGGTGTTTGAAGGGTGAATGCACAAAACATGGTAAATACATGTAAATACATGTTACATGTAGATACGTATAGATATCAACGTTTTTGACAGGTAAACACACAAAAACCGCAAACATCTCTAAACTACATACGGCACCGGCACTTTGTCAAACCCATCAATTTATGGCATTTGGCAATTTGGCACCCGACCTGCCTTGGCCTGGCACCCACTGTAGGTTTACCTGCGCTCAAAACAGCTGCTAATTGCGAAGGAATCAAAGCAATGCCCCTTGGCTCACTTTGACATGGGGAAAGCATGTACTGTGCAGCATGGGCTCTAGGGCAGCAGCAATGTTTGTGGATTTTCACCCGCTTGCGGCCTGCCAAGTCGTTTTAAATGCACTTGAAACACAGAATACTGGGGACAACTTGCCTTTCGATATGATAAATCATCATCATCTTAAATGAAGGTCTCCGTTGAGTACAAAACACACCCGAATCTTCGAAGATGCACTTGAGCTAATGTCGCTGGCAAGCTGCTGCGCAGATGTATCTGTGATTTGCCTGCAGCCATTGAAGCTCAAGCTCAGAGAAGTCAGGTTCTGCGGCATCTTGCTGGCAAGCTGCTGCACAGATGCATCTGTGATTTGCTTGCACCAACTGAAATCCAAGCTCAGAGAAGTCAGGTTCTGCGGCATCTTGCTGGCAAGCTGCTGCACAGATGCATCTGTGATTTGCTTGCACCGACTGAAACGCAAGCTCAGAGAAGTCAAGTTCTGCGGCATCTTGCTGGCAAGCTGCTGCACAGATGCATTTGCGATTTGCTCGCACCAACTGAAATCCAAGCTCAGAGAAGTCAGGTTCTCAGCATCTTGCTGTTAAGCTGCTGCACAGATGCGTCTGTGATTTGCCTGCACCCATTGAAACTCAAGCTCAGAGAAGTCAGGTTCTACGGCATCTTGCTGGCAAGCTGCTGCACAGATGCGTCTGTGATTTGCCTGCACCCATGGAAACTCAAGCTCAGAGAAGTCAGGTTCTGCCGCATCTTGCTGGCAAGCTGCTGCACAGATGCATCTGTGATTTGCTCGCACCAACTGAAATCCAAGCTCAGAGAAGTCTGGTTCTGCGGCATCTTGCTGGCAAGCTGCTGCACAGATGCATCTGTGATTTGCTTGCACCGACTGAAACCCAAGCTCAGAGAAGTCAGGTTCTCAGCATCTTGCTGGCAAGCTGCTGCACAGATGCATCTGCGATTTGCTCGCACCAACTGAAATGCAAGCTCAGAGAAGTCAGGTTCTGCGGCATCTTGCTGGCAAGCTGCTGCACAGATGCATCTGTGATTTGCTTGCACTCACTGAAATCCAAGCTCAGAGAAGTCAGGTGCTGCGGCATCTTGCTGGCAAGCTGCTGCACAGATGCATCTGTGATTTGCTTGCACTGACTGATACCCAAGCTCAGAGAAGTCAGGTTCTGCGGCATCTTGCTGGCAAGCTGCTGCACAGATGCATCTGTGATTTGCTTGCACTCACTGAAATCCAAGCTCAGAGAAGTCAGGTTCTGCGGCATCTTGCTGGCAAGCTGCTGCACAGATGCATCTGTGATTTGCTTGCACTCACTGAAATCCAAGCTCAGAGAAGTCAGGTTCTGCGGCATCTTGCTGGCAAGCTGCTGCACCGATGCATCTGTGATTTGCTTCCACGACAGTGCATTCATGGGTTCTTCACTGTCAAATTTCAATTTCAGTGCTTCCTGGCCGCTCCACTTCAACAGCCCCAACAAGCGACATCCAACTTGAAGACTTCTGCCGTGCATCTGTAGGATTCGAACGTTTGAAATTGGACCTCCCAACTTTACATCAACCTCCTGTGGCAAGGCAAAATCTTCCTTGCTGGGCAGAAGCAACAAGATCTGATTCAGGAGAGGAATTTCAAAATGCAGGCACCGCAAAACCAGCCCTTTTGCTGCTGTGACAAACTCTTGAAATTCTTTATCTACATCTCCAAGCTGCGCTCCAGAGTTGCTCATGGCACCGATGAGGATGCGTGCAGCCCGCAGGTACAACACCACAAACTGATGCGCCAGCTGCGAGTTCGGATCGCGCAGCTCCATCTTTGCAGCTTCAAGTGCTCGGTTCAACTGGACCTTGTACTTGATAAACCACCCTGGGACACCTTGCTGCCACGTTTGCAGCTGTGACTTGTAGTGCTTGACAATTTCAATGGGAGTCTCCATGTCCAACAGCCATTCCACTGCTGAATCTGCCTGACACTGTTCCGGAGTGCTTGGACGGATGCAACCATGCCCTCAGCCAATTTGGAGATATCTTGCCGCAGGAGGGCCATGTCGACCTTTAGCTCTTCCTTCACTTGCATTGCCATGTTCGACCAAGTGGGCCGAAATTGGTTGCCGCAATGCTTGCGGTGATTTACTTGGCCAGAACGCACAATGCTGCGGACGGCAGCAGCACAAAACGGACACGTGTAGTCGAATGTGTTATTGTCCTCGTTCTTTTCGGGGCCGCACTGGGGGTGCGACTCGTGCGTGGCGCCCGCACCGCTGGCCAGTCGCGCGGGCACTGCGCTACCTGTGTCGGCGGCTACAGCGACCTTGCGCGCCGTGTTCGGTAACCCCATCGCGCACGGTGTGCTCTTTGCGCTCGTCTTCCAGGTGCACCTCTGCTCGGTTACTGCCGCTATCTCTCGCCGAACCTCCTCTATGATCGCTTGCTCGCGCTCCCGCTGGATGCGGCGCCGCAAAGGCAGCACGCGTTGATTCGCTCGTGTGGCGACACGACAAACCAACGTTAACGACACGCACGTGTTGCAGCATTGCGTGCCATCTTGCGCCCACGTGCGCTTCTCTTGCCAGGCAGAGAATTCTGCGCGCGGTTTTCGTTCTGCGCAGTGGCTGCACGTCCAGTGGTCGCGCATCTTGGCTGCGCATGTTCGACAACACCGTCTCTCTGCATGTCGCGCCTTCCACGCTGCTGCGCCAAAGTCGGCCTCCGACTTCGCGAGACCGCATCGGGCGCAAGGCTTTTTCGTTTCGCATGTCAAACACACGCGGTACAAGCTGCACTGTCTTTGCCGATGCTTGTCCGGAAAATTCGTCTCTTGCTCGCAGTGAGGTAGGTAACAACACGTGAGGCAATGCCATATTGCAGACCACGTTCATAACCTTCCACCGCATCTTGCAATGTGAGACAGTAAGACTTGGAACTTCCTGCCATGGAATGACTACTGCCCGCCGGAAGCCCTGTTGAGCCCAAAGCATATTCCTCCACCACATGCTCAAAGCCCGAAGACGAAGGAGGAAAACAAGGCACAGGATCAGTCTGGTTGGTAAACCGCACCGTGAGATGGTACAAATTCATTTCTTGGTAGAGAGACTTGAAGGCTTGCTGACCAACTCTGGGGCTACCGAATGTCACCACACCGTCAATCTGCCATCCACGTCTCTTGATGTCCACAGCAAACAACGTCGCCAAAGCACCACCGAGGGAATGACCCGCGATGCGAACACAGGATCTACCCGTGACGGACTTCTCCAACCATTGGATCACTGCAGAGTTGACAGCAAGGTAAGCGTCCTGAAAGCCTTCACTGTACAAAAGACGCAAAAAAGGCAACATGAACATGTTGAAAAAGCATGAACAAGCCAAAGTTAAGGCTGGTTTGTTGTGACCCGTACCGTATTGCTACAAGTCCACGATATGATTGATATGATTGATTAAGATTGATTGATATTGTAACTTTTCACGTTGTACAACTTTCGGCTCTGAGGGCAGCTGGTGACTATCATGTCCTCCTTGCAGTGTGTTTACTTGCTAAGTCAAAGACACTGCACCAAAATCTAAAGCAAGAAACCTTTGTGCACAAGCACATCAGAGTCGTCACCATCTGGACCTTGCAAGGGTACTGCTGCATAGTCCAGGTTCGAAGACCAATTTGCAGCACTCCCGTTGCCGTAGATGTTTTCAGTCACAGTTCCACGAAACCCGACCTCGAAGATGTCAGTCTTCTCCACCCTTCGGCCAATGACCAGCGTCTCCGTGGCTCTATTGTGCAACAACTTCCCAAACTTTGCCCTCCAACTCTACATGATTGCAGCTGATAGCGCGGTACGTGGCCGCTGCGAGCTGCCAAAAGGCCCTGGCTAAACTGCAACGGAATGGGCCTTTCAGCACACTCTCAACGAAGCTCATCCCTGACTGCCTAAGCTCCAGAGTTTGCATGTCCGTCTCGTCACCTGTGCTTTCTTGGCCCTGTGGCAAGAGGAGAGACAGGGTCTTTTCAGTATGGCTGCCATTCACAGCGAGAGCTTCCGGCTCAGTTTCTTGGAATGTCACGGCTTCTCCCTCGTGCCTTGCTTCCGAGCTGGAAGCATCATCAGATGTGCTGCTCACTGCACTTGACTGGCCCAAACTGTCTGGGCGATTCTCTGTGGATGCTGTCGAATTTGATGGCTCTATCTCAGCCTTCGCCTCATCTAAGACCTGTTCCAAAGCTTGTTGGGCCAGGGTGACACAGAATTCATCTTGAAGTTCTTGCTTCTCAGCCTCTTTGTTCTGGAGTGCTTTCTGTGCCTCTTCAAGCTTTTGTTGAAGAGTAGTCTCGGCGCGCTCCAATCTTGAGATCTTCTGCAGCATTTCAACCGAGAGAAATTCTCTCTGTTCGTTGGCTACATCCACATCTATGTTCCTCGCTCTCCCGATCAGCTGCTCCAGCATTTCCATCCTATCTGAGGAAGCTGCCCCCATGACCTCTTGAACTGTGAGAGAATTGAGCCTATTCAGCAGATCTAAAAAATCTTCTTCGGAATCAGCTTGAGCGACCTCAATGTGGATGCGCCGATTCTCAGCATCTGTGAAATCTGTGATGATTCGATATTTCATTGATGAAGCGCCCCTCAGGACCCTCAAATTCCTTAAAATGTCACCGGCGGCATAGCAAAGCCCGCAGAATGCACCCGTGGCATTCACTCGCTGCCACACGTTGCCAGTGCCATCATCAGCCCACTCCTTGAACTCTTCTCTCGAAAGAAACGGCATGGCAGGGACTCTAAGTGGATACTTCTGCAATGGACTGCTCTCCAACTTCAATGAACTGTGGTCAATGGATGCAAGTTGATCAGAATGTGATAGAATACTCTTGCTTACCCCGCTGAGTTATGCAAATGAGAAAGGCATCGTTCATAACTTCTTCTCATTGTCATTCGTTGTCACTGTTGCTATTGCATATCATATCATATCATATCATATCATCTTTCTAAATCTTTCTGGTGGGCTATCTTGAGTCCAAACAGCATCGGGCTGCATTCATCTTCATCAAGCGAATGATCAAGACGAAGTGCCCTGCAACTCGGAATCTCACTGCATCTCTGGTGTGATACCCCGTAGCCATCCTCCCGGCGCCTTGTTGGGTGAGTATTGGGTCCTGCTCGATTCGATGCCGCCTGCGAATCAAAAAAACATGGGGAATATGCTCCGCAGGCAGCGCCGGTCACCTTTACAGGGTTCAGAAAGCCTTGTTGCTTATGATTTCTTATGAATTCTTTGTAAAATTCAGAAAGGTGAATCTATTTGGCTCAGAACTCAAAATTTTCTGGGTGGTATCCACCCCTACAGTACCCCTGAAAACAGGCTTGGCCAATGGCTCCGCAACAACTGGTGCAGTGAATCTGCCAACGAGCTTGCCAAGAGTTCACAAATCCACAAGCAAAGAAAGCCGGTTTCCACACCAATCAGCAGTGGGACCCCCCATCCCCAGTGCCACCCTGCGCTCAAGCGCAAGCCTTGCTGCCAAAGTGCGATCCTGCAGGCGGCACTTCGGCCTGGATGATTTCGGGTTCGTGACAATTTGACATCTCAAGATATCTAGCTTAAATCCATTAAAATCCTACAGGTATCCTACAGTTCTCTGATCATTTTGCCTAATGTCATCATGCTGCCCCGATCTTGAAATGTTGCGGTCATTGTTTCTATTGGAGGTTCGAGATAGTTCCAAACTGAGGTGATCCTTTTCAGGAATTCGCGTGACCCCTTGGAAGTATGAAGCATGGAAGAAAGTACTCAATGTGCATACCGCGCTGTCCTGCGGGCAAGAAGTTCAGTTGATTTCATTGGATAATTCTGGCAGAATATCAACATGTGATCATCATGTTGTCTTTGACAAACATCACAACCTAATAACATCAGATTTCAAGACCCCCCATATTAATGCCATACATTGCCATAGACCAAATGGCCTCAACTCACTAAATCTATCTAAATCTGAGCCGCGGCCAACCTTCGCAGCCTCTTGACGTCTGACCCACGCGTTCTGCACACCGTACACCTGGAGGGAACACAGTGAAGTTGACAAACACCTGGAGGTTTTATGTGAATGAACACAGGATAACACAGGTTTGTGGATCCACATGAAGGTGAGGACTCGCAGCATCCCTTTTGTTTCCAAGAGCAAGCGTTAGTACCAATCATTCGAAACTTTGAAACCCAAGGTGGAAGCTTGTCAATCCAGCTGGCGTTCCTTTCCTTGAATGAATTTCCATCAAGCTGCCAGGATACGGCAGATACTTCGATGCCGAAGCAGGCCCATTGAGGTGGCTGCCAAAGAGACATCAAGGAAGCGAAGGATCCAATAAATCCAGAAACACACGCCTCCTTTTGAGTATTGCTCAAATGCCTAATGCCTTTCTGATTTCTTGCTGTACAGCCTCAAAATTATAGCATTCAGCCATACAAAGAAGGCTCCTCGACAAAGGACTCCTGAGCAGCAGGGTCTTTGCTTTGCAGGGAAGCTCCGAAAGAGGCAATGATTCATGATGCAAATAATTAATTTCAATCAACTGCCTACACTTAAACCTTGCCTGGCTCTGCAATGCAATTATTAATATGTGTAGAATTCTGGATCACTTCAGGAGAAGGGTAAGGCGGTCAAATATGCTGAGACCCTGGACAGGCAGCTTCCGCAAACTGATGGCTCCTGTCATGTGGATAAGATTGCAGGGAGAGAGCAGAACGGTTTCTGCAGTGAACCTCACGCATGCTCCAAAACTGAGAGTTCATGAGTTCATGGACTAAAAACTTGTCCAATCTCATGAGGTCTTATAGGATCTTATGCGATCTGACAACATTGGCCAGAACTGTGTCCTCTGGTGTCTGATTGCAGGTGGCCCTGACTTGGAATCCTCAGCTGGTGGGTGTCAGTGCAGCAAAGATCTCCCAAAAGTCAATCGCCGCAGAGGATCTCATCCTGGCGTATTATTTTCACTGTTTTTTGGTAGAATAAACCAACTAGCTTTAGGCTTGTATAAACTTGTAACATCTTGTAAACAACTCGCTTCCAACAGAGACACATGGTTGGGAACATTCCTTTACAACAGTTTCAGTCTCGATAACAATTCTCTTTAATTATACGTATATGTCCATCCAGCTTAAACTTTATCCAATCATGGGGAAACACACGCTCATAATCCTCATCACGTTCAAGCAAATTGTGCTCTCCACTTTTCACCACAGAATGCCATGAGGGTCATGGTGTCAAGAGACAGGACCTCTGACTTCGTGAGTGCGCTTACCGCTTCTTGGTTGTGGAGCTCTTTCATCTCAGGAAGCACACTTTTACGCGGCTGGACGCGTAAATAGTGCAACGTTGCAGTACAACCTGAGTCCAGCAGGAGCTGGATGATCGCCGCGGGATCGTAAGCTTGTGGAAAATCTCGGTACGTCCACATAGATATGGCCAGGGTTTTGATCTTGTGCAAGTTTTCTGCAGCAGATCTGAGCACATCCATTTCGAAGCCATCCACATGGATTTGCAAGAGATCCACAGTGGCGTTGCTCCACCTATTCAAGATATCCGCCAAAGTTGCAGTCTGGCAGTCATGCTCAACCACATGTGTAGCGTCCACCTGCTTAAGCTCATCCTGATCTACAAACTCATGTGCAAAGCCAACTCTCACAACGCGCGGGCATGTGGAGTTGGTCGAAACGAATGATTCCGAAATCGTAAATCGATCAGCCAGTCCGTTCTCGAACGCTGTACGTCTCATAGCATCTGCCGCTGGTTTGTAGGGCTCAACAGCCAAAGCAAAAGCCCGATCGTCTGAAGTCAAGACTCTCCAGCTGCAACCTCCCAAAGATGCCCCGACTTCCACGAATCGAAAACTGTCACCTGTGGATTGTTCCAACTGTTCTACAATCAAACGATTCCACCCACAGTGAAAGTCACCTTTGCCTCGAACATGGTTTGACTCGATGTGCCGAGCGGGTAAGACATGCATCCAAAGTGTATTTTTGTTAGAACGAAGAAAGCTCTCGCCGAGCCGATTGGCTTTGATTGCTGCCACTTTTCGGCAGTCAAGACGATCGAGAAAAAGAAAGAAAACAAAGGCCTTCGGAAACATGAAATGCTGCAGCAGCTTGCCACCCCGATGTTTGTGCATGCAAACCAACTGTTGTTGAGCAGAATCCAGTGATCGCCTGATTTCCCGTCCCAGTGCACCACTCCAATCTGAGCCCGCTTCAATGCGCAGACCGTCCGCTACAAGAAGGTCTTGCAAAGCTGCAAGCAGAGTGCATGGCTCAGGTGTGTCAGGCAGCGCGACATCAAGGGCAACATCGCGCAGCAAACCTGCCTCCAAGACGTGCCAAAATGAATCACTAGGACGCTGTGACAAAGACAGCGCACGGAAATCTTTAGAGAGCATTAATGGCAAAATTGTCAGCAGCCGACGCATCAGACTTGCAGCGTAGAAAAACAGTCCCGTTCCAAGCTGAGCTGGGTGGAAAAAATAAAACAAACTGCTCTTTAGCAGCAGATTCTCAAGGATCTTTTCTGCAGCTGACACGTGGCGCATTGTCCTCATATAGTGAGATCGCCAGTCATTTGTCATGTGCGTATGATTTGAGGTATTGAAACGAAAGTACGTTCTTAACTGATTCAGTCTCTTCATTAACCAGGACACTTCCGCCAAAACCATGCTGTCCCGCACATCCGGACACTTCATCAAATTACGCCGAACATCGATGCCTTCAACATCGCTCTGCCAGAACCAATCCAGACGTAGGTTCAGGATAGCGCGGTCTTCATCACAAGTGCTCGAGGGCACCATTAAACATGGAGAAGCTACACAGGAATACACTGGATAGATAGCGGGTCTGTTTCAAAGACATAGGAAAGGCTGAACTGCAAACTGCATCAAACTGCTTCACTTGAAGGAGAATTAGTCAGAGTTAGGCTCTACTGCTGCATTTGAATCAAAGCGGGAAAAGAACAAGCTGCTTGCTGCCAGAAAATGCTTGGAGGAAATCGCTTCAAGTTTCAACAAAACATTTGAAGAATAAATGCTCTTGCTGCTTGATCTTGGGAGCACCATGAGTTGTAGGGCTTCTGAGCCAAGAAGCTGCATAGGTCCAGATCAGCTCAGTCAATCTTCGCAAGATATGTCACTTCAAGTGCTCAGTCTGCAGTGGTTCCGAGTCAGCTCCGAGCTGCAAACGGGACACCACGAAGTGACATTACTGCCCATGTGCACCTGAAGCTACTTCAAGCAAAGCTGCTTTGCAACATTTTGGATGAAAATGGTTGGAATGTGTTGGAACGTGTTAGCCAGCAAAATGCATGCGAATTCATAGCGTGCATACTGATCATACTGTACAATTGTACACAATTAATATTTAGCACCACAGAATCCCAGAGGGCAAGCTTGCGAAAGAGACATCATGGGAGGTATTCAACCGCCAACTACTTTCTGAGATGTGATTCCTGGACCACTGGACCGGTTCTTTCCATTCTAAACGTCTTTGCAAGAGTTGTTGATGTTGTATGATGTGGGGATGGGTCAAAATCCTGGTACCTAGTGAACCCCAAAATAGCTGGTAAATGGATGTTCATCCCACTAAAAATGTATCTATAGGTATTGACCCATACCCATGTTGTTGCAAACGTTGGGAATTCGAGTGAAGCACACCCTAGCAGCGAACAGCCCAGGGACAAAATGGTCCGATGCTCCTGGCTGCACTGTGTACAGAATGGCAGCACAGGATGGTTTCTGCTCTGAACATCTCTGAACCACACATTGGTTTCAACATGTTTCAACACTGAGAAAGCTAGGAATTCATGGCAATGAAATTCATGGATTTATCATGATTTATATGATTTATATTGATTTATCACGAATCCGTTATGTGCATTTGCGATCTCATACAAGTATGATGTGACACGACTGGCCAGAACTCAGAACTCCGTCCTATGTTGTCTCCCCTTGATGACATGGTCTTGGAATCCTCAGCCGGCGGGTGTCAGGCGGAGCAAAGATCCGAGGTCACAATCGAAGCAAGTGAGAGAAGTGGTCTCATCCTGCCTTTGATTTTCGCTTTCTTCGATGGAACAAGCCGGCGTTGGCATGCATAACAACTCACTCCCAAAGGACACTGGAGATATGTGGAGATAATGGTTCGAGAACATACAACATGTTGTAACATGTGCCATGTTCATCCATGTTCCAGGTTTTGAGTTGATATCCAACGTACTGTAGTCATTATCCAATCATCCCATGAATCCCCAGAAACAGAAGTCACAGTGTATCACAGTCGTGTTCAAACAGATTTTGCTCTGCAGATCTTTGCACTTTTCACCACAGAATGCCATGAGGGTCATGGTTTCCCTCGTCAGGATCTCTGACTTCGTGAGTGCGCTTACCACTTCTTGGTTGTGGAGCTCTTTCATCTCAGGAAGCATACTTTTACGCGGCTGAACGCATAAACAGTGCAACCTTGCAGTACAACCTGAGTCCAGCAGGAGCTGGATGATCGCCGCGGGATCGTAAGCTTGTGGAAAGTCTCGGTACGTCCACATAGCTATGGCCAGAGCTCGGATCTTGTGCAAGCTTTCGGCTGCGGATCGGAGCACATCCATTTCAAAACCATTCGCATGGATTCGCAAAAGATCCACCGTAGCAGGGCTCCAGCTGTATAAAATATCAGACAATGTTCTAGTCTTGCAGTCGTTTTCCACCTGTGTCACAGCTAGCCGCTTCAGTTCATACTGATCCACAAATTTATGCGCAAAACCATTTCGCACAATGCCAGGGCACCTCGACTTGGCCGACACCAATGATTCGTAAACCGTAAATCGATCAGCCAGTCCGTTCTCGAATGCTGTACGTCTCATAGCATCTGCCGCTGGTTTGTAGGGCTCAACAGCCAAAGCAAAAGCCCGATCGTTTGAAGTCAAGACTCTCCAGCTGCAACCTCCCAAAGATGCCCCGACTTCCACGAATCGAAAACTATCACCTGTGGATTGTTCCAACTGTTCTACAATCAAACGAGTACACCCACAGTGAAAGTCACCTTTGCCTCGAACATGGTTTGACTCGATGTGCCGAGCGGGTAAGACATGCATCCAAAATGTATTTTTGTTAGAACGAAGAAAGCTCTGGCCGAGCAGATTGGCTTTGATTGCTGCCACTTTTCGGCAGTCAAGACGATCGAGAAAAAGAAAGAAAACAAAGGCCTTCGGAAACATGAAATGCTGCAGCAGCCTGCCACCCCGATGCTTGTGCATGCAAACCAACTGTTGTTGAGCAGAATCCAGTGATCGCCTGATTTCCCGTCCCAGTGCACCGCTCCAATCTGAGCCCGCTTCAATGCGCAGACCGTCCGCTACAAGAAGGTCTTGCAAAGCTGCAAGCAGAGTACACGGCTCAGGTGTGTCCGGCAGCGCGACATCAAGGGCAACATCGCGCAACAAACCTGCCTCCAAGCCGTGCCAAAATGAATCACTAGGACGCTGTGACAAAGACAGCGCACGGAAATCTTTAGAGAGCATTAATGGCAAAATGGTCAGCAGCCGACGCATCAGACTTGCAGCGTTGAAAAACAGTCCCGTTCCAAGCTGAGCTGGGTGGAAAAAATAAAACAAACTGCTCTTTAGCAGCAGATTCTCAAGGATCTTTTCTGCAGCTGACACGTGGCGCATTGTCCTCATATAGTAATATCGCCAGTCATTTGTCATGTGCGTATGATTTGAGGTATTGAAACGAAAGTACGTTCTTAACTGATTCAGTCTCTTCAGTAACCAGGACACTTCCGCCAAAACCATGCTGTCCCGCACATCCGGACACTTCATCAAATTACGCCGAACATCGATGCCTTCAACATCGCTCTGCCAGAACCAATCCAGACGTAGGTTCAGGATAGCGCGGTCTTCATCACAAGTGCTCGAGGGCACCATTGAACGTGAAGAAGCTACAAGCGATAGATAGCAATAGGGTCTGTTTCAAAGACATAGGAAAGGCTGAACTGCAAACTGCATCAAACCGCTTCACTTGAAGGAGAATTAGTCAGAGTTAGGCTCTACTGCTGCATTTGAATCAAAGCGGGAAAAGAACAAGCTGCTTGGTGCCAGAAAATGCTTGGAGGAAATCGCTTCAAGTTTCAACAAAACATTTGAAGAATAAATGCTCTTGCTGCTTGATCTTGGGAGCACCATGAGTTGTAGATTGTAGGGCTTCTGAGCCAAGAAGCTGCATAGGTCCAGGTCAGCTCAGTCAATCTTCGCAAGATATGTCACTTCAAGTGCTCAGTCTGCAGTGGTTCCGAGTCAGCTCTGAGCTCCAAGCGGGATGCCGCGAACTGACAAAAACTGCCCATGTGCACCTGCAGCTACTTCAAGCAAAGGACAAGCTGCACCATTCTCGTCATCTGGACTATGCATAGATTTGTATAGCACCAAATGGTAATTTTCCGATGGGAAAACAAACTTGAACCGATGCATCATGTGTGCTGTCCTTAGCAACCTTCCTGGCAATATTATTGGAAATTGCCGTGTGTCTTAATTCACAAGATCTCCTCAATTCATGAAGACATGCGAAGACTATTGAAGATTCATGAAATTCAATCCTTTGCCTTTGGGCAACCTCTCAGGAAACACTTGAATCACTTTGAGCTTTCCTTGCTTCTAATACGATGGTCCATCTAGCTGCGTCCAGCAATGCCGGCAGTTCTCATCCACGCGCCTCGCATCTCACCTCTTTCCATCCATGGCTCCAGCATTTAATTCTATAAAGAATCTCAGCAATGGAGGATCTTGGGACGCAGCAAATCGATTGCCGGGCTTGGAGGATGTCAATGTGCCAACTCTCAGCATCTTGTTACATGATGTGACATCCATCTTTACATATAATATATATATATAATTATTTATGTATATATATATATACATATGGTGGATGAAGCTAAAGTGCTGGCCCTGAATTGTCCTTAAGGAATAGCCATTGCCCTCGCTGCAGCGGATCCGTCTGAGAGTCCCAAGAATCAGCGCCTTGCTGGGTCTCAAATCCCAGATTTTGATATAGCCAATTTCCAGAATGCTCAATACGCATTGTATCATTTGAAACTATATATATAATTATATATAACTTATATAACTTATATAACTTGTATAACTTATATAACTTATATAACTTATATATAATTTAGGAGTGATCTGAATGTCAAGGCTTGAGGCATCAGGATAGTGCCCAGCGCCGATATTGTTCGACTAATCACTTAGAGGCCTTGATCAAAACCAACCACTGGGGGATGGCCTTCTCGTCATTGGCCAGTCAGCATCCCAGCATGTTCCTGGCAGTCGACATCCCGGCACTGTCTGAGCGATTTCGTTGCAACCCCATGACAAAGTCTTGGTATATCAGGTATATCTAGAGGTTTCTAAAAATGAGGAGTCCAAGAATGATCCAAAGTTGATCATTCTTTCATCTATGTTTGGTCTTTTTTGGTGTGCCACGGGGAACTAATATATTTGGGCACCCCAATGTTGAAAAGCATCCATCTGGGCATAGGTTTCCCCGTAAAACGGGCATCACAAGCACCAAAACCTGGCCAGCCTTCAGCTGGCGAACTTTTAGGGACTGGTGAACCACCTAGTAGCGAAGTGTGCAGCGTGATCAGCATGGAAGCACCCAAGATCCAGCACAATGTTCAATGCATCATTGCTATTTCTTAATGTTATACACTTCGATTGCGGCTCGAACCCGGAACACTGCCAACGGCTCGTGCATGCGTTGAGAAGCGGAGATCCAGAGGTTTTTTTGGTGGCTGAGAAGAGAACTTGCTGTCAGAATCGCGGAAGTTACGAGAAGCTTCGTAATAGTTCCTCAGTCTGCTGCTTGCTTCAACATTCTCACATCTGCTGGCTGAAATGGCACTAAAAATCCAAACACAATTTGGAGTTGAGCGCTACCAGTGAATCACCTTGCTCTTCAGGTAGTAGCTCCCCAAGACGCTGTTCCCCCCGCACTTTAAATCCACTTGATGGATCTTGATGGTACAAAGCAGCAGGACACAAATGGACGAGTGCCCAGACTTGTCAAAGACAGTCCCAGTGGCTGCAGCATCTGAAGTAAAGGCCTTGTGCAGGATGATCAAGTTGGAGAATTCGGGACACAGTTTGAGGATGTGAGAGGTGCATGATGGTCGAGAGACATCGGAGGTCCAGACTAGACCTATTGGTACCTTTCAGATCCCTCTGGCAAGGGGCATTGTAGATGTGCACCGATTCGGAAACAACCTTCTGCTTCTTGAAGGGAAACTTGAGCATTTTGTATCATTAATTTGTAATCTCAAAACATGGGTCAGCAGAGCGAATTAGTCCAGAATCGTTGCGTTTTGGGTTGGCCATGCTGCAACATTCGTGCACTCGACAGGTGACAACCTGTGGAACTTGTCCAACAATTTCAGTCTCAAAGATTCTATGGTTGTCACTGACCCAATCCACTGACTTTGTAGAGATCAATCCCAAAAATCGCTAGCGAATGACAACGAATGACTCATGAGCTTCAGCTGATTCCAGTGATCCCCCAGGCAACTCACCCCTGTGAGATCCCATGGCGAATCTGTAAGGATAAAATGGCTTTGTTTGGAAGTAGTGTACTCCAAAGCGGTTTTAGAACCATCATTGCTTCTATTAAGTTTCATCAAACTGTCATTTTCGGGAATATATCCCATTTGTATTTATATCCCATTTTCATACACTCCCAAATGAAAAGCAAAGGTGCACTGTCCGAAGGCTCTTTTTCATGAGAACTGAGGTGGCACCAAACCGATTTATCGCCCAGTCCCAAACCTTCCTTTGGAAGGTATTGCCTGGGCCTTCTCTGATACTCACAGGATTCATCCAGGATCAAAAATTCCTAAAATGCTCCAAGTTATGTTGTAGTATGGCAAATTATACGTCATCTCCGGGTTTGCAATGGTTTGGTTGCAAAGGATGCAACTCTGGCTAAGACAGCCAGCAAAATAGCATGAAATAAATGCGAATTCTATGCATACTGTATAATCAAATTCAAGCGCCACAGAATCCCCAGAAGGGTTTGTGGCGAAAGAGACATTTGTCGAAGGCATCCAAAAGCGAAAGCCTCCCTTCGGGGAGTTGCTTGGATGCCTCTCCAGATGTGATTCCTGGACCATCTGGTCCTTTCCACGCCTAGAAGTATTCGCAAGAGCTGGTTCTTGTTGGGAATTTGAGTGAAGCAAGCAAAATCAGCTCTGTCATATTATCTGGCACAAATCTGGTAGAAAAATGATCATGGTACTCTGAATAATGGCGGAAAAATACGGGACGTAGTTTGCATTGACATGGGAAGCTGTACTCTCCAGATCCTATCTCAACGGCAATACGACGTTTAGTCGCACATCCAAAGAATTGGGTCTTGAGGAAGAATATGTTGCAGTCCTGGCAAGATCATGGAAAAAGACTCCGCATGGATCTGCATCACGACCAAAGCATGTGGGCATGGGTCAATTTGATCAACCTCCTAAAATTGATCATTTAGTGCAAACAAATCCCGACTTGGATCTGACCCATGCCTATGATTGCCCATGTAGCTGTATCACAGAAGGGTGCACTGAGTTTGCGTACCATGATGGCCCATCAAATGAGAACAAACTCCTGCAAGGATTGCTGCTCAGGAAAGTACCACTGGGGTCACAATGTTCGTCATGTTTGGAATTGTTGGCCGGGGTATATCACGAAATTTGGATCGGGATAAATATCTAGCTATATCTAGCTGTGTTTTCTCTTGCATTCAACTAACTGCGTTTTTTCTTGCAACTCAAATCACTGCACAGTCTGCACGCGAGGAATACAAAGGCATTTGAGCGGTTGCCGAAACCCCGATGCTTTGTGTTCTATTCTGTCTTCCCTTTAGCCATCTCTTTCGCGAACCTTTCGCAATGTGGCGTTTTTCTTTCGCGGCATCCACGTGTCTGAAATACACTTTCGCGAGCTTTCGCGGAAAATCCTGAAAAGAACCTATGTTTCCTGGCAAACACATACTGAAACATTTGTTCCCCGCCTGCCATGTGAACGTCTCAAAATTTTATCAGAGCTGCATGCCGCCCATCGCCTCTTCCTCCTCCTCCTCCTCCTTCACCTCCTCGTCCTCCGCTCCACCCTCAACCACGAGCTCCAGATCTCAGTGGGCACTGCCGAGCCTCAACCGCGAGCGCCAGATTTCAGTGGGCACTGCCGGACCCCAAGCGACCGCCAGATCTCAGTGGGTACAGCCAGACACCGCGAGCGCCAGATCACAGTGGGCACTGCCACTCTCTATCGAATGGGGGGGGAGGCCACTCTCAATTTTTCTGAGAAAATCCATGCATCGTTGATTGCCAATGCAACTTGGAAATGTGTGCAGCACGACTGCCAAGCTCCATGTGGCAACGCTGAAAAATCAGTGTCCTGACTTCGCCAAGGACTGCTGAACCCATACTGATTGCAGATGATGCCCATCCTGAAGTGAAGACACTATAGACGCAGCGCACATGTATGGGTTTGTCTGGAAAATGGTACCCCAAAATCCCATGGTTTATCATATTTTGTCCCATTCAACTGATCATTATTTAAGGTTTTATCATCATTTTCGCTCGTCAAAATTGCCATTGGGGTTTCACCAATTTTTGGGCAAACGCAATTTTGCCTTTTTTGGCTGAAGCATGCTAAAGCAACAATGAGGCCCTGGCTCTGAGCGGCTTCCACAAACTGATCCAATGCGTCCTGGTGCTCCAAAAATAAGTTTGTATGAGAATAAGGTACCCCGAACTCACATTGTTTATATTTGTTTATCATCATTTTCTCTATCAAAATGCCATAGAAATATCATAAAATATCGCCCATTTTGGAGAACCCCCCATGAAATTGCCGCAGGTGCAGGGGTGTCCTCTGGTGTCTGTTCTTGCGGCAAATGGCTCAAATGGCCCTGTCGGGGAAGCCTCGGCTGCTGGTGGGCACAACTGAAGCGCTTCAGCAAAGTGCTCCGGGATGCGGACGGCACGTCCCCAACTTGTCGACAAAAAGGGCAATGCCTCAGGCCAAGCTCAGTGGCATGGGCAGAAAAAAAAACAAACGGCCTTAATGATGGAAGGCAAACAATACACAGGTATATGATGGTATATAAATGTATATGATATAATTAATAGTAGTTGATATATATTGATATCTAATAAATAACATTTATAAATGTACTTGAAATCAACAAGGCCATTGCTGAGGAAAGGACAGCAAGCCATCCTCCACTCGGGCCACCAAGACGGCAACACAATGCCTTACACAGAAACCCTGCAGGTTCCTAAGGATTTGAAGGCTCCTGGGAAGACATGGGAAGACCATTGCTGAGGATCTTTCCACAATGGTTGGCTGGTTTGGTATCGTTTAAGATCGTTTAAGTTGAATCTTTGCAGAGGCTGAGTTCTACACGCACAAATGGACTTGAAGCAGCAGCTGGTGACCTGAAAAACATCATGCCCCGTTCGCATCATTTTCTAAAATGGTTAAAGTATGACACCTGCATTGAATCCCACGACACCTGGTACAGTGATATTTTATTGAATGATATTGATATGTACCAGTGATGACATTGCGTTCTCTGGACCAGGTCCATTACAAAAAAAAATAGTGTACCATTTTCTTTGCTAATCTTTTACAACCGTTCTGTATGGAGAGCTGTGCCTTTCGGACACCTCAGTGCCGCACTGTTGGCTCTGCACCCACACGGAAGTCACAGGCACAGATTGGGCATTCACCTCAAACTGCGCACCAGCAAGTTGCCCACTCTGTTCCATATTGCACTAAGGAAAGCAAACCTGAAACCACAACCATGGTTCCCAATGGTTCCCAATCATTCCCAAACAATTCCATACCATTCAGCAATTCTTCGCACCATCAACAGTATCAATAGTATCAGGTGTCGTCTTGTTTTCTGAAGCTTAACCCAAGACGTTCAGCCCGCCGGATCTTAGCTGCATTCCTGGCAATTGCTGCGGGCAAACTGTCTGATTTCCTCTGATTTCCATAGGAGTTCCTGAAATAAATTAAACATATTGGACAAATCATCAAATGAAATCTCATCCTCTGAGTCGCGAGTAACATGTGAGAAAACCCTCCAAGTCACTCAGCAAATTTTGCTTTCAAATTCGCCGGCTGCACGAATTCCAGCCCACGCAGTCTGGCCGACAAGCCTGGCTAGGGTGGTCAAAAACATGGTTTACATGGTTTTACAACCATATACCGACATGCAAAACCATCCAACCAACACCTAACCAACATCAGCCACTGAGTTCCCGCCTCAAGGGCGTCCAACGTGTTGCACCTGGGCTGAACCGCCAGAATCGACCCACTTTTCCTGCGGGGTCACTGTGGTCTATGGATTCTCAACATCTCCCAAATGTCAAATCAAACTGAAACAAATTCAAACCATGAATTCATACGGTATGATTTGTATACATGATATTAAATCATATCATATCATACATATTATATATTATATATTATATATTATATATTATATATTATATATTATATATTATATATTATATATTATATATTATATATTATATTATATTATATTATATTATATTATTGTATATTATATAATATATTATATTTTAAAAAAAAGAAAAACATATTAAATATGAAAACAATATTACATATTATATATATAACATATATTATATATTATGCATTAAATACTAGATACAAAAATATGAATATCAAATATTACATATTGTATATTAATAATTACATATTGTATATTATATGTAATATATTACATGTTAAATAAAATATATTATATATTGTATATAAAATATGATATGAAATGATATTATGTTACTTATTATATAGTACATGTGATTTTATATTAAATGTTATTTTATTTCATTTTAAATATTAAATGATAATATTTTTGAAATTGTATATTATATACATTTCCTATTTTATGTCATATATCAAATATTATATATATTAAATACTTTAAACAATATATATATATATGAGCTATTCAAAAATATTACATATTATTGTAGATATTAAAAAAGAAAATATTCAATATTAAGCACTAAATATATTATTCTATAGTATTATATTATACTATATATTAAATTAAATTAAATTATATTATATACAATGTAAATTTGAACTTCTATTATATTAAATATAAAATAACTAATAATATATTATATTAAATAAAATATTTGATCTCATATCATATTTTAAATATAATATTTTTTCTTTAAAATAGTATTGTATTATTAAATTATATATTATTTTTGAAATTATATATTATATAAAATATTAGACATTAAATATTATATGTTAAAAAATATATGAAATATTATATATTAAATATTACATGTTAAATATTACATATTAAATATTACATACTAAATATTATATATTATATACAATTTAAAATATATAGTATATAATATATCATATACCAAATATTATCTATTCTATATCATATATTACGTGTTTTATATCATATCATATTTTAAGTAATATATATGTATATTATATATTATAAAATGAATATTTAAAAATATATTTTAATAAAATATATTACATTATAAATATCATTAATTAAATATTCTATATTATTTAAAATGTATTATATACATGACATATTTGACTTAAAACAAATATATTATATATTGTTTTATGTATCTCAACGTAAAAAGTTTTAAATGTTTTACTAAATATCACATATTAAATATTGAAAAAAACATTGTAAACCAGGTGTTATACTATAGATCATATATTTGATATTATATATATAATACTATTCTGTTATATATTACATATTATTTTTTATATATTACAAGCCAAAAATTAACTATCATATATTAGATATCATGTATTAAATTCTATATCATAAAAAAATATATGCATATAATATCAAATATAATATATTATAAATAATATATCATATTTAAAATAGTGGAAATCACATATCATAGATCATATACTATATATCATATATTAAATATATTGTAAATTACACAAAAATATATTATATTATATCTATATCACATTATCTATCAAGCATTAATATTATATATATATTCAATATATTATATAACTCTATATAATATAATTATATATCATATAATTATATATCATATAATTATATATCATATATTTAATAAATATTTATATTTAATATATATATTATATTGTATTATATTACATATTATACTTAGGAGTCGCCGGGAACTTAGGCACTTATAACTTCATTATAAGTCTTATTATAAGTGGGTTAAGTGATTAGTAAGTGGATTATAAGTGGCTAACTGGGTTGTAAGTGATGTTGAGTTAGGTGGCACATACTATTGACTTAGGTGACTTATAAGTATATTGTATGCTAAGTGGATAGGACTTAGCTGGAACTTAGGTAGCACTTAGCTTTGGTTTCAAAACGTCTGATTTTGCAACCCTTTGGTGGCTTCAGGCTAGATGAGGGTACATTTTGCAGCCATTTGCGGTTCAAACATGTCTGCTGAAAAGCAGCTGGACGCTGCACAGAAATTCCTACGTGGAATTACCTCCTTGGCTTCCTACGCGGAAGTCAGGGAGAAGCAGGCGCTTGGAGCGCAGCGTTCGCTTGAAAAGGTTGCAGCTTTTACTGTTGCTCAAGCGGCAACATGGCTAGGAGCCTTGCAGGAAGAATTGTGGTCCACTGCCCAAGTGGCAACCTTTCGTGAGATCGTGGCACAGAAGGCAAGGCCTGTAGAGGCAGACAACAGCAAGGCGGCGACGCAAGATTTTACCTTGCTTCCGTTCTATCTTACCGATGAGCTGGGGCAGGACATTGGCAATCCAGCCGTGGATTCAGATCGTTTGTTGTATAGGCTGTGTCAGCATGCTGCGAAGATGTCATTGCGAAATGCATCGGAAGCAACGAAAGCAACCTTGGTGGTCATGTCGAAATGGATCGCCTGCAACCGTGGTCTGACACCAAAGGAGCAGTATGAGTTGTATTGTCGTCACAAGCCGTTGGTGACGAAGTACTTGGTGGGTGTCGCCAGTGGCAAGTATCTCTTAGATTTGCCGTTGGATTCGCAGGATTTGGACGAAGGTATTCGGACGCGTGTGTTTCCTACGGGGAAGCCACAGCAGTGTGCCATGGCACAAGACATTCGTGATTACGTATGCCATATGCCTTTGCGGAAGGACAATCGTCTTTTGGTTGGTGACACCCAAGTGGTGTCAGCCAGCAGGGTTTCTGGCGGAGGCGGGATGGCAGTGGAAGATTTTTGCAAAGTTCTGGAAGCATGCAGTAAAACGTTGCAACCGCATCATGAGAGGATGCAATCGTGCCCGTTAAATTCTTCGAATGCAAATGGAACAAGTGGAGAAAGCCAGGCATCTCTCTTGGCGATTTGCGATCGCCCAAGGGCGGAGGAGGAGGTAGTGACCCTTCCTAAGGAGGAAGAACAGTCACAGCCCAAACCGCTCACCATGACAGTGGAAGATCAGTTAGCGGCATTGCGGCAGGATTTGCCTCCTTCAGCGGGACTCAAGCGGCCCGCAGCGTCTTTGCCAAGTGCAAAGGTGCCGAAGGCGAAGGGAAGGCCACGCAAGGTTTGCCCCGGTCAGGTTCCGAGCAAGCAAGGAGCCGTGAAAAAGGTTTTGAAGAGACCAGCGGCTGCACAGGCAGCTGCCGTTGTTCCAGGCCCAGCAACCTCACGGGGAGCAGGGTCACGAAAGAGTAGCGCTGTGTCGACACGGGACACGCGTGCTCTGGCTCTGTCACGCGCAGAGCGGCGAGAGCGGGTGATGGCGCTTGTGCCACGCGCCAAGCGGCAAGAATACAAGGGTGGCTGTGCCAAATGCAGATTCACCGCGGGATGTACGCCATCTTGCTGGCGTGAGCGTGGCTATCAGGTTTAAGCAATGAGCGAGGATGCGATAGGTCGCCTCTCTTGATGTCTTGAAAGATGACATTCCTTCGTGGCTTCAGATTTTGATATATAGATCTATAGAGGTGGGGCAAAACAAGGGAACCGCAGGGTCGCTCAGCAAGGGTGGAAGCATGCAATGATTCTGACTTTGGGATAGTTTGGGTTTGTAACCGGGGCTGGGTTGTTGGTTCACTGCTTGAGCCTTGCATGGTGATCTGCAGGGTTTTTGGCTCGAGTTTGTGTGGGTCGCGCGTGGGCCGGCCGGAAGGGGAGCCGCTGGACTAGGCAGGACTGGGTTGTGTGGGATATGGTGTGCTGCATTGCAGGCTGCGGATGATGTTGTGACCCTCGCAGGTTCTCATGGCGCCGAAGAAGGATGTGAAGGAAGAGAACGACGACTCGGAGTACACGTACTTGACAGAGGAGGAAGAGGAAGAGCCGGAACCTTTGCCGCCCACGAAGGCACCTGCTCCGGTCTCACCGAACGAAAAGGCCGCGGTGGCAGCTGTGCGCGTCTACGAGGCGCGGGCAGCGAAGGATGCGGCGTCAAGCAGTGATGACCGTGGGCCACGTGCTCGCGGCGCTGCCTCCCCAAGTCCGGCGCGCCGGGCACGGCGCGAGCGGTCACCGGAAGCGGAGCCGCGTAGGTCGCGGGTGCCGGATCGGCGCGACCATCGAGAGACAGCGCCGTTTCCGTCCTTACCACCTCCCGCTCCGGGTTTGCCACCGCCACCTCCTCCGGAGTCGCCACGGCGGAATTGGATGACCAAGTGTCGTAAGCAGCGGTGCCCGCATTGCTGGCAGAAGGTGGGCTCCGGAGGTTCCACTTCGGGCATGTCCCAACATATGTACTGGAATGAGCTGTGTCTGGCGTGGCAATGTTACGGAGATGGGACGCGGTGCTCCTGGGACGAAGCGGTCGGCCGAGCCCATGAGGTGAAGCTGGCCAGAGAGCGAGAGGAATATGCTGAGCTCGGCGAGGCGGTCATGCCAGCTCGCTCGCGCCAGCAGCGCCAAGCCAAGGAGGAAGCAAAGGAAAAGGGACGTTCGGGGCATGAGGGTCTTCCACGTGAAGAGACGGAGAAGCGCCAGGAGCATCAAGGGGGCCATGCGGATGATCCACGCGATCTCCCGGAGAAGGCGGAGAAGGTGCGTCGGCGCCGTGCAGATATCCCACGGGAACGCGACGAGAAGGGGGAGACGGGGCGTCGCCGAAAGCACAAGAAGCATCGTCACCGCCGCCGCTCCCCATCACCTGATGTTCGTGCCGGACCTAAGGGTCCCAAGGAGCCGCCGTCGGACGATGAAGATCGAGACACGGGTCCGGCTAAGCGCCGGACCGCTCCGGACGAAGTATGGATCAAAGTGCCACGTTCTGCCTTGATGGGGCACTGACATGAGTCGCAGCGCAGGACGAGAGCCGAGCAAAAAGACCGGGATGGCATGGGACGTCTCCGATCTGTGCGTTCTGACTGAGCCGGTTAAATAAGGTTTCCGAGCTACGTCGACATGTCTCCGTTACAGTTCCTGCCTGGCAAGCTAGTTTTGCGTCCTGCTGGTTGCATCTTTCCTTCGTGGCCGTTTTCCCTCTCTCAAGTTCAAAGGGACACAGCAACCTTCATATTGTTTCATGCCATTCCTATATCACACTGTATCCCCACATGTTATGACATTCGACTTGTTTGTCTTAAGCCTTGCAGGTTATGACCCAAACGTGTCGACCAGCCAACCAGAAGTCATAGTTTTTTTTGGGGGGGTTTCACCTTCCTGGGTGGTGCGGTTGCGCCGTATAGCGATGGCATCTGGAAAAGACAACACGAGTGCGCATGTCGCGCTCTGTTGTATAGGTTGCACCCGTAGCCTTCTCCATGTGAGGGGGCTCGTGGAGCAACGTGAGCGGAGGAAGGCCAGACGGTGACATACGATGTCACGTTATAGGAGTCGTCGCGCGCACGGCGGCACGTCCGTCCTGTCCATGCCATTTCTTTTGCCACGGCAAAGGAAACGTTGATGCGTGAAGTGCTTGCGCCCTTTAGATAGATCAGTTTCACCTTTCTGTAGTGTAGCAGCTGTCTCTGCAAAATTAGATGTCACTATATTATCTACATGTGCTACGCTGCAAAAAGAATCGATGTTGCCGCGCACTCGCGATGGCCGCAGTTCCGTTCCGTGGGGGTCTGTGGGACTCTCGCATGTCTCTTTTGTGTCGCTGCAATTTAGACGGTGACAAAAAGCCGTCGCTGCAGTATATGGCTTCAGGTAGCAGCCGCTTCGTGCGCGGGAGCGGTCACATGGCAGTCGACATATCTTTTTCGATATCGCCTGACGGTTTGGGGGAACTGTTTGATGTGATGGTCAAGGCCATTCCGCAGCAACCCTTTGGGGACTTTTCTGCTACGTGGAGCAAAGTCCAACATTGTCTTGACTCTGCAGCTGAATGGGCTTGCGCGCACGGACGCGCTGACCAGTGCAGAGTGCTGAAGCGTCTGAGCGCCTTGTTGAAGTATGGGGAATGGGGCGCCACGCCTCTGGATGTGCCACCGCACCCCAAGATTGCAGGTGCGTGCCTGATCTGGGGTGGATTTAGTAAGGTTCTTTGTGCTGATTGATGGTGCTTCTGTGATGAAGTGATTGGCGTTGCTTTTATTTAGTGGGTGGTAATGTGGATTTAAAACTGAAGAATGGTGTTCCGGATGTTTACAAATCGATCAGTTATAATTAAAAAACAAATATGACTGATGCTAAGCGTCACTGTGCAAAGATCCGATGTGTATAGTAGGTGATTCTTGTGTTTTTGTTGTGGCACAGAGCCCCTCCCCGCTCTGCGCGGTGGCGCCCTCCACAAACTTTACAGCGGCGCCTCCCATAAATTTTAACAAAGGAGGCAACACCTCCTTGAAAACAGCTTGTGCGCAGGAGACCTTGCAAGGCCTTCCTTATAATGTCTGTCGAGCTATGATCAATCAATAACTTTGGCGTTACAGGAGGTTTCGATCTTAAGGGCGATGTCCTCCTTGAAAGTTTGTGGGTCGTTCTCGGGGCCACTGTGTTTATGCGAAAGCGAGCAGCACCAAAGGACATTTGTTCAGCTCACATGCCTCGGTCTCGAACCTAAATAGCAGAAGAACTTTGGTGAAGTCGAAACTTCATATGCACCAACAAGTCGTCCAGGCAAGCGAAACAGCCTTCGAAATGCGGCGCCTGGGGCAGCAGGTCATGAGGCATGGCGTTGATGGCGCCCAAAAGAAAAGAAGCAGCGCTATCCAACTCACCAACCTTTCCTGCAAGCAACTCGCGCGATGTCAAAGCTGGACATTTCTCGATCTTCTCTTGCATAGGCTGGATTTGTCCAGACCTGGTGTAAAGGTGAGCGGTCCATGTACAGTCTGTGGGCTCTGTGTCAGGGCGGTCCAGCGTCATCTGAAGGATGGTCAAAAACATGATGGCACAGGCAAGCGCACATGACCTGGTGCGGTCTTCCTTGAAGAAAGGCTGGCAAAAAATCAAAGCCTCACGAGCATTTTCCAGCTCGAACGCGCTCTTCTCCTTGAGTGCTGGATCCCACCGCAAGAAGGCTTGGACCCCCAACTGCAAGTCAGCTCTGTTGAGGACACCTTGGGGCAATCTCTTCTCACCTGCTGCTGCCATGTTGCAAGTTAGACTAGTTTTGTGAGCCAAAAAACCTGGGTCGAATGGGTCGATGTGATGGACAAAGCAAAACCGAGGTTGAATTGCATTGCGGCAATGTTCAGCACTGAATGTGCAAGCAATGTGGTAACCACGGCTAGCGCAGCTGACTCAAATGATTTTCAACAGGTCAAACTGGAAACATGCCGCCTATTCCTCAAAGAATGCCACGTGCTTGGAAAATGCATCGCACTAAGCGTCGCACTACACAAACAGACATGGCGTTGCCAATCATATGTCCTAATACCCTTTGTGGAAAACGTTGAAGTTCTTCAACATCTCCAGGCTTGTAAGCCCCAGGCCACACGCCTTGAAGCAAAAAAAAATCTGTCGGGGTGAGGAACCTCTGGCCTTGATGCCACCAGTAGCAATGCTTTCCTTTGCATCTGGTGGCAGTGAGGCAGGGGCATTTGTCCTCCATCCAAGTTGCTGAAGAACCGCCTGTGTCGACAATGAAGTCAGAGTCTTGTTTGGCCGGATTCTTGTCCAAAAAGTCTTGAAACTGGATCAAGTTCTTGCGGGCTGTGCTGGATAGAGCTGAGCCGTCGACATCGTGTGTCTTCTCCCGCAAGTTGCACTTCCATTCCATGGCAGGATTGCCAAGGAGCTGCTTGAGCGTGAGCCGCTCCTTGAAAGGCACTGGCCACTCAAAGTGCTTCACTTGCACGTCTCGGCGAATACCGATGATATAGACCCGTTCGCGGTGCTGCGGAATTCCGAAGTGCTGTGTGTCCAGCAGCTTGTAATAAACATTGTAGCCTGCAGCACACCATGGCAGAGCTTCTGCGAGCCACTATGCGGTTGAAACAATTAAAAAAGAAGATGCGTTCACAAAACATTCTGAAGCAAGATAAGAGGCATTGCTCACCATTGGGAAGCTGAATGTCTCTCAAAGCTTGGATCAGCCAGTTGAATTCCTTGGGAAAGAGTGACGGGAGGCCCTTTACATTCTCGGAGATAAAGCTGCGAGGCTTGTGCTTTTCAATTTGAAAAGGGATCAGAGCCATGAGACCGCCTCTGGAATCTGCAGCCCCAGACTTACTACCGGCAAGACTCCAACTTTGACATGGGCTGCCGACCGCGTAAAGGTCAACATCAAACCACACACGCCCAAGATGCAATGTGTTCTCCATGTCGTTCTCCAACTGCTGGGGCTTGACAAACTCAGAAATGAATTTCCTTCAGGGAGATTAAAAAATCACTTTGAAAAAAAAAGAACCCCATCATCATTGTAAATTAATTACTTGTGCTCCTGAAGTTGGAATCAATTTCAGAAGTGTAGATGTGCTTCACATTGACAGATGAAGGCAAGTTCACTCGCACCGCTGGCCCTTCAGTGCAAAGACCAGAGCAGTCAGAAGCCAGCGTGACTTCGGCCGGGGTGTTTGGAGGCTGCGCAGCTATGAGTTTCACTTTGCCAGGCTCTGCTGGGAGCAGCGTGGTCTTGGCAGTCTTGCTTGCGCCTCCCTGGTCTGAAGCTGGCCGCTTGGTTGCTTTTCTACTCTCGGTTTCTGTCGCTGCTGGTAGGGGGGTCTTTGCGCGCCCACTGGCCGTGGCTCTCGGCTTGGACAACCGCGGCGCCATGATGGAATAAACCTACCAAAAAAAATCTTGCTGAAACGACAGCGGCCATGTGTGCGATGTGGCTGGTCTCTCTGATTGACAGCGCCATGCGCAGTGACTCAAACGGAAAAGGTGTTGCTGCAAAGACCTTTTCCTTCCAATTTTTGAGCTGAGAGTGCAAAACCACAGCTACTCTGTCAGTCAGCCTTGTCCAAATGAATCTTCGACCTCTTGTCAGGTCGGGCCAAACGCCTCAAAGACCATTTTGCGCCGATCGTGATCCTCATCCCAAAAAATATCACTGGCCTTGCTGCTGGAGGTTCGCCAACTGAGCCCTGAACTCATTCAGCACAGACGCTGCTGTGCCACTGTCATTGCCACTGGTATTGGGTGGGTTGCCAGTCGTTCCGCTAGAGGCTGGATGGCTGACGCCTTGCTGCTCTGCCGTCCTTGCACCGCTTGGCTGAGACGACCGGCCAGCGCGATCTCCTCCCAAACCTGACTGACGCGCTGAAAATACATTTGAATGAAAGGCGCTACACCAAAAACAAACAAAAGGCCAAGCAACTTGCAGCCAACTTGGGTTCGAACACGCTTTCGGAAGAAGAGAGCATGCGCAGCATGATCTCAGTGACAATGCGGTCTTGGACCTGGGTCAAATGATCTTCAGTGAGGCAGAGACCGCAGTAAGGCATGCGACTCAAAGCGCACGCCAGGGCCATGTTCCCATCGCCAGCTCCAGCGTCCACCACGGCAGCCAGGTTGTAACTGGCCAAAAGCTCAAGGCAAAGGCTCAAAGGACGGCTATGCCAAAACACGGGCTCTTCAGTGTTGAGCTTGCGGTTGCTGACTCCACGATGGCTCTCTGCTTCCCCGGTGGTGCGACCACCAACGGACACCCGGTACTTGCCAAACAAAGTGATTTTGTCCTGCCCACAAATGCAGTGGCAAGGGAAAAAGGCCCAAAAAAAAGCCTGCACCCCCCTTCTAAAAAATCTTCAATCCATGCCTTCAAAGCCATAGACCAAAGCAATTTGGGGCTCTCCAACAACACGTCTCCGATCTTGTTCCCGAAGTTGGTCCCCTTGTAGATCTTGCGGTTTGTTTTGGTCATGGCGTCTCCAAAATTCTCAGCAGTCACCAGCGTCATTAGCTCAACTTGCTGAAAAGTCGTTGAGTTTGCTTTGATGTACTGCCGGCGTTGCTTGAGACTTTCCTCATCATAGGAGATGAAGACACCGAAGGAGTTTTTGTTCAAGGCATCTCCGGCTGGAGTCTGGAAAGAACCTAGCACTTTGTTCAAATTGCCAGGCAAGAACGAATCAAAGTAGATAAAGAGGTCGCGATGGTGCAAGGTCAGCTGCTGCTTGTCCCTGGACTTGACCACTGACGCCAAGAAGGTCTTCAAGTACTGCTGGTTCAACGGGCAAACACGAATGTGTGGGTTCGTCACAGCTTCACCCCACTGAGCAGGATCCAGAAAGATTCCCACCCACTGATTACCACCACCTCTGACTTGGCAAGCAGCTGCTTTGTCAAAGTACGCGCACAACTCATTCTCTGACGGTTGGAAGACAAAGAGCTGGACGTTGGAAGCCATGAGGTTGCGAGCTTTGTCCTCGAAGTACTGAAGCTGCGCCAGAGTCTCTTCATTCTTGATCTCCCCGATTTTGGCCTGCACATCCCCCAGGAATGCCTTGAAAGCAGCACTTCTGACTGGCAAACCCTCCTGGGCCTCCGGGTCTTGAGTTGCGCCTTGCTGGGCTTCAGCTCGGGCTGCTGCAGATGCTTCTGCCCTGGCCTCATCCAGCTCTTGCCGCAGGAGCTGCTGGAATTCTCTATAGCGCTCACCCAATTTGGTATCCATGGTCAAGGCATCCAGGGGAGCTTTACCTGCCACCACAGCTGCTTTGAGATTGTCGTCAAAGACCGTGCCAAAGACTGACTCCTGGGTGCTGTTGATAAATCGACAACCATGCGGTAATAAAAACTGAAAAAATACTATGTTAAACAAAATGGATGGCCCCACGGTCCTGAATCAGTTGCATTACGTGATCAGCAGAGCGTGACCACCCAGCTTTCCATGAGAGGTCCGCCGGGCTGTCCGGGAAACCGACCTTTCTTCGGAAGGCTTCGTGGGAAGCAAAGATGTCTTTGAGAGCTTGGCGGTATTTCTCAGGCATCTCTTTGGCTTCAGTTGAAAGCAAGAAGTCGCTGATGAAGTAGTCTCTGAGCCTCATCTTGTATAAGACCAGATCGCACAGACCTTTGCCACCTGTAGCACCCTGGCCCGTCAACTGCCGCACAGACACTTCTCCTTCAAGAAGGCCAGCCAGTTTGGAATCGTGCATGTGCGTGAAAAGCCAAGCAACTTCTTCAAAGCGGGTAGACTTGGAGACCATGGCGTGCAACTTGCTGACAGAATCCCAAAGGCTCTTGCCACAAGCTTCTTCCGCCAGGATCACCTGCAGAATTGCGTCATGCCGCAAAGCACGGTCCATGACCATGGAAGCATGGCCCAGAAATCCTGCTCATATGGGTGATGGGTGGCCAAAAAAAAAATCCTTCCTTTCAGTACACAAAAAGATAAACAGTAACAGGGGTCCTTTGGTAATCTTCTCCGACTTGGCGCTGAACTTGAGCTTCTCGTCATACAACTGCAGAAGCGCCTCTGGCGTGTAAGCCACGCCCATCGCCTCTCTCTTCTGCATGACGTCAAACACCCTCTGTGTGGGTGTGCGGGCGAGGAAGGACAGTTGGGTCTGATCCTCCCTCAGCTGCTGGGCCACCCACTCCATCTCTTGCGAGTCAGCTACAACCCTGATCAACACTGGGCAGGATAAACAATGACCTAGCCATTCCTGCAACTGATCACCCGCTGCACCTGCTTCCACTTTCTGCGCTTCGGCGGCAGCTGCTTCGAAGAAGGCAATGATGGACTCTTCAGCACTGAGACGCTTCCAAGTGCCAAAGGCTGGCACAGTCTTTGAGTCCACCTCTCGCCGCAAGAAGCCCACAGTGACTTGCTGCTGGTCCAAACCATTCGGTGTAGAAAACCAATGGGACTTCACTTGGTCAATGGCGCCTTGACTGATTGGTATCTGCGGCGTGGCAGACCAGCTCTGGTCAAGCCACAAAGCATTCATGATGCAAAGGTACTTGCCTTCACGCTTGAGGCTTTCCAGAGCAGCCTTTTCATCAAAGGGCTGGCCAAAGCTGTGCGTGTTGGGGCGGAGCTGCACAGCATCTTCACTCACTGCCTGCTCTTTGAAACGTCGGACATTCTCTGCATGTTTTGCCCAAACTCCACCATTCAGGCAAAGCGCCTGTGAAGACACCCCCGGGCTGCCAGAAGCCAAGTTGGCCATGAGTGCCGGGTCTTGGCTGCCATTAGCTTTCGGAGTCTTGGCGGCAGCCTTGGCAGCCTTGGCAGCCTTGGCCTTGGGCTCAGCAGTTTCAGGTAACAGCTCCGCGCCTCTCTTCGCTGCTGACTTCTTGGGAGCCATGGCTACTACGCACCCACTCTGCAGAAACTCAGCCGTGGGAAGTAATAACTAAGTTGGAGGCACACTCACAGCTGGGCCAGGACTGCAAGGATCTTAAAATGTCTCCTGCTGAAATCAAGACGGTTGTACCATGCCATGCGTGTGACCCGTACTAAATTCGGGCCAAATGCAGTATTCAACGCGTATTTGACTGCCATGCTCGTGACCCGTACTAAATTCGGGCCAGCTGCAAGAGTCAACGCGTATTTGGCTGCCATGCTCATGAGCCGTACTAAATTCGGGTCCTCTGGGGAGTTCAAAGACCAGGACTGCCATGTTAGCACATGGTCAACCGTGTAAGAACACGGCGGCCAAACGCGTATTTGCCTGCCGTGCTACCACATGGCAGACCGTGCGCTAACATGGGGCAGCCTCCTTGATAAAGAAAGGAGGCTGCCATGTTAGCACATGGGAAACCGTGTACAAACACGGCGGCCAAACGCGTATTTGCCTGCCATGCTGTACATGGTGAACACGTGCAACACATGGCGGTCGAACTGCTTCCTGGAAATAGTAGGGAGAGGCCTTAGTAGCGATCTTTTTGAACTCAACTTGCTGCCCGCGGAAGGCAAAAATAGACAACAGGAGACTGCAGAAGCCTCCTTGCAACATGAAACGTTCGGCCTGTACAGGACCAGGAGACCTCTTGCACCTCCTTGTACCTTGTTACTGAGTGCATTCAGAAGTACGATGCCTCCGTCCTTGCAGGAGTCTACTTGAGCCTCCTTGATTGCTATTGCAGCGCATGCCAATTGACAGCCGTAGTTGCTGCAGGACAGGATCCTTCCGCACTCAAAGTTGCCCAAAAACAATTTCATTTTCTCTTCCGTCGTCGCGCACAGGAGACTTCGCTTGAACCTCCTTCGTGGACGAGTTTGCTTGAGTTAGGCGGGTGGCACTGACACACAGGAGATAGGTATCTTCATTTTTGACCGTCTCTCCTTGAATCGAATGAGCTCTATATGAGCTCTATAGCGGACCTGCTTTTATTGAAGCTTTGGTGTGCGAACACACTGCAGGAATAAGGAGCTTCGCTAAGCTTCCTTGGCCATGCAGGAGACTGTGACTATGGCCTCCTTAGTATACTGTATCCCTGGCATGACAATGAAGTCCAAGCCCTCAGCTCCCACCCCGTCTGCACGCAAATTTTTAAACTCCTGCAGTTTGTGCGACAGAAACTGCATTAATTTACCCAGGCCCAGGCCCAACGACCGCCTGAACTTGAGTCTCCCCAGTCTTGCCAATGGCCTTTGTACAATGGAGCCTTTGGCTCCCAGCCGCCCTCATCATCGTCCTCGGGATCTTCCGGATCCCATTTGTTCTTGTTGTCGGCCCACCATACCGGCCTCCTTTTGCCACGGTTGGTCTTCTGGCGTTTGCGAGAAGGGTTCTTCCACGACTTGTATAAGTCCTGGCACGGGCAAAGAATTGCACACATCACAATTTATTGTTCTTTAACCCACAAAAACCCCCCCCCCAAACAAGGCAAATATTGCGCCGAGACACGCACTCCATATTCAAACATATACTCTTTCCTTGATAGGCTTGCGCACCACAGACGCGGCAAGCCCTCAAATCCAGTCTCACTGCAGGTCTGGATTCCCCCGGCTCTCTTTCCACGTCCACGACATCGGTGGCTGGAGTGGGTACCGCGGCAGCACTGCCAGGTCCAGGTGGCGGCGCTGAAACCAAGGGAGGCGGCGCAGGTGGTTCGGCACTGGCTGCCGCAGGAGGCAATCGGCTCCTTGATCGTCTCCAAGGCGGCTCCTCAGACTCCTCAGTTGGTCCAGGTGGGTTAGTGGCGGCGGGCAGTGGTCCAGGTGCTGAACTTGACGCTCCGTGCGTTGGTGCGGAATGTCCAGGTGCTCCTACAGAAGGAGCAGCAGCTTCAGAAGCACTCGGCCCACTCAGCATTCCAGGCGGCGCGGTTACCGAGCCTTGGAGAATCTGCCAAATTTGGTGAGCAAGCTGCCCAGCCAGATTATTGGCTGCTGCTCCCGCAGGCACACCACTGCCAGTGCCGCTGCCAGGCTCAGAAGGCCTTGGCGGGGTTTCTGGCGCTGCCAACGCCACGGCCAGCCACAACAGCCAGCAGAGTCGCACCATGTCACTGCGACAGTCGGGAACACAGTTTGAGCGCTAAAAACGGCTGCGGAGAAACATGCATACATGGACCGTGCCGGTCAGAGTACAAGGTGGTGCACGTCAGTTGGCAACTGCCAAGTTTGCAACCTGATGTGGACTGTGGCGTCCCGTGCGCTGCTCCATTTTTCCGCCAAGGGAAGAAATCTTTAGACCGTGCAAGCACTAATAGGATGCAGCAATACCAGATCTACTTCGAGACTTGTCCTCGGAGCAGAAGACCCAGTGCTCGACAGCTTCACTCAAGCCGGTGAACTGCAGCCGCACTTGGGGAAAATCTTCATCAATTTGGTCATTGCGAAGGACAATGAGTTGGCGAGCCCTGGACACAGTCAGCTTCGCGATGGCGTCATCCAAGCCTTGTCGGTTCAGCAACTGGAAGTTGCACTCCTGAAGTTGCAGCACTTCAGCCAAGTCTGTGCACAATGCTCTGTTGCCATTGACAAAGGCAGGCGTCATGAAGAAGCTCCTCTTGACTTTGCTCGCGGGTTTGAAAGCTAACGCCACCCCAAAGTGACCCTTGGTCTCCACAAACTTGGGACACGCAAGGATTCCACCCACGAGACCTGCAAAAAAACGTAGGGTAGGGGACACATTGGTGGGGTCTTGGCAAACAAAGATCCTCCCAGCATGCAAATCGCGGACAATAGTGGCATCTGCCGGAACATGCACGTCTGTGCAGAAGCCAACGTAGATTGGAGCTTGGTCGCACCATGCAGCCTGCGCCGTTGTCCAGATTAGTTGAAAATAATTTTCGGAATAATGAAAGCAAACAAAACTTAAAATTGACGAGTAACCTCTTTGTTGCTGACTCTGCTCTGGACCAATTTTTGATCATTGTTTCTTTGTCGTTGTGTCTTTGCGAGCTTCTCTGCGGTGGTCGCCACCAAAGCTCGGACAGCGTCAGTGATCTCCGATGAATGGATGACACCCAGCAAAGCTTCTTCAATTTGGGCCTTACTTTTTTTGTCAGCGTTAAACCGGAGTTCTGCCATCTGCTTCTCCCCAAACACTTCGGCTAATTGTCATCCGCAGAAGACACTGTTTTGGGCAGGCTTGCGGCGGCAGAGCTGCTGGATGCCAGCTGGTCATTGACAATCGCGCAGCCCTGCAGAAAACCAGCTTCACCATCTTTCAATTTTTTCCTGAACAAAGCAGAGAATGTTAATTGCAAGCTTGCAACTGGAAAATAATTACACAGCAGGAAAACACAGTCCTTGGGATGCACTTGTCCCACCGCTGAACTCTCTTCAGTGAACCACTTGCCCGGACTCGGCTGCAATGAGCAACCCAAACTTTCTTGGCAGCGCAGATCAGCTCCTTTTCTTCTCCTGCTCCAAATTCGGGGGACGAGACAACTTGTTGCAAAATCAACATGACTTCTTCCAAGGTAGCGTTCTCGTCTTGGGATTGACCCAATTGCTTGCTACCTTGCGCAGCTGAAAACCCACGCTCCACACCAGAGGAACTGCAGCTCCAGCAGGCCAATCGAGCAAGGGCTGGGATGAGCGCATCTGCGGAATGAACCATGCGATTCTTCTCTGTGCATTGAATTGCTTTCTTCCATGCGTGAAAATTTTCCAAGCCCTCTATTCTGGCATATTTGCTGGCAATGGGTAGGAAATGTTCGAACTCATATTTCAAAGATTCCTCCTCCACACCAATGGCCCGGGCCAACTTTTCAAGACAATTGGCTCGCTCACCACTTTCCAGCTGTTTCTTGAGCCTCGATTCATCCGAGAGGGAGAAAACACGCAGAGAGGACACCAGTTGAAAATGTGGGAATTCTCCTTCCAGCACAGATTCAGCCACAGCAACGTAAGCAGACATGCGCTTCAAACACTGACGCTTCAGCTCTTCTGTGACGGCATCTGCTCCTCCCAATTTGGCTCGAAATCCTTGGGATATCAGCAGCCGCTGCTCCGACAGGTGCTGCAACATGATCTTTGTCAGACCAACATGAAGGCAAGCTCCTTCAACAAAGAGCTTCCGGATCACACCTCGATACCGATCAAGCTCATATGGAAGTTCGGACTCATCACAGACATCTGTGTCGAATGCCCTCACCACTCTATGCAACTCAAGGGCCGCGTCCGCAAGCATGCTCAAAAGCAAAGCTTTTTCTGGCGTCAAAAACTGCAAGGTAGCAAGGCATGCTGCGCCTTCAGCCGAAGTTCGGCCTCTCATGTCTGGAACTGCGGTGAGCACACCAAGGACTGCATCCCAAGTCAAGACCAGTCGAGCAAGTACTTTGGACTCAGAGCTGTATCTTTGCCGTGCAAAAGCTAAGTCACGAATGCTCTTGGCAATGGGAACCTTTTCGTGACTTTTTTGCCGGAAGTCAGAGTACAAATCTTTGAAGACATGGCTATTGTTGATGAGTCGGGCAACAGAGTGCGGCTTCTCCACAAACTCTTCAATCACCTCCTTCAACTGCGGATCAGCTGCCCATGGGCGGCTCAACATTCTTTGCGCTGCGTGAGCGCGGTCTTTGCCAAGAACCTGAGGGAATCCAGGGAAAACCAAAATAATTAATATCCACACCACAAAGAAAAGCAATTGCGCCCCGCGCCTTCAAGTTCTGAAAAGATTGACCCATCACGTCCTGGAGCTCCACGATGTCCGGGCCACTGATGCCCGCAAGGTCACGCATGGCCAGCTGTTCATCGCCAGCTGCGTCGGCAGCAATGCATTCCACTTTGCCCATCAAGGCCTGCAGCAAGTCATTGTCACACGGTTTCTCCTCCTTGGCTCCTGGTAAGAGTCCACCATAAGTTGGCGGAAGTGACGGCGTACAAAAATTTTGCAGGGCCTTCAAAGTCATCTGCCTGATACCTTGAGCGCCGGGAGCATTGGGTGAGGCCACTACTTTGACCAACTGGAGTGTTCCATAACACACTGCTAACTTAGCGTCCACTGCACGAAAGCGGACCAAGAACCTGCGTCCACGTTGATCTTGGGCAAGGGAAACGCAGAGAGCTGTTTGGATTGCCTCTCTCTGCTTTTGCCGATGAGCTTCAGCCAAGCACCAACGCATCATGTGAGCCTTTTTGCGGTTTCCAGCATCGTCCACATCGGCTTGACAGTGACCCGGCTTGCTGTGAGAGATGACTGACTTCCATTCAGACATGGTTGGCGAGAAACCACCAATTTCCTCAAGCGCTGGCGCTTTGCCACCGGCCATACTTTCAGCAGTGCGGTGAGCAGGCGAAGCAGCATGTTTGCGGAAACGAGCCACACGAATGTCACCACTGTTCACTTCATACCTTGCAAAGTGATGCCTCGAAACCGGAAACTTGGACATGGCTTCAGGACTCACTT
>CAMXCT020002271.1:0-107010 GCA_947184155.2 Cladocopium goreaui | reverse complement strand
CCTTCATATGCAATACATTATATACATGTTTTAGTCTATCGTCATCATTCAATCGGAACAGATAAAACATCAATCGACAAACACTGTCACAATGAACCTGCCAACCCGGTACAAATGCAGTATGCACGCCAAACCTTTACCATGAAGGTCAATTCTACACCCTACATGCTCCGTCGTGCTTCTTGAACATTTCCACTCTTGACACTCTTCCACTGCAGCATGTCACAAGCATTCATTCCGCAGCAACGACCTGGCCTGAGTATGACCAGATGATATGCAGGATACCCATTCAGAATTTGGATCCGGCCGAACATGCAGCATCTTGATGTTTTATGATCTCTAAAGTAAGTATCAAGCCCAAATAGTCTTGACACGTACTGTCCCTACGATTTTTCACCGTGGTCTCTTTTTTACATGGTGGTTTTTTAACCAATCATAAACTGGTCAGTACTTGTGTTTTCTGTGGTAACCAATAAAAAAAACACATCCCCCCAAAAAAATGGGGTGGTTTATTGTTTTTGCCATCCCCCATTGGAACATCAGGAACCGATGCGCCAGAGAGCAAGTGGAACTTGGTCATCAAGGGGGGATGGGATGAGCATTGTATCCCATTTTTGGATGTTTATCCCATTTTTGGGGGGTAATCTTAATCCAATGATATACTGGCAGCCAGAGCTGTTTGATACTAAGCAGATCATGGCCAATCTTGCATGGATACCCAAGGAACAACATAGTCGGAAAGTGTCTGTCTCCAAGCATGGACTTAACTCTGGGTTGAATTCCTGACGAAAATACTGGTGCCAACCAAATAGAAATCCATCCAAGTAAAGGGAATTGAATCCAGAGCTTATTCTGCACAAAGCCTCTAGTGAATAGTAGGAACTGCAGAGTCTAGAAATCTTCTGCGTGAAAGTCTGGAGAGTATGAAGTCTAGAGTTTATTGGAGGAAGGAACCCTTCCAGGGCAGCCAATGGCTGAGGACTAAACTCCATATCCACCCCGGAGCAAGAAAGAGTGCCATATATGCACCGAAAAAAAATGGGGAAATTCCAGCTGGAAACACTGCCTGTTGGACTTGGATCCCCCAACTGCTTTCCCTACAACCATGGGGACCAGAAAATTAATTGATCAAATGGCTATAAGGAATTTAAGGAATGGTAAATCCAAACAAATCCCAATTTTTGGACAACAGCGAGTATTGTGGTATATAACGTGCCTGCTCCAGTCGCCCCATGCGCTTCGTAGCCATCGGACAACAGGCCTTGTGTTTTTGCAGCAGTGGCCGCATACTCTGGGGTACCAATAGAACAACCACCAAATAGTGATCAGTGATAAGTTAACTACGAGTACCAAAGGGTAATCAATTTGTGGGTACAGTGCTCCCAAAAGTTGCTGAAAAAACACAAATCAACCACCTTTGGGTCTGAAAATTGGGTCATTTATCCACCAAAAAGTTGTAATTGAACTATGAAAAATAGAGGTGTAAGGATCCAAAAAGGGGATTTCACCGTGGGCATTTGGGTATGGTCAAGTTGTTGAGGTACCATTGAAAGCACAAAAGGCTTGGCATTTTTCGGAACTCAAACATCATCCATAACTGAACTTGAGGTTGTGATAATTTTGACCCATCCCCACAACTTTGTCAGTTCCATCAGCCCAAGTCATGCGGACAGCTACGGATAGTCATAGCCAAGGGCAACCCTGTTGAGTTGGTGTTTGGGCTGCGCTTGGAATCGTCATCGCGGGTGTACGTGTAAATAGTCTGTATATATATATATATATAATACATACATACTGTATGTATGTATAGATATATATATATACAGATACAAAAACACATAGATATACATGTAGATACATTTAGATATATGTAGATACATACATGTAGATACGTGTAGATACATGTAGGTAGACACATGTAGATATCTCAAACCACCAAACAGGAACTAAGCGGTTTTACATCGCATTTTTTGGATGATGTCCCCCATTTCATCCCATCTCTTGTTGGTTCAATCAGTTCAATCACCATTTTGGTTGGTTAAAGTCTAAGGAAGTTGCGTCAAAAGGTGCGTATGTTTGTTGACCACCAAACAGGACCAAACACCTCATCAGGATCACAAAATTACTTGAAGCTTAAGTCACTTAAGTCCGAACCCATGTCCTATGTTTTTCCATTTTTCGCTGAAATTCCCGTCATAAGTGCCCATCTCTACGTCCACAACCATTGGAAAACTCCACCGGCTTGCGCAAAGGGGGGCGCCTTCCAGGGCGTAGGCAGCACGCAAGTCCTGGAGGTCCTGCCTGACCTGAGGCTGGACCTAAACCAAGCACAATGGGCCAGGATCTTTGGGGAAATCAGATCAGATGTCAGATGCAAGTGCATGGTACTTGGTCAAATTAAAGTTCTATGTTTTAGATTAAACCGTGCATGGTACCTAGTCAAATTAAAGTTCTATGTTTTTTTTGTAGCTGTCACTAAAAACTTTTTGAAATGAACATATTCTAACTGACTTGGATTCGTGAGAGATGTATGTATATATATATGTAGGAGATCTGTAATATACACTAGAGCCCCCCCAACATGGGGCAAACCCCTCCCTCTCTGGTAATATTCACCTAGATTTAGTTGCTACTTACACAGTTTGACGATTATAGCGAAGAAACATTGTTCAGGTGGTGATTGTATATACTGGCATAGTATGTGTATATATATATATATTGTGTATCAGTATCGACTTGTGTAGGTATAGTTGTTGGTTGCGTGTGTGTGTGTGTGTGTGTGTGGTTGGATATACTGTGTAGCAATACATGAATTGAATGAACCAATTGACCAAAATTGATACTTGGACTATAGCTAATTGTTGCTTTCTGCTGGATTGTTGGTTTCTAGCCGACTGTTGTTTCATTGAGTGTTCCATCCTAACCAAATGATAGGAGGGAAGCCAAATCAACTACTTCTCCCCTGACCTCAAGAGCCGCTGTCACTCACTCCCTATGCATCAGTGAATTCTGCCTTTTATGGTACGAACACCACTTTTTCACAGGGGAGGGACCAACCGTCTCCACCGATTCAATATGAGGATAAGTAGAAATCTTGACAGCATACCATCTGGTTATTTAACATAGCCATGGAAAATCACCACTTTTAATAGGTAAACCATCTATAAATGGTCCATTTTCCATGGCTATGTTAAATAACCAGAGGGTAAGTTTTAAAACCCGTTTGGATCCGTTTGGTATCTCGGGTCAACCACTGCCCCGCCAAGCTGCCGTTGAAGTGAGGCCTGCAGCGCAGCTTTTTCGACTGCCACTCCTCCCAAACTTCCGCACGATGACTGGAGTGTGGGAGTGATCTCAACGAATTTGGGCAAAAATACTGGTGAAAAATAGCACATAACACTTGTTCATTCTGAAAGACACAACATCTTTGACCCATAGGGAGCTGGAACTGTCCCCCGGAGCTTCAGGTCCTGCTGGTGGGCGGACTTTGACTTTTTTGTGGACCTGTGATCGCGGGAAGGCTGTAATGCACATCGCAATTTCAAGGTCCGAAATGCCTGGAAAGCCCATGAAACAGGCAGATTTCAAGGGAAAGGGATCAGAACTTTTGCTGCGCACCAGCTCGTGTATACTCCCTGACCAACGAGATTGATTGAGGATGGATGTTACATTGTCGCCACACACACACACACACACATTTACACTTGGCCGAATTGACCCAAAACAGAGGGAACCATTTCGCAGCTGTTTTCACCCCAGTCCAAACATGGAAGCTTCAACATTTCCACGTCAAAATTTTAAGGAAAAATGATGTAAAGGAACAAAATTAAAAAAAATACAAGTTTTATCAAGTTTTCATACTTTTTCCAAGGACCCCCCATGTATTTCAAGCCCCGGTTTCGTGTCGGGCGCCTGCGCCCACAAAGTGTGTGTGGCGCCGTTCGCGCTCCGGGGAAGCGCTTTCGAGGCCTCGGGGCGTCATGAAAGATCCAGGGATTAGTTGGTGATTTAATGGTGTTAATGGAGATATTTCATGGGGTTTATCTATAGTATCTATAGTATAGTTGATGGGGTTTATCTGATGTTTAATGGGGTATCTATGGTTTATGTGCTCTATCTATGATTGATGGGGTATCTATAGTGTCTATTGTATCTATAGCTGATTGGGTTTATCTATAGTTGATGGGGTTATTTTAATGCATAATTGCCCGCCTTGCACTTCAGGACATCGACCAGGACATTGGACATTGACGTCCTCCACGTCCTCTACGTCCTTGACGTCCTTGACGTCCTTGACATCCCGTCCTCTATGTCCTTGACGTCCGCTACGTCCTTAACGTCCTCTACGTCCTTGACGTCTCCTCCTCCACTCTCCGTCTTCCACGTCCCGCCGTCTACGTCCTCCACGTCCTCTATGTCCTCTACGTCCTTGACGTCCCGTCCTCTATGTCCTTGACGTCCGCTACGTCCTTGACGTCTCCTCCTCCATGCTCCGTCTTCGACATCCCGTCCTCTACGTCCTCCACGTCCTCTACGTCCTTCCCGTCCCGTCCTCTATGTCCTTGCCGTCCGCTACGTCCTTGACGTCCTCTATGTCCTTGACGTCTCCTCCTCCCATGCTCCGTCTTCGACATCCCGTCCTCTACGTCCTCCACGTCCTCTACGTCCTCTACGTCCTCCACGTCCTCTACGTCCTCTACGTCCTTTCCGTCCCGTCCTCTATGTCCTTGACGTCCGCTACGTCCTTGACGTCCTCTACGTCCTTGACTTCGCGTCCTCCACGTCCTCTACGTCCTCTATAGAGGCCCACCACGTCCTCTACGGACTCTTTGTCCTCTGCGTCCTTCACGTCCCGTCCGTCCTGTGTGTACTCTAAGTCCTTGCTGTCTGCTCCTCTACGTTATGTCTGTCCCGTCCTGTCTCTTCTACGTCCTGTGGGTGCTTCGCGTCCTTGACGTCCCGTCCTCTACGTCCTCCATGTCCCCTGCGTTCTCTGTATATGTCATCCAGCTCCTCCACATCTTTGCGGCTACATCCTTTACTTCACATGACTCTGGCCATCCGTTCCGCCGCTCTGCTTTGTTTATCAAAGGGACAGCAGCGCCAATGCAGGGGTGCTGCTCGGCAATGCCCGTGCCGCAACACAAATGCAGGAGACTTATGGTAAGTAGTGGTCCTGCCATGGCATACATGACATCCTCTTCCTCCTTTACCATGATGTTCCCAGGACATTTATTCCCATTGACCTCAAGCCATACCAGACAATATCTTGCAGTACTGTTGCAATATGAATCTGCCTTGCAACATTCAAATCAGGATGTATCATTTGGGCCTGTTTCCTTCACAGGGACACGCAAATCAACAATCAAGATCTGAATCAAAAGTGCAGTCTTGCACCACCGTATGAATACAGTGTTTTGAGACATTCGCAACATTCACAACCCCCACGCATAGACGTCCACAACATCCCCATTCCCTGCCCCCGACAGACACCCAAGACCACGGCCCCCACGTCCCCCATGTCCCCCACGTCCCCCGCGTCCCCCACGTCCCCGTCACGACGTCCCACGTCCTCCGTCCACATCCCCCGTCCCCTACGTCCCCTACGTCCCCTACGTCCCCTACGTCCCCTACGTCCCCTACGTCCCCTACGTCCCCTACGTCCCGGGCCAAGGTCCACTACGTCCTCTATACGTCCCCAACGTCCCCCACGTCCCCCAACGTCCCTGACGTCCTCTACGTCCCCAACGTCCCCCACGTCCCCGACGTCCACGTCCCACGTCCCGGCGTACACAGCAGGCAATCCTCTTTTAATGGGGCTGATCTATAGGTAATGAGGGTATAGTTAACCGTTAACTACAGGTATTAACCAGGATTTGGTTACTTGTTGGATATTGATTGGTTTCTTATTGGATATGTCTTTATTGGTTACTTATAGCCCTTTTTGGTGTTGGTTAGAGATAGGTTGTTCCCCTTCTTTCTTGGTTAACCGTTAGAACGAAATGACTGGATACGCTACAAAAGAAGTATTACTATCAAGTGAAGTATCAGTTATAGCCCCTTACCCTCTGGTAAACTGTCCCATAACGAACTGGAAAATCACCATGCTATTAATGGGTAAATCCACTATTTCTATGGGCCATTTTCAATAGCGAACTGTTAAATTACCAGAGGGTATCACTTATAGCCCATTATTGGTTGAACTGACTTCTAACTTGGACTTTTCCCAAATGCTAGTGGGTTGCGACGTTAGAGTTGGTATCCATGATTTGGTTCGACTTCAGGTGAGGGACTGATGATGCCATTCATATTCATTATTTGTTGGTGAAATGTGGTGAACAAATCCCATCCATATGAATTCATGGTTGGGATAGTGGATATAAATCATGGGATGACAGGATATTTACTTTCAAAAATTCCTTCGTGTTGCTGGTTTATATTTTTTTCGAGTTGTCTCAAATTTTAGTGGATAATGGTGAAGCCAGAATGTAGGGCAGCAGCGAATGGATTCACAAATGTAGGGATTGTTGGGAAAACATAGGGGGCCAGAGCTTGAGGGAACTTAACACCTTGACCTTACCCCTCTATTCATCAATCAGTCATCAACCAGCAGTTGTGTTGGTAATCGCTACTCATCTGGGACGATCATGGGGTCAGTAGAATCCCTATCTTAACCAATGGGCTGACCTGTTCCCCAGAAAATCACCAACATTGCCAGCTGCTCATATCCCCTTCATCCGATTTGTGCCATACCAGTGGGATTCTGACCCGTTTTGAAAAGGAGTGGCACCTGAGAGATAACAATTTGGTTGTTGTAATCCAAAAAACAAATCCGTGGTTAAAATCCCATCATGTCCCATCATGTCCCATCATGTCCCATCATGTCCCATTGAAAAATCCCATGAAGATCCCATTGTCTCCAAATACCCTCTGATAATGACTAACATAGCTACTGAAAATGGCCATTTTTAATAGGAAAACCATCTATTTCTATGGGCCGTATATACCATAGCTATGTTAGTTTACCAGAGGGTAAATCCTCCACACAAATCACTGTAGAATCACCAAATAAATCACCATTGATCTAAGGCTGTTCCCCTCATTTTGTCGGGTCTCCAGAGCGCCGAGGTGCTCCCGTGGCTGTCACTCTCTCGAGAGCGCACCTTCGTTGGCCTGGAACGTGCTTTCTGGAGGATACTCGAAGGTACAGTCAGGTGATGGTAGGCTTATGGCCAGGGTTCCCAAATGTTCCCAACATGAATATGGCAATATGATGGGCAGATGATGGGAATGGAATACCCTCTGGTAAACATACAAAAAGCGTTTTTGAAAATGGCCATTAAAATAGTTGATTTACCCAATGAAAGATGATGATTTTCCATAGCTATGTTGAATTCCTATGGGAAAATGATGGAAAATGGTGAAGTGATGAACCATCAAATTTTTGGGTGCCCTACAATTTTCAGAGAAACCAATTTGGCTATGGGTCCAAGCACTGGTACCCTACTGCTCACCCAAATAGCTCATCATGGATGTTCCACCCATTCATGTTTAATCATATTTATAGGATTTTATATAGGTTTTACCCATCCCCAAGCCATATTGAAAACATGTGAAAACGGTTTTGCCCGTCCCCACATGAAATTTTCCTTGCTCCAGGGGGTCCCAGGTCCTCTAGCACTGCATCCCCGCCTCTGCTCTTCCGAAGACGGCTCCACAGCGGCCTTGGACCCATGGGATGCGCATCAAAAATAACTCGATGCACAGTGTATCATATGTGAAGTATGTCTAAGATCATGTACATATCTAAGTGTATATACAAGATATATATATATATGTGTGTGTAATACATATATATATATACATAGAAGATAGACATATATATATATAATAGTTGTATTTGTATAGATGTATATACCTCTAACATCATCTAACACACAAGATTTAGAGGCAAAAACATGTTTTGGCATCTTCCAAACATAGCCCAGAATCCATGGCTGATATCCAGCTCAGGTCGTGAAACCTATGGGGACTATGGGAATACTATGGGGTCATCCATCCCATGTCAAATCCGAACGTAGTGGGTAAAGAAACTCCTATTTTCAAATCTCCCATGAAATCCCACTAAAATAACATGAAATTCCGCTAAATGACATGAAAATCCGCTAAATGACATGAAAATCCATTGAAATGACATGAAACCCTACTAAAATTGCATGAAATTCCGCTAAAATGACATGAAACACCACTTAATTGACATGAAATTCCACTAAAATAGCATGAAAGTCTACTAAAATGACATGAAAATCCACTAAAATGACATGAAAGTCCAGTAGAATGACATGAAATCCTACTAAAATAAGATGGTCCACCAAAATGAATGAAAGCCCACTAAAATGAGATGATAGTCCACCAAAATGACATGAAAGCCCACTAAAATGAGATGATAGTCCACCAAAATAACATGAAAGCCCACTAAAATGAGATGAAATTCCACTAAAATGAGATGAAAGTCCACCAAAATGACATGAAATTCCACTAAAATGAGATGAACGTCTACTAAAATGACATGAAATTCCACTAAAATGAGATGAAAGTCCACCAAAATGACATGAAAGCCCACTAAAATGAGATGAAAGTCCACCAAAACGACATGAAATTCCACTAAAATGAGATGAAAGTCTGCTAAAATGACATGAAATTCCACTAAAATGAGATGAAAGTCTACTAAAATGAGATGAAATTCCACTAAAATGAGATGAAAGTCTGCTAAAATGACATGAAAGCCCACTAAAATGAGATGATAGTCTACTAAAATGCCACTAAAATGAGATGAAAGTCTACCAATGACATGAAATTCCACTAAAATGAGATGAAAGTCTGCTAAAATGACATGAAATTCCACTAAAATGAGATGAAAGTCCACCAAAATGACATGAAAGCCCACTAAAATGAGATGATAGTCTACTAAAATGACACTAAAATGAGATGAAAGTCTACTAAAATGACATGAGAGCCCACTAAAATGAGATGAAAGTCCACCAAAATGACATGAAAGCCCACTAAAATGAGATGATAGTCCACCAAAATGACATGAAAGCCCACTAAAATGAGATGATAGTCCACCAAAATGACATGAAACTCCACTAAAATGAGATGATAGTCCACCAAAATGACATGAAAGCCCACTAAAATGAGATGATAGTCCACCAAAATGACATGAAACCCCACTAAAATGAGATGATAGTCCACCAAAATTACATGAAAGCCCACTAAAATGAGATGATAGTCCACCAAAATGACATGAAAGCCCACTAAAATGAGATGAAAGTCCACCAAAACGACATGAAATTCGACTAAAATGAGATGAAAGTCCACCAAAACGACATGAAATTCGACTAAAATGGATTTCTTCATCCTGTTTTCCCATCCGAAATGGGTTCTTAATCCTCCACCAAAACGGCTCTCCAGGTCACGGGAGATGCTTGTCTTGAGGACGTGGATAGGCCCTGTCAGGGTTGGATCATATGCATAGAGTAGATTGTTTAGTAGAGTGTATATGGTGCGTGTGTGTGTGTGTGCGTGTGATATATATATATATGTATATATATATACACACAATGTGCATGTGTATAGTGTATATAGTGTACATATTAATACATAGTGTATAATTAAAGAGAGAGAGAGAGAGCCTCAGTGGCCACTTCAGTCTGCTTCAGCGAGGGCATCCTCGTTGTGGAGATGCGCTCCTGGCGCGGTGGTGAATGGAGCGTCCAATGCGAATGGTCAATGGTAAATGAAACAAGTAAATTAAAAAGATAAATAAATAAACAAATAAATAAACAATGGTTTGTGGATAATAATAAACAAGGAATTGTTAATAAATCCATTACTATGTTGGTAGTATGTGAATGGCTAATGCTAAATGGCATTGATTAACATGCTCCAAAAACATGAAATAACCAACATGGTAATTCAGACAGTACACAAAAGAAACACATACTAATGGTTCATGGTAAATGATAATCCAGTAGTCTAACTTCCACTAGCCATGAACAATTAACCATTCACCAATCAAGAACAATTACAAATCCCATCCCGTGCTGCTCAAAATATGCCCCCAAACGAATAGACCTAAGCCATGGTTTCGTTTGGGGGATACTCCGATGGGATTGATGCTTGTGTTTTAACTCCCATTGACTATTAACAAACTGATGAAAACCAGGACTAATAGTTCACAACCACTGCGTCACTACGTATTTGGGCGTGTCCAAAAAGTCAAATAATTTACCATTCCATCCACTGATTCATCATCAGTCACCCACTGTTTGAATTGTTGCAATAAATGGGTTTGTCTGAGAATATACGCCCAAAAAAACATCAATCACCAATCACCAATTCATATTTCCATCCATTTTCCCTGTGAAAATATACCCAATCACCATTTCCATCCATTTTCCCATGGAAAATCTCGCTGCTTTGGAACGGTCAATCCATTTTAAGCCAAGGCTCATCAGGCCCTGCTGAAGGTGCCGGTTGTAAGTCCTCCAGGTCCTCAACGCGTTCCTCCTGGTCTGTTGCAAACTGCTGGGATAATATTTATAATGTATATATAATATATATATATATATATACAGTTTTTTAATAGATATGGAGAACAAAAAAAAAAGAAAGAGATCGAGAATAGTACAGCCATTCAAAGCTGAAAGGAAGATAATCTTTAAGTTTTGATCCATGCACCTGGCATTAGTTTCTGTGTGCTGCAAAGTGTTCTGGGTTCACCCAGGTTAGGGTGAACATCCGCGAAGATGAACAGGCTGACGTTCTCTGCCGGTCGCACCTTGGTTTTTGGCGTTTCGGCCGCTGCCGCATTCACAGCCGGCGGTCGCGAATTCGTCCTGCCGACGGAATCGGAATCCGATCGACGTGCCCAATTTAAGTTGGGATCTTAGGGGATTTTCACTTCGCATCCGAAGCACTGCGTGGCTCGCCCCAAGTGATCCACTGACCAATGCACTGACCAAGACGACAAGGATGATCCCAGAAAGATAGATGCTCTAATCTTGCAAATCTAGAACAGCAGGAAGTGAAGGACACAAAGCAAAAACGTGTAGTTGTCTATGTATAGATGGTTCCATAGTCTTTATACATCTCATATGATTGCAACATGCAGATTACTCGTCCCCACTTGTCATCAACCTGTGATATTCCCATTCCAACATCGAGATCTTCTGCCTTGAAGACCACCCGAAAAACCGCGCCTTGAAATGTGTAATTCCTTGGTTTTTTGGGCCGGGTCACTTTCAATCGGACTTTCATGACAACTACCCTCTGGTAATTTAACGTAGCTGCGTAGCTATTGAAAATGGCCATTAATAGTGGATTTTCCCATTAAAAATGGTGATTTTCCATAGCTATGTTAGTTTACCAGAGGGTACCTGAGATGACAATATCTATGGCTCAAAATTATGGACACACCGATTTTGTGGAAGCAAACATGGAAGTGAAAATCCCTGACTCCGGGACTTTTGGGGATGCAACAAATAGTGGCAGCAGCTGCTTTCAGGACTAGTTCATTGGTTAGCTTTGAGGGGGTTGGGAAAAGCTGAACCCCACATCAGTTGCCTTCGCCACACACCCCCCTCATTTCTGGCACTGGTTCAAGTCGCGACAAGTTCAGCTGCAAAAAAAACATAAAGTCGGGTTGATGTCGAATTTAGCAGTGACGGACAACAAGCTGAGTAACTCCACCCTTGATCGGAACTTGAAGGATACCCTCTGGTAATTTGTTACAGTTTGCTATTGAAAACGGCCATAGAAATAGTTGATTTACCTAATTTACCTATGAAAAATGGTGATTTTCCAGTTCGTCATGTACAACCTTTACTTCAACGGTAGGATCATTTGTCCGAAGGATGGATCCTTGAGCCTTGGCATCCCAACGTCTCGCAGCACTTTGGAGTCCTGCGTAACAACCTGGGGCAGTGGATTGGATCCCCGTGGTTGCCACCTTTGGGCTGCCAATCATCCCAGAGACTCTGGTCAAATATCCAAACGGGGCAACGCTGGGTAGATCAATGGATCAATGTTCATGGATCTGTAGACATTTATATATAATTATATATATATATAATACACACTCGCACACGTAGCATCTCTCTGATTGAAAAATATAAATATATAGAAGAAAACAACTCTGCAGGTGAATTCATTTACTTTTTCTATTCATCAAATCTGTTATTCATCGGCATGCAGGGCACAGGATCAAGAGCATCAAATGAATCCAAACACACATGTGTATATGTATACGTGCGTATTGTATTGTATATTATAACTATGCTACCCCGCAAATAAACATGAAAAATAACTCCCTAGCGTCCGATTTTGCTAGTTGTCTAATATCTTGTTGTATAGTACTGAGTTCTATACTAACATAGTCATGCAGTCATATACTTGTATAGTTATGCAGTTGCAAGTAGATAGTTAGATATGTTTTTTATAGTTAGATATGTTAGATAGTTAGATATGTTAGATATGTTAGATATGTTGGATAGTTAGACAGTTATAGATAGTTATGTTAGCTATGTTCAGAAACAGAAACGTATCTGCCCATCTCTCACTCACCGGGAGACCGCTGGACTCGGCGAAAGGTGCCGGTTAGAGGTCGACGGTAAAACTGCTTGGCCGCCTAGGGAAAAACCAGACATTTGGAGGATTTCTCTGGGATTTTTCCCCGGAAAATGTGGTTTCTACCAGGAAAAATTCGAAGAGTTAGGGGCTCTTAGCCCTGAAATTTACCTTGGGTTCCTGGTTTTGTTGTCTGAAACTGGAAAGATATGAATAGAACTCGAGAACTTTAAAAAATGAAACCACCAAACCAGAGGAAACCCAGGTGAACATCCCAGGGGTGTCATCAACGACTTGTTGTTTCCTTTAATGCCCTCCAATTCATTTATTCATAGATTCTATATTCAACAAGTTACCATTGTATGACATTGGATAGATGGAATGGATTAATATGGATTATCTTGGATATTGGTTACACCTATCCACCTACATCCCCAGAATAGAATATGGGGAGAGAGTCCATCTGTTTTATCATGTTTTATCTTATCCAAACATTCGAAGGTAGAGCCAGAGAAACGGAAAAGGAGAAAAATATTTCAGACTCTGACCATTTCATCAAAATCATTGGCCCCAAAAAATGCATGCGTTCAGACTTTCAGATCCATGTTTTAATGACCATGGCCATTTCAATTTTGGGGGTACCATGACTTGAGCCCAAGAAATTCCATGGTGAAATCCCTGCGTGTTTTAGATGGTGAGATTCCTACGTTGGACAGTGAAAAATCGCTGATTCTCCATTTTGAGTAATGCAATACCCCCTGGTAAATTAACATAGACCCTGGCAGATAGGGGTTGGAAGATTAGTTTCCATTAAAACTAGGCTATTTTCAGGGTCTATGTTAATTTACCAGAGGGTAATAATAGTAGTAAATCCTCATTGACTAAATCCCAAGTTATGCATGTGTAAATCTCTCTTTTCAGCCACTTTCATCATCAAAAATCCTCATGTTGGGGAGTTTAAGCCCATCAAGAATCCAATGAAAGCCCCTATTGTTGATGGTGAAAATCATGTTACCTTCCGGCAATCAAAAGTAGCTTGTTGGAAAATACAGTATTTATAGATGAATTTCCCAGCTAGAAACCTCCATTTAGTTCGGGCATTATTCACACCGCCCAGTGAAACCATCTAAAACCGCCAGTGAAGCCATCTGAAATCCTTTCATCTTGCAGCAAATCATAAATCTGATCCAAAAATCCTATTAAAACCCTAAAAAACTATAGATATCTCCACAACAACTATCCAAGCATAGATATCTCGGGAAAAAAAAACATAGATATCATAGTATCCCCAATGGTTATCTATACCTTAAATATCCATACTAACCACAGTAACCATAGATATCTCATAGATATCTCATAGATATCTCATAGAATAAGCATTCAACCATAACCATTGAGCTATAGTATCGATAACCATAGATATCCATAGACATCCCATTAATAACTCATATAACCATGATAATATCCCATATAAACATGGTATCCATATCCATTTTATAGATATATATATAGACATATACATAGATATATATAGATATACAGACATATAGATATATAGATAATATATATATATATATAGAGAGAGATATGTATATATATAGTGTTTTTTTCCAGCATATTTAGATATTGACCCACATTTTTAGACACCATTTTTTTCTATATAACCCAATATTCAATGGATTGGTTTAAGGGAAAAATTACAGGAAAACCCCATATTTAATGGGAAAATCTATGGTTTCCTGTAGATTTTCCCTTAAACCAATCCATTGAAATATAGATATATAGATATAGATATATATATATATAGTGTTTTTTCCAGCATATTTAGATATTGACCCACATTGTGAGACACCATATATCTATATAACCCAATATTCAATGGATTGGTTTAAGGGAAAAATTACAGGAAAGCCCCATATTTAATGGGAAAATCTATGGTTTCCTGTAGATTTTCCCTTAAACCAATCCATTGAAATATAGATATACCATGTCCACCATTAAACCCACCATTTCTTCCAACCCAAAGGGGCACCTCCCTGGCGCCCGCGGCTCCCGGAGGCGCTGGAAGGGCTGGAAGGGCTCAGGCTGCCCGCGCGGTCGTCCTCACGGGGCACCTTTAAGGTGGCGCTGGACACGCCTGGCGCAGCCGTGGAGATGTCTCGCGTCGGTTGATATCTATCTATAGATTTATATATATATAGAGATATAGAGATATATATATATATATAGATATCTAGAGATCGAGAGATATTGATATCTAGAGACCTAGAGATATAGATATAGATATCTATGTAGATGTATGTTACATATGTGTATACCTAGATATATATATATAAATGAGATTTCATGTGTATTTACGTTACATATGTATCTATATTGGTATATGTAAATGAATGTGTAAATGAACACGTATACGTTTCAGTGAATACATATTCAAAACTGTTGCAAGAGTCTGCTGCCGCTTAGAAAAGTTGTAGATCTACATGGGGTTTTCCATGGGGTGTCGGGCAGCATGCTGGGCGCCTGTTTTCCGCTCCTTGTCTGGCATGGAATCGGCAGACCTCAGAGTTGATGCCTTTGACTTCACCAAAAAATCGGCTAAGACATTGAATACATGTGTGTATATATATAGATATAGATATCAAATATATATATATATATCAAATATCTATATATATATATATCAAATATATATATATATATCAAATATCTATATATATATATCAAATGTCTATATCTTTATATATATATATATATATCAAATGTCTATATATATATATCAAATATCTATATATATATCAAATATATATATATATATCAAATATCTATATATATATCAAATATCTATATATATATATCAAATGTATATATTATATATATATTATTATATTATATATATATATTTTGACTTCACCAAAAAGATAAGATTGGATTCCATTAGATTGAGTGATTGACATTGAAGTGGGTGAAGTTCCGATACTTCACTGCCACCAGTTTTTGTTCACATCCCACGTGTTGTCCCTTTTTATATTGGGTATCTGATTTCGTGTGTTGTCAGTGAGACTATGAACTTGGAGCCTCCCCAAGAGCGATAGTGGTGGATGTTCTATCTATTCCATCTATCCTAGGTGATTTTCTATCTATGTTCTACAAATGGAATTGGTTGATTCTCTTTTCTTCCAGAAAAACAGATTGCCACAGGAAATCACCACATTCTCAGCTTCCAATTCCACCCCTGCCGATTGAGGCAGGTGGCATGGGCCTAGGAAGAGAAACGGGTGGGCCTTTATCTGCCTCGCAGAAAAAGCGGCTGAGGGTGCAGAAATGGCATGATTTTTTTGGGCGGCGTAATCGAAATCGACCCACAGTTTTGGAGATTGTTCTGGCACATTGAGACTCTTTGGGTACACCAAACATGTGTCGCGGTATAGAAGCCACATTTTTTTTGCAGGCAAAAAAAGTCTACATGGATTGCCCTTCGACCAATCCTGGACTTTTTTGGTACAATAAAGAACAACGTCAATTTCTGCACAGTTTCCCCTCCCGAAACCACCATATTCAGAGCTCTCAAGCAGAGATGCGCCTCATCATCTGTTTTGGCTCGGCAGGGGTCTGGCGGAGCCTTACTTCGGAAACGATTTTCCCAGCGAGATGTTTGGAGGATTCGACCAACCCGACCTGGAGATCAAACCACCAAAACTACGGAGTGAACCAACCAAAGTATCCAAATTATTCAATTTTGCCCACAAGTTGCCATTTCAAAAAAAACTCAGACACCATGTTTGCGGTGTAAATGTCCACAGTGTTTTATCTGATCTTACCATGTTTGTTGCTTCTTATCATCCACAATGCACCATTTTGAACCCAGGATCGTCCCAACTCGATCCCCAGGGGCATGGTGTCAAGGCCAACCAATGGTTGGCCAAGAAAAGAACAACTTGTTGCAAGCGTTTCGTCAGCGAAACATTTGGCTGATTTCCAATGTGACTATACATTGGGACTCCCAAAATGACAGTGTGTCAAAACCTTGTACCCCTGGTGAACATCAAAATAGCTGGTAAATGGATGTTCATCCCACTAAAAATGGTATATATATAGGTATTGATCCATACCCAAATAACAACTTATGACAATGGCCCTATCCAAAATCAGCCAAATTTGGTTCAAAACGTCCAGGTCAAAATGATCGATGACTACGCCAATGACTTGACCCATATGCCATAGAATTCAATATATATGATATAGAAATAGATATAGATATAGATAAAGATATAGATATAGATATGGATATAGATACAGATACAGATACAGATACAAATACAGATACAGATACAAATACAGATACAGATACAGATACAGATATAGATACAAACACAGATACAGATATAGATATAGATATAGATACAGATTCAGATACAGATATAGATATAGATATAGACAGACAGAGATATAGATATAGACAGAGATAGATATAGAGATAGACAGAGATATAGATATAGATACAGATATAGATATAGAGGAACAGAGATATAGATATAAACAAAGATAGATATAGATGTAGACAGAGATATAGACGGAGATATAGATATAGATATAGATATAGATAGATACAGATACAGATACAGATATAGATATAGATATAGATACAAACACAGATACAGATATAGATATAGATATAGACAGATAGAGATATAGATATAGACAGAGATAGATATAGATGTAGACAAAGATATAGACAGAGATATAGATACAGATACAGATACAGATACAGATGTAGATGTAGATATAGATATTAGATATAGATATAGATATAGATATAGATAGACAACCCGTCTATGTATGTACATATATACATGTGTATACATGTAGCCATACATGTAGATACGTGTATAAATCGTGTAGCCATACATGGATAAGGATGGAATGTCAATGTCAAAGTCAACCATCCCAAAATGGGAGGTTTATGGCATTGGGTGTACTACCTGATGTAAAAAGAATCTAACGGTTTATGTCATGGAAAGAAAGGAAATGTCAATGAAATTTCAATGTTATGTCAATGTAACCTCTCACAATCTATCATAATCTATCATAATCTATCATCCCTCCATCTATCTTACCCTCTGGTAAATTAACATAGACCCTGGCAGTCATCGGGGTTGGAAGACTAGTTTCCATTCAAAATTGCTGATTTTCAGGGTCCAACTGTTAATTTACCAGAGGGTAATATGGCAGTGTGTCAAAACCTTGTACCCCTGTAGTTCACATCAAAATAGCTGGGATTTATGGATGTTCATCCCACTAAAAATGGTACTTATAGGTATTGATCCATAGCCATAATCTATCATAATCTATCATAATCTATCATAATCTATCATCCCTCCATCTATCTTAAAATTGGTGATTTTCAGGGTCCAACTGTTGATTTACCAGAGGCTAATATCTATCGTTCCTTTGTTCTTTCAATCCATGTAGGCTTCACAGTTGCCGCCGCGGCGCCGAGGATCCCCTTGCCGCGACCTTGCGCTCCGCCGGCGCGATGGGCGGCGTCGGCAGGGCTTCTCGGACCTGCGGCGTCCACAGGATGGGCCCCCCCCAGTGATGTTTGTTGGTTTATAACCCATGATAACCCCCATTAACTATAGTAACTATAGTTATATCAGCCATAAACCATAAGGCAACTGAACGCTATCGACTCGGGGCCCCATCCTGTAAGATAGGGGATACAATGGGAATATCATGGGATAATGGAGATATAAACCAGTCAATGAACATAGGGTCTATCTGAAAATTTGGTAAAACGTGATCTCTGCGGGGGCATTCTGAGGGTATACCCTTTGGTAAACTGTCCCATAACTATGGAAAATCACCATTTTTAATGGGAAAATCCACTATAAATGGTCATTTTCAATAGCTATTTTGACATAACCAGAGGGTATACCCCATTTTCAACACCCCAATGGATCAACCACTGAAATCTGCCTCGATCTCTGGAGAAGCCTGCCTGGTGCCGGTGACATGATCGATCCACGGTCAGTAGCAAGCAGCAAACTCGGGTGTGCAAAGTCCCCAAATTCAGCATCATTTATATCTATTATATATATATATATATATATGTGTATCTATTACATATATATATATTATTATATTATATATATATATATTATATTATATATATTATATATATTATATATATTATATTATATATATTATATTATATTATATATATATATATATTATATTATATTATATATATTATATATTATATATATTATATATATTATATATATTATATATATTATATATATTATATATATTATATATATTATATATATTATATATTATATACATGATATCATTTACACCAGATTACACCAGCCCATTTTTGCTCATCACACAATGTTTGGGGCAAGACTGGAACCACTGCAAATCCACTGAACCCTTGCGGCCCTCGCGCCTTTCGGTCTTCTCACCTATGGTTCGAAACTCGGAGTCACAAAAAATGATGACCACTACATCATCATGATCATTCAGCTTATGAAGACAATAATGATGATGATCATAATAATGACAATGATAATGACAAATGACAATGATGATAATGACAAATGATAATGACAAATGATAATCATAATGAGGACAATGATAACAATAATAACAAGAAAATACAAGAATAACAAGCACTACCGCCGCCACCACCACCACCAGCAAAAAAAAGAAAGTCCGCCCACAGGATGCCCGCCGCTATGCCTGTCACCGAAGGCGAGGATCCATCGTCATCATCGAACTTCACGTCCTGGCCAACGTGGTCACCGTAGGTTTCAGGCTGCACCACGGGGACCACCAGGTATGGGGCAAAACTCATGGATTTTTGCGGGTGAACATCAAAAAACTGGGATTTATGGCAATTTATGGATGCTCAAACTGGTTTATAACTGGGCTGTATTAGGATACTTTGATTATTTGATTCTGGTTTCTATATCCATTGCAACCAATCCCATCCCCCTGATATTCAATGCTCCCATATGGGCCCCCAATCAGAACGGAGGAGTACCCAGAGCCCACAGCGGTGAACAAGCACCTAAATGGTGACTATGGTGACTATAAGCGTGTGCAAACAGTAGGGAAATGCTCCAAATTCATCAAAATCATCCATTTTTCAAATCTCTCTACTATATATTACACTGTATTGTGACATAAGTAAACCAAAAGGAGGAAGAAATAACCTGATATCCCCAGCGACCCGACCTGCTTCTGCTCCGGCGACCCCGGCCCGGACTGCGGAGGGGTGGCACCTGGGACACTGAGATCTTGGACTTGGTGGTTGGAAACATGTGTACTGTATATATATATATATTGTGATATAAATATAATAGATAAAATAGATATCAATAAAATAAGGTGTATTTATATATATATATGCATATCATATATTGTATATTATATGCATACATATATTCTTTACAATAGATGAGATTTGGTCTTAGCCTAAATCAACAAAACACTTACCAAGATGTGGATCATCAGGATAGGACTTGGCTGAAAATGTGAATTTTACATTATTGAGCTAGATAAATTTACATAATCACCCGAATGTCGCATCATTTCTCCACAAAAAGACCCTCATCACCAAAAAAAAATGGAGTTTTTGTCAAAATGGCCCATCACCACAGCATGGCGTAGACTGAGATTCAGACTTTCAGCTTGAGCCCATAAGGACAACGGCATAAAACGACCGCTGAAGACCGAGTGCTTTCGCTCTCGCTGCTCTCGCTCGAGGCCTCCGATCACCAGGAAAAGATAGGTGTGGCTGCTTGGAAAATGGGAATGTTTTAACCAAGAATGAGGAAAAATCAGGGATATTTCACCTATAATAATTGGGATCACTGAGTTATATCCATATTATATACGTATATAACTACCAACCAAAACTGGGGATATGCCACCAACAGTTTGAATGATGGAACCAATAATATAAGGTAGGGACAGAACCAACACCAACGATGGGCTCAGCGATGAGTGGGACTGCTTCTTTAGTTGAACGCAAAGAAGATTTGGGCCACTTCAGTGGGACCCACTCCCCTGATGTTACTTTGTTCCCGCCGAACAAGAACAGAACGGAACAGAAAGGATAAAAGTATAGCAAACCCCCAAAAAAAGATGGAAAAGTTATTTACTGCCAAATTTTTGAGGATTGGACTTCGCCAAGTTTCCTACTTTCTGCCTTCTGGGGGGGTTGCGATTGACTCAGCCAGGCCTTCTTTTCCGTTGGTTGGCTCGGGACTTACCAGGGTGGCCAGAGCTGCCCCTGGCAAGGGCATCCCAAAACAGAGGTGAGTTGTTTTATAACCAATACTACAGTACTACTATTCATCATGGATATATCTATAGTCTACAGTTAGCTGGGATGTGTGTGTGTGTTTGTTTGTTTCTAGCGCAGCTTTTTAACCAACTGTTGGGGGGTTGAGTGTTGAACTTCCAAAAACTCTCGCTAGAGCCAGCTCAAGGCCCCAGATGATCAAACGTGATGATCACTTCTGCCTCTGAATGCTCTGGAAATGTTGAATCCCAAACCGATACAGTAGATTGATGTTACTATTGTTATTCTTGCTATTGCTATCGTTATCAGTAGCATTAATATTGTTGTTGATCTATATCTACATATCTATACATATACTTACATGTGTATAAATATATATATATATATATGCAATATACATACATACCTGAGAAGGGGTGGAACGAAAGCCGGCGCTTGCTTTTTGACTCGGGCGGGGGCGCGTGAAACTCCACCTCATCCATATGGCATGGCTCAAACATGAAGCGCCCCAACATAAACAATTGCTATCGGGTCATAATTTTCCAATCATTAAATGGACCTTTTTAGGGTAAACTCCACGATTTTGTAACTTCTATATCCAAATATGTTTCCTACAAGGTACTGCGGCATTGTGAACAGTTCTATCTCAAGTTCCGTAAATCCGCCTTTGGTTGCTCATTTATCTTAAAACAGCGCAAGTTTGCTCCCACCTATTGTAGATAAATTATATATCCGTTTTTTTGTGTGAACAGTGGTCATGTGACCTCTCAAAGTCTAAATTGTTCTCTCCCCAGAATCGTGGTCCATGCTTCTCTGCGAAGTTCCGCAACATTTTGGCCGTACGGTGAGAAATCAAAACATAGCTCTACTCGCAAAATGGGCAGTGCAAACCCAATACGTAAGAAAGGGTATAAGAACGAATGAAAATCGAGGAAAACAATGCAAAACCCACGGGAGATATAGAACAGTGGCGAACATGCAGTCCAAATCAAAAGTATATATATATATATATTTAGGCCATTTACAGGCCTGGGTACCCCCCCCCACCCCCCAAGGGTCTGGAAAATAGGTATTTTACAGGAACGCGGAATAGCATCATCCCTGACATCGATAGAGATAATTGTTTGGCATCCCGGAAAATCTACTCAGCTATCACACTCGCCAAACATCCCTTTTAAAAGGCACACATACTATCACGGACGTACAGATGCATATCATTCCCGTCATTGCCATTAGAAGATTCGAATTCTTTCTCGATGTTTTAGTACAAGATTCACTTTTAGTTCTGTTTCAGCCTTCTCAGTACGGCCTCTTACAATGATATTACAGCATTTGTCTCCTAACCTAGGTGGCTCCTGGGCGCAATCTTCATTCCAATGCTTTGTGACAATAACCAGAGGCCTGGAGCCTATGCATCACTTGACAGTCGACTCAGTTCTAAACCGGAAAGACTATTCCTTCCGTTTACCAGTAGATCGTTTTTGTAGTTCTTATCACAAAACTACCAGAATCAGGGAGGCACCAAAAAACGTCAAACAGCTTTAAGCATTATAATTACTCTAATCTGCAGATTGTATTTATTTTTCTTACTCTGTGAACGAAATCACACTTTTCTAACGTCACACAGATTACCATGAAACAAATTTTCCCATGCAACTCCTAAAATCTTACAACTCATACACCTTTTTTCCTATACCATCCGCATCTTGCTCCAAGGTTTCATGGCAATGTCTTGTACGCGAGGCAGCCACTATTTCCTATCACCAAACTACATTGCTCATCATCTAACATTATCTACAGAAACCAAATCGGATTTCCTGCTCAACCTTTCCGCTCGTTGACATTGTCTTGGTTTTCACTATATTTTTAAAGCATTTTTAGTTATAACATTTTCCTAGGTTTTCACTGTATTTTTCTACCATGTTACATGCCTCCTAGCATGTTCACGCGTGTCCTCCATGTTGTACTGTTTTCTACATCGTTTATATCGTTTCCTCTACACCGGGTCCTTTTACCGTGGAAGTCAGGATGGAAAAACCTGTCGGTTTACATGGAAGTCGTTTACGTCCAATTCCTGGGGAAAAAGTGAAACTGGGCTACCGGGCCAGCAAATGCAGAAAAACTGACCGTGAATCTCTTACATGGAAGTAGCTCATCAGATATGTCAGTAACATATTCATCATGGAAGTGTGAAAACTGAGACTAAAAACCCTTACGTGGAAGTAACTTGAGGGTCCAGACATCAGGTTGGCAACTTCTATGTTAACATGTTCTCCCCTCATGTTGAATACATCCTTCTAGGGCGATCCCTAAAACCCCCAGACTGACCGCCACATCATTTTTTTCTTCTTTGCATCTATCTTCTCACCCCTGTCATGTCCGAGCGATTGAGGATGCAACCTTTCGAAATCAATGCTGCCAAATTGGTGCTCGCTAACATGGCACTGCCCACATCCTACTTCAAGTAGCAAATTTCTATGTAAGTTATCCGTTCCAATCGTTGGTTGTTAAAAAATGGAGGCATTCCAGCTTTATCTTGAAAAATTCAAAATTTATCAAAATTTCTACGTTAATCAACAAATGCCCAGGATTCCCGGGGAACTCGTGGCAAAAAGAACTAGCCAAAAAAAAAAAGGCTCAGATCCAAAGAACACAAATTTGCAGTTTACCCCCCCCATTGCAACTAACATGGAAGTAAACCTCCGAATTGTCACTTTAGTTAACGTGGAAGATTTTTTTTGCACTACGGTAAAAGGAGGACCGAGCGCTCCCTAACATGGCACTGCCCACATCCTACTTCAAGTAGCAAATTTCTATGTAAGTTATCCGTTCCAATCGTTGGTTGTTAAAAAATGGAGGCATTCCCAGCTTTACCTTGAAAAAATCAAAATTTCTACGTTAATCAACAAATGCCCAGGATTCCCGGGGAACTCGTGGCAAAAAGAACTAGCCAAAAAAAAAGGGCTCAGATCCAAAGAACACAAATTAGCAGTTTACCCCCCCCATTGCAACTAACATGGAAGTAAACCTCCGAATTGTCACTTTAGTTGACGTGGAAGATTTTTTTTCCACTACGGTAAAAGGAGGACCGAGCGCTCGCTAACATGGCACTGCCCACATCCTACTTCAAGTAGCAAATTTCTATGTAAGTTATCCGTTCCAATCGTTGGTTGTAAAAAAATGGAGGCATTCCCAGCTTTATCTTGAAAAAATCAAAATTTCTACGTTAATCAACAAATGCCCAGGATTCCCGGGGAACTCGTGGCAAAAAGAACTAGCCAAAAAAAAAAGGCCTCAGATCCAAAGAACACAAATTAGCAGTTTACCCCCCCCATTGCAACTAACATGGAAGTAAACCTCCGAATTGTCACTTTAGTTAACGTGGAAGATTTTTTTTTGCACTACTGTAAAAGGAGGACCGAGCGCTCCCTAACATGGCACTGCCCACATCCTGCTTCAAGTAGCAAATTTCTATGTAAGTTATCCGTTCCAATCGTTGGTTGTTTAAAAATGGAGGCATTCCCAGCTTTATCTTGAAAAATTCAAAATTTCTTCGTTAATCAACAAATGCCCAGGATTCCCGGGGAACTCGTGGCAAAAAGAACTAGCCAAAAAAAAAAGGCTCAGATCCAAAGAACACAAATTTGCAGTTTACCCCCTTCCCATTGCAACTAACATGGAAGTAAACCTCCGAATTGTCACTTTAGTTAACGTGGAAGAAAAAAAATATATATATATTGCACTACGGTAAAAGGAGGGGGAGTAGTTGTTACAAGCATTTCCTAGCTTGTACACCGTTTTCCTAATATTGTCACAACTTTTCTTCCAGTTTCCACTGCTTTTTCTACCGTTTCCTGTGGTTACTTTCTTCTCTTTTTTAGGTTTTCACTGTGTTTTGTCCAGCTTTTTTTACTACATGCTTCCTACCATTTTCACCGCTTTCCTCTGTGGCTTTTTGTACCGTTTCCTCTCGTTTCCTGCATTTCATGCATTTTCAATATATTTTTCCAAGAGTTTTACCCGTCTCCTTCAGTTTCCGATCGTTTTTGCACCATTTCCTCTGGTTGTTATCGCATTTTCCTGCACTTTCACTGTATTTTTCCAGCATGTTTACTGCATCGTCATAGTTTGTTCCTAGCAGTCGCTCCGGTTTCCTCCATGTTCCAACAGATTTTGCACCCTTTATTCTGGTTGTTATCACATTTTCCTGCCAGGTTGTTATCACATTTTCCTTCACTGTATCTTTCCAGCATTTTCCAGTGGATTTTGCACGATTTCCTCTGATTGTTATCATGTTTTCCTGCAGTTTCTATATCCTCTTCGTGGGTTTTCAGTCTATTCATGCATTTTTAATCTATTTTTCCAAGATTTTTACCCGTCTCCTTTTTGCACCATTTCCTCTGGTTTGCTGCATTTTCAATGTATTTTTCCAAGAGTTTTACCCGTCTCCTTCATTTTCCGATCGTTTTTGCACCATTTCCTCTGGTTGTTATCGCATTTTCCTGCACTTTCACTGTCTTTTTCCAACATGTTTACTGCATCGTCATAGTTTGTTCCTAGCAGTCACTCCGGTTTCCTCCATGTTCCAACAGATTTTGCATGGTTTGTTCCTAGCATTCGCTCCGTTTTCGTCCGTTTTCCAGGGGGTTTTGTACGATTTCCTCTGATCGTTATCATGTTTTCCTGCAGTTTCATTGTATTTTCCAATACATCCTCATGGTCTCTCCGGCCACCAAAAAGGCGGACCTAGGGGGAATCGATACCCCACCGTCAGCAAATTACCTAGTGGTACATAATCCAGCAAAATGCTCCGTTTTCTGGCGCTCAACACAGGGGCACGGCGAGATTTCGTTCCCTTTCGGCAACCACCCCCCCCCACACCCCCTATTCTCACTTCGTTCGCAAACAGCAACTAGCCAGCTAGCTGGCTTTCGTAACATATATATATATATATATATACATGTATATGCCTTTTATATGCATTGTATGAATATACCTCCAGCTAAACATATAGAAACAATCCACCAGCCATTGCCTCCGCTACTCACGCGGCTGCCAGCCGCTGCCATGGCAGAACGCGCACCAGAGGCTGCACCTTCCGACAGCTGCCCCGTTGGGGATATGTTTAAGGGGTATATTTGGAAGATATGTTGCGGATTGATTGGGGATTTATCGAAATTTGTTGGGTGTATGATATGTATGTATATATATATATATCTATGTATGTATTTGGTGATGCATCATTTGAGTAAGGAGATGTGTTGGGGATTCGGGAATGAAATGTGTTGCGCACTGCTTTTGGGTGAACTATTTGGGGAATCATTCACCTTGGGGGATGTATGAGCCGTAAAAAGAAAAGCGTGATATCTATTGGGTATGTATATATATATATATACGTATATACGTATATACGTATATTCAGGTGACTTATTCGGTGTCATGGCTTCGCTTGGTGAATGATTTCAGTTCCGTTGAAACTCCTGAAGTCTCACTGGACAACTAAATACCCCGTAATATTGTGCCAATAGAATTGGGGCCAAAAAAAATGACAGCAAAATAACCACATATATAAAAAAACCTCCAATTGGAATGGTTTGTACAACCCATCTTTGTTCAAATTTGTGATGGTTTATGGTGTGTACTACAATCACCAACCATCCCCAAAAGTGATGGCTTCAAACCATCCCAACAAATAAACCGGCCACCGTGGATCACCAAAATCATGGTTGAACACAAAAAAAAACAACAAATGAATATCTGGTGACAACCATGGTTAAGCAAGGTTTAAATGTGGATTTTCTGAATATCTGCGATATGTTGTGGATCACAACCTGGTTAAAATGTGGATTTTTCTGAATATCTGGGATACCCCATGTTGTTGCAATGTCCTGGGGAGAATGATGATAAACTATTGGATTTTAGATGCACCCCAATTTGGGGAAAACCCACATGGCTGTGCCTCAAAAACAAGCTGGGCACATTTCATCCTTTTCTGGACCTTGAACCATCTATTTTGGGTGCTTTTGAATTTTGCCCCACATCAGCATCCAATGACTGACCATTTGCGGGTGGTGGAACAGCATACCGTAATACTACCTAATTGGTGCTGACTATTGGCTGATTCTTGGTACCAAACAATTTCAGCACTTCGATGTCACTAGATTCACTAGATGTCAATATTTAAACAACGTCATGGTTGCTCCCGACTTTCTTTCACCGAATTGATGTAGTTATCACACAAAAATTGGTTAAAAAAACATGGTTCCCACTGGCTCCCGTCCATTCAATCCATTGCTTGGACTATAAAAATGGTCGATGTCCCATTGAAAACACGCATGGTCATCATCAACAATGGGACATTCACCATTTATATTCACCATTATTCCCATCATCCCCACATTAAACACGGTGAATATCCCATTGTTGATGAACCTCCAGATAAAGATGTCCATAAATAAAACCCATTTTAAAAAAAAAACTTCCCCATCAAATCCATAGGATAATGATGAACTCCTAGATATTCCCCACAAAAAAACCCACAAAACTGTCGCCTGTCCAGGCTGCAGCGGCTGCAGCTGCCGCCCTCGGAAATCGGCTGTTTGACGATTCCCTCAAGTGACGTGTCCAACAGTCATGTTTCATCATGTTTCATCATGTTTCATCCACATTTTGCTATGGTTTTCCATGGTTTTTCCCGTTTCGCCGCACGAAAAAAATCCGTTCAACCCCAGCCGGCGGAACCTGCTCCTCGACGGCGGCGGGCTGGCGCCCGGCGTCATCGCCGGCGCCGGCGTGGCCGGTGCGATGGGTGGCGATGGCAATGGCGTGACCGGGGTGTCCTCGCGGAGGAATCCATTTCGGGAAGATCATACAGGATGGTGCCCCCCCAGTGATGTTTGTTGGTTTATAAATCCCATTAACTAGTTCGTTATATCTGCCATAAACCATAGTTAATCGGATGATGGGGAAATTTACAGGAAAACCCTATATTTGATGGTAAAAAGCCATGGGTTTCCAGTTAAGATTTTCCTGGATCTACGGGGCATTATGGAAATGGGGGCTTTTTAAGGCACTAAAGTGGATCTTTATGGATCACTGAATCAAAACCAAAACGTCCCAAAAACAGCGAATAAGTGAATAAGATTGAATTTTTGGGGGTTATGCTTTGTTGATCATTACGCATACAAATCACCATGTTTTTTTTAGCTATCCACCACTTCAATGTTGGCTGAGTGTGATACCTGGCAGGTGGGTTGTATCATTCAGGGGGTCGAAATGGTGGAAATCAATATTGGATGGGATTGCCACCATTGGTTTGTCGTTGTTACTATCTCCCAGGACTGGTCATATGAGTCATATGCGCCAATCTATTGCAAAAAAGCAGCACTGACTCAATGACCAAAAACGAAATAGTTTTCCTGATACTCCCCATATCTGATACTCCCCATATGTACGGCTGAATATCATCAATAATCTCCAGCTGCCAAAGAAATTCCACAAAAAAAAGCCAAACCAATGGCCGCTGCGAGGCGGAAAGAAACAGCTCCTCGTCCACATATCGTCCAGTAACCATGGTCACAGGGGCCGAAGTGGAGACCTCTGAAAAAGCCCAACGGGTGCTGGATCTGCTGAAAAACCACCAGCGGAACGTCCAGTTTTTTGCCTTGGAATAGGGGGTCGACACCAAAGCTTTACCAATAATTTGGCGTTGAAAAGTCCATGATGAAACAGATAGACCAGTGGATTCTGAGGATATTCAAAAAAAAAAACATTTTGGGCCTCCATTCGTCAAATTGCTCTCCCAAGCCTTCTCCACGTGTTTCTCTTTGGGAGGAGGCCATTGTGCCACCTGACCATCTATCCAATTGATGATGATAAATAGGGATCGTTAGTTGATATATGATTGATGGATATATCCACTCGATGATCAAATATGATCCAATTGACAGTTTGATATATGATCAAATTATTCTCAATCATATATCAATTAGATAGATGATTCATCAATGATCATATGTATATAATTCTATATATATATAGAGCCACATTATCAACCAATTGATTCATGGATAGATCTTGGCCTAAAAAACCAGCCATGATGGTTCCGGATCGCCTCCAAAGCGGCCAAGGCCTCCTCATCACTGATGCGCCTTGGGGAGCGTCTGGAGTCTGGGGTTGGGGGAGATTGTTCCATTGATCAAAGAAAGGCTGGTTGAACTAATGGGATTTAATGGGATTTAATGGGATTTAATGGGATTTAATGGGATTTAATGGGATTTAATGGGACTTAATGACTTAATGGATAACTCGGCATACTGAGATTTAATTAACGAATTGAACACCAAAGATTGATATTTAACTCGTACCACTGGGTCTTAAAGAAATATACGGTCGGCTACAAGTGTGGATTTCCATGTGGGGTTGTTCTATGTATATCAAAATAGTAATAATGGAGGAGGACCAAAAAGACACAAAGGATCTAAAAGGGGTATCGGATAAATGATGCATATCCGACACTTGGTTCGATCAAAATGGTGGTGGTAGCTGCTTCCCCCTTCAGAATAAACTCAAAAACTTCCACTTGCTCCGTAAGGCCGCAGGGTTTAACGGTTTACAAATAATGCCCGCAACGGCAGTGTAGCTGTGTCATCCCACCACTAAAAATCAGTTTGTCTCAATGTTGAAAAGTTCTTGGAGGCCTATCAGAACGCCCAAAAAGAACCAGTTGTTCCAGCTCTTCCACACAGATTCTGGTCGAAAAAATATCCGCACAGAAAATGATTCAGTGATGTTATTTCTCCAAGCCATGTCACGGAGAACCCTTGGCCGACTTGGAGGATGAACCGGAGCTGCGCCTGTCAATTTGGGGATACAACTAGTTTCAGAGAAACCCATGTTCATGTTTCTAGTTGTATATGTTGATGAAAAATATACAGTATATATATATATATTATATGCATCATATATCTAATATTCTATATGTACATGGAGATGTCACATTTTTGCGCATATGACAAACAGTGAGGACTGTCATGTATATTTGAAACATAGTGTGTATGCACATTTCTTTGAGATGACATATGACATATGTGTATATCTGAGCAGCCTGTGCCAGTTTGAATCCAAGCCCTTGGTTAACGTTCCAACTCCAGTTTATGGGGTCAAAGCAAGGGTGTAAGAGTCATGGAGATTCTAGACATGCATAGATACAAATACACAAACCAAGCCCTGTGCAATGCTTGGTGAGATCCCGAAAGTCAGAAGCAACACATCAGGAGCAAACATTCGCAGCGCCATCAAATTTGTCAAGGGGAACAACTCCAGCAATCACATTGTTGTGCTCTATTGGTGTATTTGAAAATGAGATTCGTGCGTTACTAAACACGACATAACACGACCAACCACTGATGCAAATGTATGATGTAGAACCCCAAAACAATGAACCCTTGGAATCTGTTGGATAATCCCAAAGGAGAGGGTCACCCCATCGCGCCGCCTCTCTGTCTTCTTGTCCTAGAGGTTGAAAGGGTGAGTCCACATGGGAAATGAAAGCAGGAGACAGCCGATGAATAGATTCTAGGATTGATCCCAAACTCAAAACAACGTTGCCTGCATCGTAGGCAACGTCCGCGCTGCAAAACGAAGCTACTAGGCCCATGTTCCACTCTTTCAAATCACTGGTGAAGACATTGAAAATGCGCAAGCGGAAACATCCAAAGCTTTCCCCGGTGTTGCCCCAGCTTGAACGTCCTCGATCTCCAGCTCTATGTGGACATCCTGCAATCATGGGGCGTTTCTACAAAACTCCTTCAGATGGGCGTATCCAAAAATAGACCACCCAAAAAATCCATGGTGTATTTATAAAAATGTCATAATGTCATAATGGTTTCCAATCTGCAGGGCCAACACATTGCGTATACCGTACCCTTTCTTTGGACAAACCCAAATGACACAACCACATCCCCAGTGTGGTGGACTTCACGTTTGGGTATGGCAGCCCAAAGTGAGGTACCGCCAGAACCACATCCATTGACCGTCCAATTTCTTCTGGGGTCAATCGGAGTGAATCCTCTTCTATTTTCAGTCGGAGTTCTGTAACCCTGGATAAATCATTTATTGCTATTGAGTTATATACTATTATCATTCACTATTCAACAATCTGAAAGACGGTGATTTGGGGATAGTTCCCCTTAGTAAGCATTATTTTGAGATATTTTGAGTGATGTTGCAGTGAGGTCGTTACAATTGTCACCCATATCCCCACGTTGATTGACTTACTCCCATCAAAGCCATAGCCATTTCGGTCCCTTTCTGCCTGGACATTCGACTCAGAGGTGCCACTCGCGGATTTTGATCCAGCGGGAGCCTCTGAAGGGACGTTACCTGAAAGGCATGATGTTTGTGGTGGACGCCAAACTCCGTCTTCTGGTTCTGTATTTCATTTTGGTGTTTGATATAAAACAATAAGTATATACAGTTAGTTATATACATATGTAATCAACCCCATTCAGTTCTGTTTTTAACGGCTTCCTCAAAAATCTTCCGTTGCAAACAGAAAGAAAGTCGTTTTTCAAGTCAGGGCAGCTATAACCATGCTGTCAGTTCAGCTGACTGTGGTGATCCCTGAGAGGGGCACTGGCTGAAGTTTCCACTTCCTTCTCCTGTCAGCGTCTGCGGTGAATATTCAAGAGCTATGTGGCTATGTGAGCTGTCTATTCAAGGCTGCAAATTGAACATCTTAGATTCATTGGTATCATTGGTTGATTTGAAGGGTCCCTAGTTTGATACAGCTCATAACATCAGCAACTTCGCCCCACGAAGAAACCTCCCACTGAAGTGGCTGGATGCAATCGGTTGTAACTGGGACAGTTGCAGAGCACCTTGCGAACCTATCGTCAGGATTTAAAACATTTATCAGCCTTAGTCTTGGCTATGGGTTTGTCTGAAAATAGGGTGCGGATAACTCAACTGATTCATCATCACTCCATAATGAAAGATATCACCACTTCACCGGTGCAAAGGTCTACCGTGGGAATTCAGGATGTCTTCCATCGGCCTTGGGGTAGTCAAGCAATCATTCCATGGCCATTCCCCTTGGGTTTCACTGAAAATAAGGAATCCCAAAATCCAATGGCTAATCCCCATCTTCCCCTTTAAAATGCCTTCATGGGTGTATATGGTATGCGGTATACCCATGTATACCCCATGTTCAGCCACGCCCAGTTGGGTTTTTAGATTATCGGTATTTATGAATTGGATTGAACCATCCCTAGAATGGACCGTGCCCAAAATGGATGTGCATCCCATGTTCTTACTGATGCTGCTTCATAATCTCAAATCAGGGTGTCCTGTGGGTCTGTCTACCATCCATCGAATCTCATAAATCTGACATGTTGTGAAATATCTCATAATCATCATAATCTCTACCTTTTTTTTCCATACGCTTGTGAAATCCACCACCAAAAGGATAACTGTGGATGGTTGGAACCCCCTCGAAATCCACAGGAACCACCCATCTGCACCTCTCTGGGAGGCAGGGGTCCGGCTCCAGTAGAGAGGCGGTTTCGGTTGGGGCTCTCCTTCGCCAATGGATGGATGACTTCGCCCAGCCCATGGTATCCCAGGTGGAAATTTGAGCAAGCCACGGTGATTTTCCTTCCACCAGAAGTTGCTTTGTCTGAAAGTGTTTGGGGAAAAACATGGAAAAACCAAAGCCAAATTGCATGGTTTATGATCACTTTCTCTCTGAAATTGGCAATTTCGATGTACACCGGACTTTTGGACAAACCTAAATGGCGATTCAACCAACCAAAATCGAATATATAAGATAAAGATTTTGGATTGCCGATCTTGGATTGAAGGAAATTTCACAGAAAGCCATGGACTCAGCAGCCAAATGTAGGTGTTTTCTTGTCAATGTTCGATTCTGGGATGGGGAGAACGGGCACTTCCTTTGCTTTTTGGGTTTCCTGGGCGTTTTCCTCACATGGGTAGACCACCAACAGACCTCAGGTGCCACGTTGGAATCCACCCCCACGAAGTGGACGGACTTGAGCTGCGGCTTTAAAACAGGCTGTTCCTCCTGGCGCCAATGTTGACAGAAGAATTTGGGAGGGTTGGGAGGGTTTCCTCTCAAAAGCACAGCTCTTTTGAGCCCAAATGTCCCATGCGGTGCTTCGATCCTCCACAATCTGTCTTTCCTCCCAGTCCCAGTTCCATCCTCATGCACCATCGCAAAAACCAGGTGTTTCTGCTTCAGCTGGTTGGTGGGCGTCACAATGACCGCCTGCTCCACCTGTCAGCGGGTCTGCTCCAAAGTTAAGGGGTGGCAAAGATTATCTCAATCGGTGGCATGACCCATCTGGCAAATCCCAATTTATACAGCGCTATTCTAATTTTTGTCCAGGTCAACCTCAATTTTTACCAGGTGAAACTCAAGTGTACTCTTGACACCCCCAGTTTTTACCAGCTAAATCATTCACGTTTTTCCCTTCATCAATCCCCCCACCTGTTCAATCTCAAGATCCTCCAAGCTGATCAACGGCGCGCTGCGGGAGCCCCTGCGGTCCGCCCTCGCCACGGTGGTCACCGTCGGCGCCGCCGACGGCCGTCCCGAGCCCGGCGAACGGCTCGCGAGGCCATCGCTGATGGATTCCCGGTCGCTGGCGGTGCGCGCCAAGGTGCGCTCCGGGTGCTCCAATTGGAGGACCTGGCAATGGTTGGACGGAATGAATTTTCTACAAATCGGACAGGAACTCTAGAGATGTGGTTGGGAATGATTGATTTTTTTTTATCAAATAAAATAACACTGCGACATGGCATGGCATAGATATGCGATGCTAAAATGATTCGATTGGGAAAATGGCAGACAAAACCATCCTACCTCTGCATTTTGGGAGACATATGGCCTGCTGAGTTGATCCCCTCCAGCTCAACCCACTGGATCCTGCCTCAGGCTCTGTATGAACCTGGCGGGCTTGCCGGTGATTTTTCTTGTGCCAAGCGAAATGTCCAACAAACTTACACAGAGTGTGCCCGAAAGGAGTGCGTTTTGTCGACTATTTCCTCTGAAAGGTGCAACTCCATGCAGCTTGCCATGGATTTAAGTGATTTTTCAGTCAGGAATACGCAGTAGAACCAATTGCAGATTTGGTTGATGAAACTGAATAAACTGAATCAACCAATTGCCATTGACTGAGCCATTTGTTTGTCGCAAGAAATGGAGCAAACTGCTCACTGAGGCCAGCCTTAAGGGAACGACCTCGGTGTCATGGCGGAGACCCAGTCGTCACCAGGGGTTTGGGGTACTCTATGGTACTCTCATGACTCTGTTTACAACATCCATAAACGAAAAAAACCCTCTGGTTATGACTAACATAGCCATGGAAAATCCCCAAAATAAATGGAGGTTTCTAGCTGGGAAAATCATCTATTTCTATGGGTCATCTATACCATGGCTATGTTAAATAGCCAGAGGGGAATTGTTTCACATCGTGTGGCATTGTGAAGGAAACACACACGACACTCTCCAGGCGCTTTCACCAGAAATGGGGATGGGACAGATTTTGGACCACGCAAAAACCTGGGCTTCCATGCCATCTGCATCTGTCAACCTGTGCCCAGCTCAGGGATTTGTTTCGCGTTGCAGGATTAGGGTCATGATACATATTACCAAAGTTTGATGGGGATATCTATATATAATCTATATATATATAAGTCAACTTCTAACTGGCACCACTTTGACCAAAAGTTCGGATGATCTGGTGGTTTTCAACGCGTTTCCTATCCAAGGACACATCTCGACTGTGGCCCATCCACTGCTCTCAGCGCCGAGCTTCGAAGTGAAATGACTAAAGTGACTATAGTCGGTGTCCTGGGCACCCCCAATGCACTGGGAGGGTTCACCGATCTATGGACCTTGGCTTCCTGAGACCCAAATGGCACCAGGCTCCTGCGCGTCCACTAAGTTGCCATAGGATGCGGCCTCGCCGCCAGCACTGCTGCCCTGGCACAAGAATGGGTGGAGCCCCTGCCAAACTGAGACCAACGGCTCCACATCCTGCCTTCCGGGAGTGACCATAAGAACTCTCCTTGACACAATGAGTTGAGTCCTTCTGGAGCAAACCAACAGTCATCCGAGGTTCCAACAGCCAGGCCAAAGGACCGGGACCTGGCGAAAATTCCAATGTCTGCTGCTTCTGGGACCCAAGGCTTCATGGGTAAAATTCAATTTTTTCCTGGTTTCTGTAAAGCTGCGATTTGATGGCTATATAAATCCCCACGGTTCATATGTTTTCCCTTGTTCAACCTCCCGGCTGAGGCCACTACTGCGCCATGGCGTCAGATCTCGTGGTGGGCGAAAGGGAAAAGGCCGCCTCATGCTGGGGCGAATTTCAGCCTTTTATGGAGGTGTCGTTCGCTGGGAAAATCATCGAACGAAAAACTGGGGGGATGCTCCAGCCATGTTTGAGATCAACTTTCTCAGCGCTGGAAAAATAGATGGACCGTTTCCTACTGCCACCTTGAAGATCCTTGAAGTATCTTTTGAACTACATCTGAATCTCTACATGTATTGCCTACTACGACTCTTTACTTCACCATAAAGATACAGTTTCATGGATTGATGACCAAGGTGATGTGCAAGGTGTGCTCAGGGCACCCAACACCAGACTCACGCCAGGGCAGGAGTCCCTCCTGAGGAAACTAGGCCCACAGTTGGGTTTGTCTGATAGGGTACCCGAAAATTTACTGATTGATCATCATCTTCCTGATTAGACTTGCTGTTTTGAGGTACATAACCCACTTTTGCACAGACCCATTTGTTTCGGGAAACGGCAAGCGACAATGATGTGATCAGGCTATCTGACCAACTCAGGACGCCTATCCACTGACGTTCCAAGCCCATTCCATTTCAACCAGGTTTCCACGTGATTGCAGATCCAAAAAAAATGGATGCTTTCTGAAACTTTCAGATCCGAAACATGTCATGATTTCAGATCCAAAAGTGGATAGCTTCAGATCAAAACCATCACCAGATTTGTGGCGTCATCTTTGGCTGGACATTCTCCTCTGCAAGTCCAGAAGCAGAAGCTGAAGCGGCCGCCTGACTCAGTTGGGCTTCACAAACAGAAAATGCCTGAAAATGCATCATGTTTGTGTTTTCTTGGGGATTTCTTTGCATCAGTTGTTGTTTTCAGGATCCTGTGCCTTGATCTTTCTGGAAAGACCGTATGCAAGAAGAATGGCTTGATGACCAGAAGATGAGCTACTGAAGCCAGCCATTGTGCTGTGCCAGGCACCAAACAATGGAAGGATTGTCGCAATGCGCCTCATACTCTGCTGCCAGCTTGCTATAAAACCTGCAATGCAGCAGCGTTCACAAAAATCCCACAGCTGCATCCAAAAAGGGATGGCCCAAGCAGGATTCTTCATTCTTCAAATAGACCGTGAAACTGCAAATATCAGGAAGTCTCAGACCGAACATTTTGGAAATGTAAATAGTCGAGATCATTAAAAATTAAAAAGAACAAAGGTTCTGCTTGTCCATGATAGATCGCCATGAGACACCTTTTCCCATCAAATGGCGGCCTGTCCACCAAGTCTGACTGATGAACAGGCCGGAGGAATTCTTCGGGATCAAAGGGAACCGTGTGAGAAAACCTCATCGCGCCGAAGCTGGACAATGGATGACACTCGCAGATCTGGGGTGGTCATGACATGAATTCTGGAAAATGGCTAAGCTAAGCATATCCCAAAAAACTGCCATGGACACATGCCCACCTTGATTTTGGCCGCCTGGTCAGCCAGGGAGGTTCCCATAATTTACCGAAGTCAATGCCATTCAGGTTGATTAAACCCCAATTTTCTGTGGTGAGACCTCTACTTTTTGGATTTTTTTTCCAATCTCCAACTTGTACTCGAAACGGATGTTCATCTACCAGTTCTTCGTAGTTATATAAACTCAGTTCTTATTTAAATAATGTGGGAAACCCGAAACCCAATAATAAACATTTGGGGGATGGCTTGTAATACACCACCCATAAAAAGGGTGATTTTGGCGATGATTTATGGCATTGGGTGTACCACATTGTTGTTATTCGTTCCCAATTGTTCATTATTGGGTTTCCCATTCAAAAGAGTATTTCCCACATTACATCGGATTTATCATACCATTAATTATGGCTGATTTTCCATGAATTATATAAACTGATTTTTTTAAAAATGATGATCACATTTATCACCATAATCAATGGACAAATATATTATAATTATTGGATTCAAATACCTATTTTTGTTGCTTAAAGTCCCCGGGATCTTTTCGGGATCCCCGCTCTTCATTGGCGGAAGTCGTGGAGGGAGCACTGGCGAAGCTCACAGAGTTGCCTGGAAGAGCGCAAGGACCAGAGAAAACACCAACCTTTCAGGATGTATACAGAGATATTTATTCATTTGGTTGTTTCCACCCCTTTGAAAAATATGGCAGTCAGTTGGGAATATTCTTCCCAATATATGGAAAAATAACAAATGTTCCAAACCACCAATCAGTATTCATTTGGTTGTGTTCTATAAATTTATCTATTTATTCATGTTTTTTATCATTCACTGGTTTTTTAATCTATATATGTGTGTGTATTTATGTCTGGAAGATATGTATGTGTCTGTATATCTGATATTATACATGTATTTCAAAAAATGTATTAGATCGTGTAAATGTATATACATATCGTTACATAGAATTTAGAATTTGCAAAGTGTGGTGTGAATGAATATACATGTGTATATATATATATACATATACACATCTGCCATCAGGTGGGCGACAAGAAAAATTGGTAGTGGTTTTTTAAAAAAAATGTCTTCTCCCCCCCAAAAAAAAAATGCTTGGATTGGATGCCAAGACTGAAAAAACCGGAGCCTACCTTCAAGAGGATCGATACCGGTGTATCTGAAAATTGGTTTTAGCTCTTTTTGCTAAGGCCATTGATCATGGTGAAAATGATGAGATGCTCAATCACTGGATTTGGATGTCCTACTTTTGACCAAACCCAGTGGGACAGCACCTGGCGAATACCCAAGGGCCTCTGCTGATCTTGCTTTGACTTTTGCCCACCTGTGCGACTCCTGTCGTTCAGAACTGCTTAGGACCTTGGGATAGCACTGGCATCTGAGACTTGGGAATCAACAGGTCATCACCCATGTTCCAATGCGAAAGCCGTCCCAACAACGTCCTGCTTCAAGGTCCTCTTCATCACCTCAGTCAAACATTGTGACGTATATACAATGAGTACATATATACATATGCTATATATATATTGTATACATACAATGTGTATATATAAAGTATACACTATACTTATATATATATATACTTATAGTTTTAGATACATATATATATAATTGTTATTAATTATTTATATATAATATTATTATATATTATATACATGGATGTATGTATTATACTAAGATCTCATATCTTTACTAAGAGCATCCCAAGACAACTCGGTGACCTTCTGGGGTCCCTCGGCCTGGCTTAAAACGTCGACAGCAGCGCCACAGCCACGCGGTCTGCGTCGAGATTTTTCGGGGATTTTTACTGGGATTTACTGAAATTCATTGGTGAGATTTGGATAGATTTGGGAGAATTATGGAAGATTGGGACTGCTATTCAATCGATAATTGATAAAGATTGATAACTGGTGATTGATAAAGTGACAATTCATACTTGCTCAGTTCTTTTCATTTTGGACAAACGTCCCAATTGGCGACTCCGCGAACTCTCTGCCTTCTTCTGCCACCTGTAACAAAGTGGCGGGGAAAGACCAAGCTCACCGAGTGTTGCAATAGGAAGGGTTAGCGTTTCGCCCTGAGACCTGCTCTCTTGAAATCAATGGAATCAAAGAAATATGGTCAGATCAGCTGGAATCCTCTTCCAGACAAAAACAGGAGGGGCCACCTTGTCGCAATGAAGCTACATGAATGCAGAAATGCCAAGAGTCCAAGAGCACTTCTAAAACATCTTCTCACGCTAAAGATATCCCGAAAGCCAACCCAAACCCGAGAAAATGCACTTCCCAATCTACCCATTCTATCCATCACATGCACTGGGTTCCCCCAGCTTTAGCAGAGGAGGCCACGTAGGAGGCTCACCTCGGCAAAGACTTTCGTCCTGATCTCAACTTCATCCAGAAGGCAAAAATTTATGTTTCAGCTAGAGTCTTAGTATTTTTAGAATATTTTTAGTATAGTAGACAATCAAAGAAGATGTTTGTAGATGTTTGTAGATGTTTGTAGATGTTTGCTTTCAGCTGTAGTTTCCAATTCTCACAGTTTTAGTTTGTAGATGTTTGTAGACTATCAAAGAAGCCGCAGCCAGAGAACTTCACAAATGAAATTCCGGAACTTTGAAGCAGCCACAAATGGCTAAAGCCAATCCCCCATTCTCCAGCTCATCCCTTCGGTTGGCACCTTCTTCCACGTTCGCATCATAAACCATGCGATGGCCCCAGCCCTGCACGGAGGGCTGCACGTTGATGCCACTACATCCACTACCGAAGCAATGTAGAATCCTTGAACTGAGAGAAACAATGTCTGAATAAATGCATAGACGCTGTACCGACTCATACCGAACAGCTAACACCTTGGGGGCAACAACAATTCCATGCAAAAAAAACCACTCCCTCGCGGCGCCTTGACTCATGTCGAGGCCAGCATGCAGCAAGAATTGTTCAAAAGAAAAAATGGTCAGAGCAGAAGCATAGCTCGAGCCAAATGTCGCCCGTGTTTGATGTTTTATGTGTCACCATTTCACAATTTCCCAACTGATTAATGCTAATGTTTATTAATGTTTATTGATGTATGTGTGTTCCCATTGTTTCCCAGCCATGGAACGCAGCCTTTTTTCGGGCACCGCAACGGAGTTCGTCCACAGCACCGCAACTCTGACGGGCTCATGCGCGCTGCATGGCGCCCACGTACACATTGGAGTGCCTACAGCGCGGTGTCACAGTGTCGTCACAGTGTCACACCACGGGTTGGATCCCACACAGCCAAGAGGTCTGACAGCCTGACATGATATCTGTGAGCCCTGGAAAGCCCTGGAAAGCCCTGGAAAGCCCTGGAATCTGGAAAGCTTCACCCGAACCCAGCCTGTCGGGCTTGGCTTCTGCATAGATCCTGCGCCCTGCATAGGGTTCCATGTTCGCAGGCTTCTCATGCTTGCAGGCCCAGTCAGGCTTTGGAAGCTGCAAAGTCTCAGTCCATTCCTCCTGATCCATGGAGATGGAGGTTGTAACATTGGATCATCCGCTTTGCTTAATGACTTAATGGACCTTAATGGCATGTAGCATGTCTTTGATGGTTTCTTCAAAAGAAACCCAGGAGCTAAGAACATGAGATCCAGCTCGCCTTACAGCTGGTTCCAGTCATGGTCCTATCACTCCCAGTGCGACTTTGTAGCAACCGAAAAATCGTAGGATAGTCACATTGCCACAGGTCACTCCAAGTCACCCCATCACTACAAGCGTGGCAAAACCTGATGTGAAGATTTTCTGAGCTCTTCAAAATTTCAACAGCCAAATCCATCTCTTCAGAAGCCCCAAAATGGCCAACAGTCTGAAAATACCCTCTGGTAAACATACAAAAAACTATGGAAAATCACAATTTTTAATGGGAAAATCCACTATTTCTATGGCCATTTTCAATAGCTATGTCTGACATAACCAGAGGGTAACCCAAAAAAAAATCCCCCCGTGTTTTCAAAAATCTCCCCTTGGCCTCCTCAGCTCCATGGCATCCTTCGCCTTTCTCCTTGATTCTCCGGGCCTGGTTGGAGCCGCAGGAGGGTCACCATGTGTAGCTGAAAAATGTTCAAATGGCTATGGATCAATGCCTATTAATACCATTTTTAGGGGGATGAACATCCATAAATCCCAGCTATTTTGATGTGAACTACAGGGGTACAGGGTTTTGACCCATCCACATATCATTGGCTGACCATTTAAGATCTCTGGATTCATTTATGGATCTGGCTGAAGGGGCCATGGGTGGCCATGGCTTGGCCGGGGACCCCACAACACCACGCCTCTTCCGCGTCGAGAATCGCTTGGTGCTTATCCAAGATATCCATAATGGCGTTGCAGCCGTTGGTCAACGCAAAGGTCATCGCAGTTTGACCCCGCGCAGCTTTCACTGCCAAGTCAGCCTCTCCGACATCGATGTTTCTTGGACGGTACCCTCTGGTAAATGAAATTGAAAATGACCATTTATAGTGGATTTTCCCATTAAAAATGGTGATTTTCCATAGTTATGTTAGTTTACCAGAGGGTAAAGTGTACATCTGCACATCTAGAACCAGCAGCACGTTAAATAAATGTTAGCAATACCTATTCTGAAATCTGGTCTACGAGATTCAAGTAGAATGATGTTGCACTGTTCTAGATATGTCGAGGTAGACCATGTGTGAATCTATCACCAAATCTGACCAAAAAAAAACATCAACAATCCAACATCAAAAATCACCAGCCTCGCAATCCAAGAGCATCTTAACACCATCTGCGCTATCTCTACCAGAAGCCCACATTAGAGGTGTGAAGCCTGCCAGATCTTGCGCATTCCTTGGGTGATCCCAGGACCCAGCACAAGACCTCAATTCTGGGTGTCAACTGATGTATATGCATGTGTATACCTATATATATACCTATATATATATACCTATATATATTTATATACCTATATATATTTATATACCTATATATATACCTATATACATATATACCTATACCTATATATATATATGCCTATATACATATATACCTATATATATGTATATATCTACCTATATATATATATACCTATATATATGTATATATCTACCTATATATATATACCTATATATATATATATACCTATATATGTATACCTATATATATATACCTATATATATATACCTATATATATATACCTATATATATACCTATACGTATACCTATATATATACCTATGTATATACTATTGTCTCCTGTAAACTAGCATAGATGTGGAGAAGCTACCATTTGCAGATCATGTTCCTAGGGAAACCATTGGTTTTCTACATCTATGTCAGGTTTAGCCCAGGGTAGACAAATATGGTCGGGGGCTGAGTCGGCAACTAAACGGGCTGAGTCAGGAACTAAGAGTCGGCAACTAAAAATAGTGATTACAATATATATATATATATACATATGTAAATATAATATACGCATACATTTCAGTCATGTAGATAAACTCTTGTGACTTCGAAAAACTACTTTGAGCCTCAAATTGTGGAGAGCCCCCAACTCACCCAGAAGTGATTTCTTTGAAACGCAGTCCATGTTGATTTGGGTGTGTCTGAAAATAGTGTACCCCTAAACCCAATGGTTAATGATCATTATCCCTATTAAATGGCTATAATTGGGAATATACCCTATTTTCAGACAAACCCATTTGAACTTCGTGGTCCTCAGCAACACCGAAACTCAGGACTGCCAGGTACCAGGTACTGCCGAGCATCACATCGGCCATGCCCTCGATCAGTGTCTCAATGGCTGGGAGATCATGTTCAGTCACTGCCAGATGCAGCACACCACGGCCCCGAGGGTTCACCGCATGCACATCGGCGCCCTGCATCAGCAGCATTTGAATGGCTTCCTGGGAGCTGCAACCAACGCTTCAGCTTCAAAAACGAACTGCTTAGTAAAAATCACAGTTCTATCATACATGAGAGTGCATCGAATTAATAGGCACTACGAAAATCGGACAACCCAACTGAGTGAACTCTGGATTTCAAAGGAACCTGGCATCAACCAACCAAAAAAAATCCTAATTCCTACCAGAACCAAAAACAAGTCGGATTTGCTGGGTGAAGCCACGTGGCTTTCCTGGTCAATTTTAGTCAACAATCCCACCATGTATCAATCCCAGCATCACATCTCCGCGACTTGGAAATGTTTTCATCCAAGCTCCCTGACTTTGCGATAACGTGCAGGGGTGTCTCACCTCAACGGGGCCGTTTTTTTTTCTTGGGGAGCTACCCAGCCACCCTCAAGAAAATGGTGATTTTGATCTGCACTAAAGTGCTACCTCTGAAATAAACAGCCTGGTGGTTTTCATCAAAATCCAGGGCTGAATCCAAAAATTGGACCCATGTCTGGGACAGAGCCACTGTCTGGGCTTTGACTCTGGATAAACTGGGATCTAGCATACCTGCATGATCTGTTTTTGCCTAGTAAACAGATTTGAATAATATGATATTATATAATATGTGATCTTCTTAAGTCATTACGGATGAGATCATCAGTTTACAATCATGTTGTGTCTAGCTGAGTTTGCAGAGACCCCAACCGTTCTTTTAAGTGGCACCGTTTTTTTTTTGCGGCAAGGCACCAAAGTGATCTCGGCTATCAGGATCTGCCCTAGCTTCACAAAGAGCCTTGATCAACACTGGAAACGCCTTCTCGGCCGCCTTGTGCAGAGGTGTTCGCCCATGTTGACCTTGAAAATTCACCGTGGCACCTGCAAGGGGCTGCCTGGTTTCCGTCACAAGCGCAGCTATCGTGTCCTTTCTCGTAATGCAACACAATAGAAATCCAGCACTTGCAGACCGTCTGAACCAATTTCAGAAAAATTTGGTGATTTGCATCCCATCTCTGGATTTCAGGGCAAGATACTTGACTTTCTTCAAAAATAGACATTAACAGACTACGTTCATGTAATTGTTCTTCAATAAAATCATATATTTTCCCCATTTTTGCTGAGACAACCATGGAAATTTTTGGGGACCCCCATGAGATCCAGCAGCCTCTGCGCACCAGATCCAGAGCCTCCTCCTGTGACATGTCTCGGTAGGATGGGGTTTCCAAGAGATCGGGGTCAACCTCGGGACCTCGCGGCATCTCCGACTTCACCTCCTCCCAAGTCGGAGGCCTCGAAAGAATGGCAATGCTAGGGGGTTCCAACTGGAAATTGCTGGAGATACAAATATACATCACATATGTTTTTATGTGTATACATATATAATCATATATATATATATACAAACGTATATTATATTGTGTATATCTAGTCTATATATATAGTGTCCACTATTTTTTTTATATAAAATCATATAAATGGATATACCATCACAGTCAAAAAATCCATTCAATCTGCCTTCGCAGCTCATGAAGCATTCGGCCCGCCGCATCCGCTTCTTTTTGGTTCTGCAAGGACCTGAGGTCCGGCAATGGGCCCGGCGTGGGGGATGGGTTTTGCTATGTTTTGCTACCTATGGGACCATCAATGCTGCAATTCCTTCACTGGAAAAATTCAACATGGGTATGGATCAATACCTATTAATACCATTTTTAGGGGGATGAACATCCATTTACCAGCTATTTTGATGTTCAGGGGTACAAGGTTTTGACACACTGCCACATCAACAATGGAAATGGATGGAAATGGATTGTCATAAACTCCATCAATGTTCACCTCAGAAATCCCAAAAAGCAATGTTGTTTCAAAAATAAACATTGGCGCCAAGCGACTCCGGAGACTTTTCTTTCACAAAATTTGGTTGCAACAGGACTTTCAATGCCTCCTTTTCAGATTTCTCCACATTGGCTGCACCTTGCACCTCTGGTGCCCAGTCACTGTCTGAATCCTGGCATCTGGCGACTGGATACCCAATGGGATGGTGCAGCTTTCAATTTTTGAACAAAAATGACCAATATATGGTTATTAATGGTGGTTAATGGTGGTTAATGATGGTAAATGTAAATGATTATGAATGAAACATAACCCATTGACATACACCAATCCCAATGGGAATGAAAGAAACGTGCACCCAAGATGTGTTTGTGTTCGCACCTCCTCCTCGTCTTCCTCTGCGTCATTGTTTGCTACATCTTTTGCATGACCATTTTCGTCATGCCCGACTGCAGCACCTTGACATACGGGATTCCACTCGTCATCGTCATCGTCATCATCTTCTTGGTCTTCCGTTCCATCTTGATCCTCACAGCCACGGCCCATTGGATGTAGACAAAGTTACGTAAAGCATATGCCAACCACACACGTTGATCAGTGTTCCACAAGTGGTTTGATGACAACAAAATATTGTTTACAATGTTTCCATTCCAACATGCCCTTAAGCCCAGGTTCCAACAAAAAATCGAGCGCTGTTTGCTCCGTTGGCTTCCAATCGTCCCACAAATCATCTAACGTCGGGCCAGCCGTCATCGTTGCAACCCATCCTGTTGATGGATATCCCGGCAAATAAGTCGCAAAATGTTATCATGTGCTCGAACCACATGCCGCATCGCCATAGACGAAAAATACGTTTTTGATATTTCGGAGGGTAACATGGAAAAGTTCCAGGAATGTTTTTGTTGATGTCCAAATCGCCATTTTGTGGCACATGTTCAACCATGAACAATTTTTGTTTGAATATCAATCAAACGTGACGGTGATTCAAAGACAGCTGGACACAGGACCGGCAGAAGTGGTTAAGCAAATATTCAAGAAATTCCAAATTGATATTATTGTTGCATCAACCAGTTCAATGGGTTCAATGTGTTTGTTGCACATGCCATGCAAATTGCGGCAACACTTGCAATATACTCGTTTGGAACGGATCTCGTGTAGCGTAAACATCTTACATCCGACCTCGACGCTGCTTTTGGCAAAATGTCACACATTCGCCCACAAAATTGTTTCGTGAAATTGCCAAAACACAGTATGGTCGGTTTCCACCGGTTTGTATCCACCTGCATCAGTCATCACAGCAATGAGAACAAATACTGCACAACTGTTCATGCTGCTGCATATGGGGTATCGCCATGCCAGCTGTCGTGTTATTTTGTTTGATTTGGCCCCTACCATTTGCAGCATGTTTTCATCTTTATTCGGCCACTTCAACGTCACACTAAATCCTTCATGTTACTGTTTTTGGTGTTTTTCTGTGCGTTCTTCTAGCCTATCTAGCTAGCCCAGTTTGAAAGTTTGTGCTGGAAACAGGTTTCGCCGCGATTCGTCCTCGGTGCTCACCACTCAAACCAAGAAGAGCCACCATAGCCACCAACGCCACAACGATGCTCATCATCATCGTAGTCGTAGTCGCGCTGATAATTTCGATCTGCATTTTGGTTTTCATTCATCATGGTCTCTGTCTCGGGCATCTCGGTCATCTGGCTGGGAAGGATCATCTTCGTTTGCGTATTTTCCTTGAGAGGAAAGCGCCTCAAGATAAGAACTGATACTACACTTGATCTATGTGACATGGAATGCAACTGTTGCCTACATTGCACAAGCGAAAACAGTTTGCACCCCACCTTGCTGCAAATGCTAATGCAGCAGCACTACACCTACCTCCTCAGGCAACAGGTATTGCCATGGAGTAAAACTTTATTGGTGGTTGATGACAGTGCCGCTGGGGCTCCATTTGGAGTGCCACTTCTTGCATCGTCTCTTTGAGACGTGTCACCAAGCTTCACCTCCTAAAAGATTGGCAGCTCGGCCATGGATACTACCCACTTCACAAGCTATCTGATTCTTCGCTGTCAGATGGCCCATGGTGGTACAGCATCCACTCATCTGGGTCGCTCACTTCACAAAGCTCAGAGCTGCCATAGCGTCGAGCTCGTTCGCTCTGAGTTTCCATTGCAGCATCGCTCTCTGATGTCTCCTCCTCAGGGTTTTCGGCGCTGAGCATGCGGATCATTGCATCTGCCACCGCATTCACATGAGCGCTGCTAGCTGCAGCACTTCCAGCTGTTGGATTGCTGGATGCGCTGGCACTTCCAATTGTGTCCACCAGCTGCTGGCCAACTGAAACTGCTCTTTCGGCCTCATCCAGCGTCGTGCAAAACTCTGATGTACTCAGCCTATAGGAAGGGCTGTTCTCATCTTCAGAGATGTCTGTCATTGACCTGGTCATACGGCTTGCCTCCAGTCTCAGCTCAGCATCTGTGGACCTGCAGCCTTGCATGACACCTCTGAGAACGGCCATGCGCTCGGCATACAGCTGCCTCCTTTCATCTGTTGCAGCAATGCCATGTCTTCTCGCGCATCGCTCGTACATCCATGTGATCATGGCTTCAGGCGACCAGGCATCTCCAGGAGCTGGCAACTCAAATGCCGTGCTGAACCTCGGCATGCCAGATTTATCCACACCACCCCAAATAGGAACGCTCTCATTGGAGCTTCGAGCACCAGTGAAGACTGTCACCTCGCCAGGGCCAAGAGGTGTGTCAACTGCCACAGTGTAGGAATTGCCTGTGACTTCAATTGGATTTGCACTGGTTCCAGATGGATTGGCGGTGCTCATAGCTGCAGCCTCAGTGGAAGGCTCTGTGATGGCATCCAGGGCTGTATCAGCCTCCATAGAAGTTGAAAACCAACCAAGCAAGGTGAACATGAGGGGCACCATCATCACAAAACCAAGAAGCGCAGTGAAAATGAAAAGATTCCATCCATGCTCCATTGGGCTCTCATCACTGCACCCTTTGAGGTTCAGGAGGGTCAAGGCGCAAACCAGTGCCCTCACGCTCTCGCGCTTGATGAACACCTTTCCAGGGTCGTCACCTCCTTCCAAGGCTCCAACATCCTTGTTGTAGAGGCCCAAAACAGCCATCAAACTTCTGAGACGCGCCGCCGACAATCTCTTTGTTCCAATGTCAGCTGGGTTCACATGGCCGCTGACACTGCAAAGTCGAATAGTGCCACTGGCAATGAGTGCCTGGAGCCAGAGCACGCGGCAACTGAGGTGGCGTAAGCGCCCTACCCCTTGCCTCTGCAAGATTCCACGCGCACCACTGCTGTCTGTGTAGACATAGATCCATGTGCGGCGTCCAGTGAGCCAAGTCAAAAGCCTGGCAAGCAGTATGGAATCTGATGACCCGCTGCTGCAAGCGTAAACTTCAGCTTCTGCAGAACTGAGTGAGACCACTTTCTGCGTTCGTGACGCTGAGAAAATCATGCAGCCACCAAAGAAGATGCAGCAGCAACTGACGCTCCTTCGGGTCTGTCTGTCAGAGGCCCAGTCAGAGTCTGTGAAAACTTCAAGGACGTTCTCTGACTGCTGAACATCTGGATAGCCATGGTAAATACCAGATGTTCTTCCACACCACTTCAGAGACATCGAGATCGATGTGTGGCAGGCCAGATAAGAGACAAGGTGTCTCAGCACTGTTTGGCTCTTTTGCGTCGGCTTGGAACTGTATGTTGAAAGGTACCTGATCACATACTGGCAGTGAGGAAGGTCGTTCGCCAGGTACATCAGGATTCCAACGCACGTTCTGAAGGTAGTTGCATCTCCTGATTGGAGGTCTTCAGATTTGTCCTCCAAATCAATGTCTGCATGAGCTGGGCTTTTCTTGTTCTGGTTCTTGGCATTCAGTCCCAGCAGAGAGCATAGTTGTAGAACATGCTTGTGGTGTGTGTGGATGGTCAATCTGCCATCTGCATGGAGCACATGATGCCTTTTGAGGAACGTGATCTCGTCGCCAGGCCGCTCAAGACACTGCATTGAAATGTCATAGACCTTGCGAAACTCTTCAGCAAACTTTCCCATCACAAAACTTCGTTTTCCAGCGATGAGCAAGTCGTCAACGTGGATCATCACCACGCAAGAGTTGTCCTTGGACTTCAGCACACATGGGTATGGCGTGTGCTCCTCAAGGTCCAAATTCTTCTTGAGAAAAGCAGTGATGGCCTTGTACCAAAGAAGTGAGCCATCCCGCTGGCCTGGAAGCACCTTGCCCAGGGCAAAACTCCTGGTCACACCACTTGCATCTGTTGTATGCACCAAAGTGGGCTTCTCCTGCAGCACCGTGAGAAAAGCGTCACGGACATCCAAGCTTGCAAGAACTGCATCATGATCTTCTCGCATCTCAAGGAAGATGGTTGGAAGAATCCTTGAGATGATGCTTCCGCTTGCAGGAGAGAAAAGGCTCTCACGCTCTGGCTCAAGCCAGGCAAATTCTCTGGCCACGAAGCGTGACCGCCGCAACCAAATTGGATTGCCCTTGCTGTCATGCTTCTCCCTCCAAGTGCGCACAAACCTGGTACTCAGCACCTTGGAGTCATTGGGAACAGTGCTGGGATCTTGTAGCACTGCAAGCTTTTCCAGGCGATCCAATTCAACTCGGTCGGCCAGAGCATCAAGCTTTGTAAGCTCAGCATCACTCAGCTCAGGCTCCTTGGAACTGAAAGGAAAGGTCAACTGACCAATCATCTTGGAGAGCTCAGCGCTGTCGTTGGTGTCGCTGCCATCTGTTGCAAGCAGCTCATCATCGTAAAACTCAAACTCATACTGCTCAAGCTTGTCCAGGTCGCTGTTGTCAAACTTGAATTGAACAGCAGAATCTTCGTGCTCGTACAAATCAAGGTCTGTGCTGGTGACCTGTTGCATACGTTGCTGTCGAGGAGATTCAGCCAGACGTGGAGTCTTGGGAGAGCGTTCACCTGTGCTAAGCATCAGATCATCAGGCTCTGGTGTCACTGGCTGTTCCTCTCCAACTTTTGATTTCTTTGAGTCACCAGCAGGTTCTGGATCTTGAAGATCATGTTTTCGTTGAGCTTCAACTGGACCAGCTTGGCTGCTCTCATCAGCTGGCACATCAGGCGCAAGTTGAGACGCCTGTTGCCCCACCTGGCTGTCAGCAGGTGGATCCATGTCTTCATCCGGGTGCTTGGCAGCATAGTTCTGCACATGTACTGCCTCAAAGTCGATCATGGGCATCCCAAGAGGCTGTGGTGGAGACACTGTCTTGTTGTACATCATCCTGTGCCCCAAAGCAGCGTAGCCAAACTCCCAAGGGCCCAACTCAACTTCGCCCAGGGATTCCAGTACAAAAGGCGTTGGCAACCTCCTCACACTTCGGGTCAGAAAAACGCCATTGCTGTGGGCCAAGATGTGTGTGTCGTTTGTAAGTGCCTTTCCAAGCCAGATACTCTTCACCCAACGTGGAGCAGCTTTCTTGTCAGTGCGAATGTAGCCAAGCACCGTCTCTCCAAACATGCAGAGCTTTCCAGTGTATGTTCGATCAGAGGATCTTTCAAAGGCTGTTGTGCCTCCGCTGACAACAAACCTGTTGTGAAGCCATGCTGAGTGCAACAAAGCCCAATTGTAAAGCGGGTGTGTTGCAGCAAAAATCAAACGACCACCAGCAACCTCTCTCTCAATGTGGCTGATGAGAACACCTGCCTTCACTCGAATCTGTTGCAAAGTTGATTCTGCAGCACCATTGCTTTGATGTTCGCCCTTTGGCACGGGCTCATGATGCACAGTGATTCCAAGGCCTCGGCACGTTCTCCTGACGCCATCTGCAATTGCAAGGTTGGCTGGTTCCAAATCTGATCTCAGTGCAAGCTCCTTGTGCTGGGTCAGCATGATGAAACGCACAAATTCTGTTACCAAATGCTGCAATTGTTTTCCTCCCTTCTGCAAAGTGGGAATTGCATGGGTGAGCTTTGTGTCTCGATCATGCAGCACCAACACTGTTTGCTTGTCGTCTTCAGCTGGCAGCCTGGTACAAAAACCAAAGTCGTAGCTGATCACTGAGTGTCCAACATGTTCATGGTCAGCTCTGGGATGTGCATCTTGACGCGCACGGTGGCTGACACAAACATCACACCATGGTTTGTACGGCTCATGGGTCAAGTTGTGAGCCTGCACCTCCTGAGGAGTGGGAGCCTTTGGAACACTCTGACTCCTGGCTTCCCTTTCAGCTTCACTTTTCAGTCTCACTTCAGCTCCATGAGCAGACAAAAGTGTCTGTGTCTGTATGTGATCCAGCATACGTTTCAGACAAGCCTGTTTGCTGCCACGCTTTGACAAACCAAAACTGTCACAACCTGCTCGAAGTGCACGCAAGGAACTGTTGATTGTAAGAGCCGTGCCATCAACAAAAACCACTGCCTCATCTGGATCTCTCGGCACCAGCCTGTCCTCTTCAAGAGGTTCACCACCATCAGCAACAGGGGCCTCTGCAGGCGGATCTTCGCAATGCTGGCTCATATCCTGAATCAGCATCATCAGCGGCCTTGCCACTGGCATCAAGCTTCAACGTTTCAGCCGCATGAAGTGAGGGCCCCAAACCGTAATCGGGCATGAAGAAACCAAGATTTTCAGCTGGCATTGCATACTTGTGTGCCAATGTAATGACTTCGATCACAGTTTCTGGAAAAAGGATCTCCTCGTCTATGGCACCTGGAAGCTCACCAATGGCCTCGCAGAATTCCATCACCTCCCAACCACTGCCATCCCTGCAAACCAAGGTTGTGCGCAGCCACATCAACTCATCAGCAGGGGCCATTGTTGTATCAACATACTTTGGCAGCGTTGTGCGAATTGCAAAGAGATGAGGACTCAGCTTGTTCCAACCTCCAGCCAAAGTTCTGAGAACAATGCCAAGCTGAACCACTCGCACCGCTGGAAGTGCGTCTTCAGGCTTCACCTCACTCACCATTGAGATTGCACCTCGAGCACACAAGGAATTGTTCCTGTAGTGAACTGGGATTGTATTGTTGCCATTGACAAGACATGGGCCTGCATCACCTTGAATCAAACTCCAACCTGACTTGATGATGTGGCCAAGTGCAATCAGCGGCATGGTGACATCTGCAACAATGAACTTTTCCTTGAAAGCTACATTTCCAAACTGCAAGGTTGCAACACGTGTTGTTGAGACTGCAAGTGGACATCCTTGGGCGTCAACGAAGGTCGTGGACGGGCTCGCACACTGCTGTCCAACATCACGGAAATGCAGTGGAAGCACGCTAGTGTCAGCACCAGAATCAAGGATGACATCACAAAACTCGCACGTCTCATCACTCAACTCATCAATCACAACTCGAACATGTTGAAATGTGCTCGTAGAGCAATCACCAATGCAGCAGCACGCACTGAGGTCTGGGCAAATCGTCCAACACTGATCATGATCCGTGCATGTCATGTCAAACTCTGCACAAACTGCACTATGACAATTGCAAACTTCTTCAATCATATTGACTCTGAATGGACTGTCTGAGCTGGAGGGCTGAGAGAACACAGTGAGGTCCTCGACAAGCATGTTCGTCGTGGAGGCCTCAAGCATCTGAATGGCTCGAACCGCTGTTGAACCTGCAGTTCCAGAATTGTGGGCCGTGTCCTTGGGATCAGCCTCTTCAACCTGTCGTACCTGCATGTCGTTCTTCTTCTTGTAGCAGTCCTTTTGCCAGTGTCCTGCTTTTCCACAATAGCTGCAAGTGTTTGCATCAACCTTTCCAGAAAATGAGCCTTTCTGTTGGCCCTTCGAATTCTCACCATAGCCTTTTCCATTGCTGTTCTTACCTTTGCCTTTGTCTGATTTGCCTTTGCCCTTGCCTTTCGGAAAAACGGGCTTCCCTTTTCCCTTGGCCTTTCCATATGCATTCTTGCTTTTGCCCTTCGACTTCCCCTTTATCTGATTCACCTCCATGGGTGCTGCACCAGAATCTCCTGTGGAGTAAGAAGTCACAGCGCCAAGAGGTGAGGCTCCAATGTCAGCCATGACACGGTCTCGTGACCATGTTGAAGCAATGCGTTCATGAGCCAAAACTTGCTCACGCACCTGAGCATAGGTTGCATCCTCACCCATCGTCAATTGGATGTGGCGCTGAATCTCCTTGGGCAAAACTCGCACCAGGGTCGACAAGAGAATGTCAGGGGCTACATCGTGACCAGCACTCTTTGTGTACTCATCTGCCAATCGTTCCAGATTCTGCACCTGTTCCAGAATGGAGCGGTCTCGACCAAAAACTGGAAACTGCATGATGGCGCTCAACAACGCCAAGCTCCTGCCCTTTGTTTTGGGCATGTAAATCGATCCCAACTGTCGCCACGCCTCCAAACCATTGTTGTTTGAAACTTGTCGAAGCACCTTCAACGGCCTGTGCTTCAGGATGCCGCCAAGAATCAGATACAACTTCCTGGCACGCTCCTGTGTAGCAAGACCAGCAGGGCTCTCATGAAAAGTCACCACAACACCTGGATGATCCTCAACGTGTTTGATGTCGGGCTCATACAGCGGATCTGCAAAGAAAAGCCATTGTTTGAATGCAAATGCAAAATCAGACCATGATGTTTGATCTTCAGAAGAGATTGCACTGCCGAACTCCTTCGGGCACTGGACCACCTTTGTAGCTTCACTGAAGCCAAAGTTGTTGCCACGTCGTTCATTTGATTCCTTCAGTGCTAGAGCTGCCTGCGCAGCTGCTTGGGCAGCTTGTTGGACAGACTGCAGCAGAGCACCAGCTGCAGCTGCGTCTAATGTCGCCATGAAACTGCCAAAAGCACCAGTCAAATGTTAACGACCAATCACTCCAGAAAAATCCAAATTGTTGTACCGTGGCCCCAGTCCAAACTGTAAAGTCCGTGCAGCAGCTGTAACCAAACAGGTTCAAATGCCAGAGTGCAGAAACAGCAAGGAAAAGCTATCGCGCTAAACCCTCGTGGGATATGGGTCCTGTCCCAAGTAGTTCTGCCTGGCAAGCTTGGGTCCTGGCTTGCTCAGGCAGCGCAGGAGCTCACCAACCCGCAGGTGTGGATCACAGCTCCGCTACCATGCGTATTTTCCTTGAGAGGAAAGCGCCTCAAGATAAGAACTGATACTACACTTGATCTATGTGACATGGAATGCAACTGTTGCCTACACTGCACAAGCGAAAACAGTTTGCATCGTTTGATTTTTGCTCCTTACTTTCTTCAGCAAAACTCCTTGGGCTATCAACCTCTGTGTCTGCCTCCTTGAAAAAATCAACGTTGCTATCATCATTCAGCCAACTTCACCTGTTCTGCCGTTTCTATCCCAAGTTCAATTCGTCCACTCTGAAACTTCACCAAGAGATTCTGCGTATTTACCGAGAGGCATTGGAAACATTGTTGCTCAACCGGATCAATTTCTGCTGAAATAAAGTTTCAACAAATTGCGGCAATTTTGCACCACCAAACTCTCTGGACCTGCGCCTTGCATGATCTGATCCCATCTGTAATTTTCGAAAGCAACAGGGGCTCGAGGAACAAGCATGATGCCAAAGAATTGTGCAACCGGCACAGCGCTGAGAAAATAAATATGATCGGTCATGATCCCAAGCATAGGCGGTTGTGTGGAGCTCGAGGGTTCAACCCCACTTGCTTCTCGATCCTCAGCCATCCTCATAGCTGTTTCCGTCGCAATTTTGCTTTCCACTTGTCTAGCCAGTGGCTTTGGCAGTGCCTTTGGTTGTCGTTCACCTCCATCATCAGCGGCTTCCCTTGGCCTTGCTCTCATAGTGTCCCCACCTTCTCAGGATCATCATCTCTCGTGGCAAACCCATGATGAACGTTGCACCAGTCATCAGGATCGCTCACCTCATCCATAGCTGCTTGGATATATCTCTGGTATCGTTGTTCAGGTTTCTCTTCCTCCTCAATGGATTCTTCATCATCGTCTTCTCCACTCACCACCATCTCCACCTTCAGGTACATTTAGACCTTCACCAGCTGCGGCACCATGTTCCCCTTCACCAAGGAAGAAACTGTGCCGAAACAAAGTCATTTCATCATCACCTTCATGACTGCCAGCTGATTCCCTTCTTGGCGATGTACTTGGAGTTCCCATATCTCCTTCACACTTCTTCTCCAATGTTTTCAGAGTGGTTGCCATCCATCTCTTAATAGTATGGACCTCCCTGACGAAAACGATCAGCCATCATCATTCCTCGGCCCTGCTCCAACATTGTTTTGTGGATTGTGAATTCTTCCACCTTCTTCTTCAACTTGTAGAACATCAAAGCCATCACCATCGCCATGCATAGGATCACCACTATGGCAAAGTTCAGGGATCTTCTCATCGATTGGCATCCTTCATCTGTAGGTCCATCTGAGTTCGTCGAACTTGTCCATGACATAGGACGAGCTTCACCACCACGCAAGTTAGCTGCCATGATCATGTTAACCAGCAACTTCACCAACTGTTTCTTCTTCCTTTGGTAAGGGACTTCCGCTTCATCTTCACACCTTTCACTCACCAATCCAATGCACCTCATGAGAAATTTTCTTCTCTCTCTCTCAACAAAGCTTTGGTGCTCAAGCCTGCAAGCTTTTTCATGGTCGAAATCGAAATGCAATCCACCACCAAACCACTAGCGACGCATCATAGCCTCTCCTGTCCAAGGAATATTGTTCACAAATGCTTTGCTTCGCCGAGCAGAAGGAGCACAATTGACTTTATCGTTTTGAACTCCTACTTAAATCCAGCCACTCCAGGTCGCAGACATCTGTTTCGCTTTCAATGGAGGCTGTGATCTTGGCAGCAACAAGTTTTTTGAGAAAGGCCATCTATATCCAAGGAGGTGCCGTTACAACTGGACCAAGGAGGCACCGGATTCAATCTGTGGAAGGTCCAGTTTTGGATCCCCGTGCAACATCTTTATTGTGGCAAACCTGTTGAGGCGTTTACTTCAAGTTGAAGCTTGATCGTCCCGTAATTGGGGAGGCGGTCCAAAATCCACAGTAGCAGTCTGACTCAAAGAGCGGCATTGTGTAGCGAGCAGCTCGCTGCGCTCGCACAAGCCCAGAAGCATAACAACCTACTGATCGTTCAGGAGGGAAGGTTTCGCATGCAGCCGCAGTCACAGGTGGGACTGCATATCAGAAGCGTCAAAAGCATCAGGAATTTGTATCCGAGCATAGATTCCTGTTTGGTGAAGCTTTTGGACCCACGATTGTGTCCACCTTGCGTATATCCTATTTGTCCAACGGACAGCATTTTCACTGGAAGAGAGGGTTTGACTGACCGCTAGATTCAGATCTTTTTGGGAGATGCAGACGCAACTTAGGTGTGCGAAGTAGGGCAGCTGCTCCAGGCAACCCGACTGGACTTTGCCCAAGGATGCTCCATGCGTGACACCAGTCAGTCTTTGGCTACGTGGCGGTTTTCCGCAAACACTTTGTCATTGGTGTTCTTTCACGACCTCTTCTGGAATAAGGGTGAGAGGCTTTACGTCTACCGTGTACAGCTGGGTTTCTATAGGAGTGCAGTGCTGTCACGGCCATACTGCGATACGGTGACTTTGCACCGGGGTTGAATTAATTTTTCTTGCAAAATGTTTTGGCATCGGGGATCTTCCGCCGATGCAGTGGTGACTGTGCTGTTTTTGGTTGTGTTTGGGCTCTGGCTCCAGATCTGATCCCTTTGGACCATCTGGTGTGTCTGGGCGTTCTGGCAAACCAGGTTCATGGGGACCCCAACCCTCCAAATCTTTTGAATTGGCAAGTGATGGGGAGTCAACTTCAGATACTTCATCTGCCTGAGGTCTCTGAAAACTATCACCTACGGCATTGTCCTCACCTGTCAAGTCCTCCACCCGAGGAAAACCACGCATCATCCTGAAATAAGGGTCCACAAACGTCCAGTCACACCTGCATTTCCGATCAGATTGACCTGAACCTGTCCTCACACCATGGTATTCCCAATCCATGTGTCTAGATGTGCCATGATCACCTTGACAAAAACCACAACAAGACATGTAATCATCATCACTGTCTGTCGTTTCAAACTCACAACATGACATGAAATCATCTTCACTGTCTGTCGTTTCATCGTTTGTTTCAACGTTTGTCTTAAACAAAACCTCTGTTTCAACGGTATGGGGCTCATGATCATCCAAAACATGCTGAAAAAGGCGACTGCTTCCAAAATGAAACATCCTACAAACATAGGAAAACGACTGCAACATGTCTGCACTCTTCATCTGAAGCTCCCGACGTTTGGCCTTGACCCTGACAGAACCTCCTGACCTACCCTTGGTGACCTGCGCAACCTCCTGAGTGGCAACATGATTCACAGGGTCCTTAGTCAAAGAGTCCTTAGTTCCTTAGTTACCAGGTCCTTAGCCACAACATCCTCAGGGACAACTGCTGCAACTGAACTACAACCACAAAAAGTGTTTGGTTTGGTTTGTTTCGTTTCAGTGCTGTCAGTGTTCACAGCGTTTCCAGTGTTCATGGTGCTCAAGTCCATCGGTGCTGGCCCAGAACCCTTCACACCACTCTTGTGCTTTGAAAGCAAACTGACTTTCAGCCACCATGCTCTCTCAGAAATCTTCAAAGGAAGTTTCAATTTCTTCAAAAACAATCCACTCTCCTCAGCATTGCCAAGGACTGTCTTCCAACCAGTTTCCAAAAGGGCGTAACTTGAGATCACATTCAAAGGAATTCCTACCACTACTACACGCTTCATGGTAATCTTCGTCTTGCCTACGTTGAATTCCAGATCTACAACCCCTTTGACAGGCAGAACATTGTCTCCTGCACCCTTCAAGCTTCAAGGTACGGTAGTGCTTGACCCACTTCTCAGAAACGATGTGGCATGTAGCCCCTGAGTCTACCAGCCAGCAGGTCTTAGGATCTCCTACCCCTACACTACCTACAAAACCTCCAGTGTGCTGCTCAGGTGGTGTGTCACCGGTCTCTCAGTACTCGATGTCCCTGTGGCCCCCTTTGGCCCACCAGCATCTGATCCAGTCTTCACTGCAAAGGATTTTACTACCATAGCAGCCTGGTTTCACCCTCCTGCTCACCTTCTGGTTCCTTCTTCAACTTCTCTAAGCTTTCCTCCTTTCCCTCGACCTTTGCCACGGCCTTTGCTGCCTTTGCTCTTTGCAGCAGGCTTTGCCTTGGCCTTTGCACCAGGCTTGGGTGTTGAGGAAGCTCCAGGTCGTTTGCTAGGATCCTTGGCCCAGCAGTCCTTAGCTGCATGACCTGACTTGCCGCAGTGACTGCATTTCACAGGCTGTGGGCATTCACGAGCTATGTGTCCTCTTTTGCCACAGTTGTGACAAGTGATGCCCTCAGAGCCTTGCTTTGGCCCTGTAGCCACATGCACCCTGCTGTCCAGGTCATTTGTGAGTCTCATTCTGGTGTGGTATGCCACCACAGACTCCCAAACTCTGGCCACTTTTGTTGCACCACAGCGAAGCTGCACAAACTCTGCTACCTTGTCTGGCAAGTTTCGAAGGTAGAGAAGGTATTGATCCCGGATCCCCTCATTGATGCGCAAGTCAGTCAGTTGACCAGCGATCAGTGAAGCTTCCAGCATAGAGTGAAATCCTTCGATCTCAGCCCGAATCTCTCTCAGTACATCCATAAGAAGATGCCTCTCTGACTTCTTCACAGTGTACTTCAGGCAGGCTTCTCTGTATTGCAGCGTCTCTGGACGGCTCATCAAACTGAACTCTCTGCGCAGCAATCTCAAAAGCTCAAAACCATTTGCCTCCTGAATGCCATAGAATGCAATCTGAGATTTCACCACGTTGTCTAAGTCTACTCTAGAGTATCCAGAAAAACTCTGCTAAAGTAAATGAAACAATCCAATTCGGCTTCGAATTGCTTGGTCTTGACTCACTGTCACCACAGGGTATGGCAAGATCATAGCCTCCTTGAGCTCTGTCGCATAGCTGTCGTGGACAAGACACAGCCACGATGCAAACTTCTCTAACCAACCCTTGAAACCAGCCAACTCTTTTGCTCTGCTGTTCCAAGACTTCCAGTTAGGCAGTGGTGCTGCTGGAATCCACTTTGTGTCCATTGTCAACCTCTCAGACTGGCTTGTAGAGTTCTGTGCTACTGTTGGTGTCTGCTGCACTGGTTGTTGTTGAAGTCCAGGACCTGTACGGTATAGAAGATCTATAACCCCTTGGGTTAGCAACATCTGTTGGCGCAGGAATGTGCCATCATTGGGTCTACTGCTGTGACAGTGGTGGATGCCTGTGCTGGGCCCCCATGGCCAGAAAAACCAGAATCTAAAAACCCTGGTGGCATTCCAAACGTGGCAGCTGAGGTGCCACTCTGTCCACTGTTTCCAGTTTGCCAGGTTCCTGTGCTGCCACTGGAGTGGCTTCCTGGCAAAACAGCAGGACTGGTACCTGGTGAAAAACTGATCCATGGTGTCGTTGTTGCCCATGGGTCTCCAGGCCCTTGCAATGGGTCACAACCCATTCCAGATGCTTGCAATCGATCTGAACTTGAACTCGCTCCAGGTCCCAACACCAGAGGTGGGCCTTGTGGCCCTGCCATGTTGTACACAGGGGTCGTTCCTGTGTTCAGATGGCCCCCATCTCCAGAAACCATCCCTGCAGGCGCACTTGCAGAACCTCCTGGGTTCACAGTGCTGTCTGGTGACGTACTTGGACTCATTGGCGCAGGCCCACTCATCTTCACAAGGTCAGATCTCTTAAGATCTCTTCTAAAACCTTCTCAACTGACCAGTGTCGATCTTTCACAGATCACAGCAACCTCTCTTAGCGTCTGCCCCTCACCCTCAGGTCACTGGGGCTCCGCTACCATGTGAAAACACGAGAGCGGCGTGGCAACTCTTTTTCACAGCTCGGACTTGAGCCAAACCACACAGGTTTGACAGCTCAGTCACTCTTCTTCTTAGAAGAGTCGTGCAGAGTAAAACGCAGTGACACTCAAACGTTCTCAAACTTCTCAAACTACTTCAAAAGAGTTCTCAAGCTTCAAAAACGTTCTTCCAGCTTCTCCAAATAAAACGTCTTCAGCTCAAACTCACAAATAACCTACAAAACTCCTACCAAATAAATTCACAACATGAAGTTCCTAAGACATGGGTCAAACAACATCCAAAAACACCAAAAATCACAAAAACAAGAAAATCCATCTCCAAGCTCTTCCATGCACAAACTGGTTCCATTTGGTTCCAAATTGCTAGGGAGGCCCTTTTGCGCGAAGCCGGTTTTGAGAATGTTTTCCGGACCCAGAATTGGTCCGTCGGAGGAAGCTGTTTTGTAAATGATTATGTTTCATCTTGGGGCAAGCAGGGTCCATATCGGTTGATGCTTAAGCCCAATTGAAGGTAGCTTTTTATTGTTTCGTTTCGTCTGGTGGCTTGATTGTTTGCTGCTAAAAGAAGGCGCATCAGCCTTTTGCAGCCTCAGGTGATTGCTTGAAGTCTTTCTTGATGTTGCGGAGTTTGTGGGTTTCGCGCAGGTGGTCGGCTTCCATTTGAATGATTGGCGCATCAGCCTTTTGCAGCCTTAGGTGATTGCTTGAAGTGTTTCTTGCTGTTGCGGAGTTTGTGGGTTCCGCGCAGGTGGTCGGCTTCCATTTGAATGATTGGCGCATCAGCCTTTTGCAGCCTTAGGTGATTGCTTGAAGTGTTTCTTGCTGTTGCGGAGTTTGTCGGTTTCGCGCAGGTTCTTTTACTAAGCGGTGCATGCGGTCCCAAAAATGCGACCGCCAGACGGTCCCATTTGTGGGACCGTGTTTAGTTTTTTTTTCCGTCCTACGCCTCTTGGCTTCCGCCAGGTCGTTCAACACGCTGTGTTGTATGTTGCATCTTGACTAATTCGTTTAATTACTACATAAACACATCCCTCTTCGTGAAAGTGGGTTGCAAAAGACAGTATTAACAAGAACCTGTACTTGTCCAACATAAGCCGTCAACGTGCCAACCGCAACAGAGCAAACAAACCAAACAAAAAAGCAAAGAAAACACGAGCACACACACAAAAAACACAACCAAACAAAGGAGGGGCAAATTGAACGGCAAGCTGTTGGCAATGTCAATACTGTGTGAAAGGTGACAGCATTGCATCATCCTTGGTATTGGCATGGCGAAATAAAAACAAACAATGCACCAAAACACGAAATCGCCATACTGTAGCAAGCATGCTGTTGATTTCCCCTGCGTGAGACTTGACTGTGTATCTTCTGCAAGTAAAACATGTCTTGACTACGTTTGGTCTGTGAATGTATTCATGCTCTCTGTTTGAGCAATTTTGCCCACCCAAGTTTCCCTTCCTTCTTTGGTTGAAGTTGTTAGTTTGTTGCACACTTGAATAAGATCGCCCAGCAGACCGCTGAATGAAGATCATGTAGACCTTGTTTGCGTCTCAGTACAAATTTGGGGATTTTGGGGTCTTGATTTGGGTCATATTTTGGTCCCTGTTTCGGGTTCCATTTTTGGGCACCGTTTTGGGCCCTTACAATTACAAACAAAATCAAGGGCCCGAAAACGGGGCCCAAAAATGGAACCCAAAACAAGGACCAAAATTGGACCCAAACCAGGCCCCAAAATGCAATCCGGGGCCCCAAATTTGTACGGAGACACAAACAAGGACGTGTAGAGTGTAGAGATGATCTTCATTCAGCGGTTTGCTGGGCGATCTTATTCAAGTGTGCAACAAACCAACAACTTCAACCAAAGAAGGAAGGGAAACTTGGGCGGGCAAAATTGCTCAAACAGAGAGCATGAATACATTAACGTAGTCAAGACATGTTTCACTTGCAGAAGATACACAGTCAAGTCTCACGCAGGGGAAAATCAACAGCATGCTTGCTACTATGGGGGTACGCCCATGCGTCACCGCAAAAACTGCCTGTTTTGAGGCCCTGGTTTTGGAACCTCATTTTGCTCAATCTTGCGGCCGCTTCTTGCTACTTTATTGCATCCTTGGGTGGCAGAGTTCGCTGGTGCAGGTCAGCACGTGAAAGCTGCTTTGCGGCCTGCACAGATTGCAAAAAATACTTTCTGGCCTGACAAGATCATTCCTAACCGTGAAACGCTTCAGCTAAGAAACAATACCCAAGACCCAAGGAAACAGCAAGAGAAAGTCCATCATGGAGAGGTGCTTCGCACATGGCGGCTGCCAGAATCGCTTTTAAAAAGCCCTGCAGAACACATATCTGCCTTGAGCAAATTCTTTCTGCGCTTCTGAGCCAACCTGTTCTGCTTGCGATTCTCTTTGATGGCCTGCAACTCATCATCGTGGAAAAAATGGGTTAGTTAACCAACTCCCCCCAACCTTGCGGAGATTTGACCGTTGCTGTCTCCAGTGTTTGTAGCTCTTCCTGCAACAGCGCCTGCAAGCAAAGGGCCCACCATACAAAAGAAGAGCACTAGTGTATCGGAGTCAACAGTAAATCCTGGCAGCCTTCCCAGTGCACCGGATTTTGCACCCTGCCCAGCAAACAAGTACTTTCATGGTCGAGCACAAGAAATTACCCAAGAGCAGGATGATCGGAAAAGCACTACTGAGCGGACTCTGAGCGCACCCGGAGGGCTGTTTCACTGTCCGTTTCACTTAGCTCTTTCTCACAATAGCTCTTGTTTCACTGTTCGTCTCACTCTTCTTTTCACCACTCTCGTTGCGACGCGGCGTTGTCGTTGTTTGCTTCGAAGTGACTATAGGTGAATCGTTATACCTTTTCAGCTTGCGCCTTGTGATCTCGGGGATCCTGGCTGGGGGGATCCCTGGTTTCCGCATAGTGCTGTGTTGCTTCTCTCCTGCGGGTATGGCCTTGTGTTTGTTGTTGTTCTCCCCCTTTTTTTGTTTATGTTTGCGGCCATACCATGATGAGATGACACAAGGTTGTCACCTCTTGCATGAATCTGCCAATAACTGGTAGCCAGTCACTCCTCTTTTGTGGGTTGGTTTTTGTTTTGTTTTTTTGTTGTTTTGGTGGTTTGTTTTTGCTGTGTTTGGTTTGTTGTTGAAGATGACGGCTTTTTGGACTATGTACAGGTCCTTCACCAGTTCTCTTTTGTGGCCCTCAATCAGCAGACGGCCTCGCGTGTTAATTTGGAAATTAATGCTTTTACGATGCCATAGAGCGTGTTGAACGACCTGGCGGAAGCCATGAAGGCGTTGGACGGAAAAAAAAAACCTTGTATGCTCTGCTTCCTCCCTTACAAATCAACATTGCTTAAAAGGGACACGGGGGACGCCAGCATTTTCGCCACGATTCTCAGAATGTCTCCATAGCGAAACTTTGTTCCCCTGTTTCACTGGCCCGCTGAGCAAATTGCTCCACTGTTTGAACATATGCAGCCCGCAGGTGTTGGACACTGGCAATTTCACATTTTGCATCTTCCAATGAAAGGATGCTTGACCTGCTTAAGGCCGTGCATCGGTTCAGGCTGTTCTTGTCCGGCTTGAGATGTAGGCTCCCTGGAGGTTACTATATCCTCAAACCAGGTGGGGCGAATCGATTTGACCCCTATCGCGTTGTCGGAGCTTGTATTTTTAATACTTTCCCTGCAGACTGTGATACATGGGAGGAATCATCCATGCTGGGACAAAACGGTGATGAACTGGACGTTCCATGCTACCTGCAAATCCTTGGGCTTGAAATCAGGTGTGATGCATCTGACCTGGCCATCTATAATTCTGGTGTATGACTCGGATCGGTCAAACGATGCCGTAACTTTAAGGCCCAGATACAATTCTTTAAACCAGTATTCTTTGAGGAACATGAAGTAGAGGTCGGGTGCTCTGGTGTCCAATAAATGCTTCGCTGGCATGAGAAAGGTGACTAGCCACTCGGAGAGGAATTCAATAATTCTTGCCTCCAGCTTGGGGAGAATGTTCTGGGTAGCCTTGAATGCTGGCTCAAGGTCTGGCACCTGTGCTGTTGTGGGCACTCCAACCGTACCTCTGGCGTATTCGTCTGCAAAAAAGAGCCGGCACATTTTGGAGACCCACTGGCTAGGCTTTTCCATATCGATAGTGACCTTGGCCAGGGGCCATGGATCAGGCAACGTGGATAGGCAATGCAATAGATCAGATGTCAGCTCTGGTGCTATTACTGGGAGCTCTCCTTCCTTTGGGCGGTATTGCATGGTTGCTGTTGCGCTGCTTTTACTGCGTTGCGTGTGGGTCTTGGCGGCTTGGTGTGCTGACTGGATGAGGGGGCCATGTTGGTTGACCATGGCTCTCAGGTATTTACATGCACGGATGGCTGCCCTACGAGTGCTGGGCCCGTCTTCAGTTTGGTTCTTGGCAGCGGTCGCGAGGATGTCTCGCGCCTCTTCTTCCGGTGCGCGGTGGTTCTGCGCTAGCAGGGCTTTTTTTGTGGTCGGCGCCCGTTGCCTTTCGGCGGGTCGCACTTGAGACTCCCGAGTGGACCACCAGGGATTCGAATCACCACCGGCAGTCTGTCAGCGCTGGCAAGACCAACGCCATACCAACTGAGCCATCGGGTCGCCTGGTTCTGCGCTAGCAGGGCTGTGTGCGGGGCCTTCAACTCCACATACTGGCCTCTTTTGTGCTTGGTAGGTTGGCTGGGATAACCAATGTTGGATGTACTCGCCACCCATCAAAGAAATAAATGCCCGGTAGCGGTGTGATTTCTTGGTCAGGGCCGGATTGTGCTAGGACACGCCCGGCCCGTGCGTTATACAACCCAGATGGCAGGCACACGTATGTAGGGCGATTCGTGCGGTCGGCGGCGTATGCATACAAAATAAGGAAGTTGCTGTGCCGGGATCCACTTATGTCCGGTTCTTGCTTGTGCTTGCATGTATTTGAGTCGATCTCCTTTCAGCCAGTCGAGGTCAGACGCTCGTACTAAAATGAGTCTGTATCGTACGCTTTTTGTTAGCGATTGCCAGGGGGGGATACGACCATGAAGGCACTGTGTTCAAAGACCATCTTTGTATTTGTTCAAGGTTTTTCCTGTTCCGGATTGGCATTGAACTTTGGCCAGTCCCAGGTGGTTTCTCCTCTTCTAAGGCCTTGGATGCCATAGGCGATCGTTGCAACCACCTGAGCCATTCCGATGAGTCCCATCATGTCAAGCGGGGAGACCTACAGAGTCAAGGATTTCGATCGTGTGAGTCCAACCGTGATGCGGCCTAAGCAGTCTTCGGTGTCTTCCGTGGGTGATCCATCTGGATAGAACCTTGTGTTGAGAAAGCCTGTACTTGGCTGGGCCACTATTGCAACTTCTGCCGTGCCTCCTGCTGAGTTGGCAATGGTTTCTACTCCCACATTGCGGGCATATTTCTTCTTGAGAGCGGAGCTATTGAGGTTGTTCTTGTGGTCAGTGGCTGCAGTCATTATGAAAACCCCATTGGCAAAGCCAGCGTTCGGGGGGGAGTCAGAGAGCACTTGTGACACGAGCGTCTCTGGATCTACCGCGACCAAACCGTTGATTCTGGCATTGGTGTCCCATAGTACGAATTGGAATCCTGGGGGTTTGCAAGGGATTCCGCCTGAGGCGAAGCTTCCCAATTCCTATTCCCAGGTACTGTTGATGTATCGGCAGAGATCCGGGTATCTGACTGCGACAACCGAATGGTATGTGATAGGGCTCACTCTAGAGCTAGATGCCAGTCCCCATGCATGGATATCACTGACTCCTGCTGTCTGGGAGTTCAGTACTGCTTGAATGTCACCTGCCATGGGTAGGAGGGTGACGGCATGTTGCAGTATCCAGGCAAGCCGGACAAGGGACCGTGAAAAGTTACGGTAGTGCCTTCTAGTAGCTGGGGATCCACTGTTGTAAGGAATTGGGCTTGTTCAGTCGGTAGGGCCTTCTCAATCTGTGCGGGCAGTTATTACGGCTTGTCCTCATTCCCTGCCATATCAAAGGAGAACCTCACCACTGGACTCGCAGTACAGCAATCTCCTTTGCCGCGGAACTTGATGGACACGTCCTGGCACGCTATGCGCAGTCACCATGGCGCTACTCACCAATCGGCTGGATCTGTGCATCCAAGGGTTATTTGGGGCAGACAAATCCAAGTCAATGGCCGTCCTCATTCTAGCCCTCCTGGAACTTGATGTAACGGACAGCCTTAAAATCTTGTTTATATGCAAAGAAAACTCTGGCACCCGCTCCTTCGCTGACCTGCTCCTGTGGCTCGACCCCCCGTCGGGGGTGCTTGGGCGCATAGGCAGGCTAGTCGGAGACCAAGAGCGCAACAAAAGTAGCTACTCCCACACCAAATTTGAATCAACGCGAGGGAAAGAAGGCAGATGTTAAGCAGGTGCCAACTGGTTTTGGTCACGGGAGGAACGATAGCCCAAGACCTCACCATGCAATGGTCAACGCTTGGTGGGTTCATGCAAGAACTCTTCCTCCTGGTAATTGATGAAAGCCAGCAATACGGCACAGACCGGGAAATTGCGGTCATTAGCCTGCTCAAACAGCAACCTCTCGTCATATGGACTGGTGACTCACAACAAACGCCAGGCGGCATTGCCCAGGCAGCACCCAATGCCAAAAGATCTCGCCAGCTACTGTTGGCCAAAAAACACGGGTTACAAAGTGACAGAAACTATTTTATGACATCCAACCTGGCGGAAGCAATGATCAAACTCCTTGATCACTCTTCCGTTTCTAACACTCTCACACTGGTAGTAAAGCACTCATTAAATATAGGTTTATTTAAAACACATATATAAAACAATAGTCAGTATCATATGATGCAGACCGCACAAAATCAGAAATCACGTCGTCGAATCGCTCACGCCAAACTTTCCGTCTGAAATCGTTTTCGCTCGCCAATCGAATTTACAAATACGAAAATTAAAACAAGCAGCAACATGAGTGAAAAAGTTCGGACACGTGACAAGGTAGATCGTGCAGCAATCACTTTCTTTTTCTTCAGCGACTTGTCGGGGGAAAAACGTCAAGTCCGGTTGAAAGTTTCTGCAACCGCAGGTTTTCACGTCCCCCCACTCAGAGTCAAGTGAGTAGACATATCTTGAGTAGACATATCTTTTGGTTTCAAAGGTCACAGTTCGACCAAAGTGGCTTGCTCTTTCCCCCAGGGTGGGATTAAAGAATTTGGGTGGGAGAAAACGAAATGGCTTCAGCTAAAAGAAAATCACAGCTCTTCAAATTCAAAGAGCTCCCTCCCTACCCTACCCTTCTTGTAGAGGAAATGGCCGATCAAATATTCGTTCATGTCTGTACTATTCGGGGTTTGTTAAACAGTTCGATGTTTTTGGATTGACAGGATTCTTCAAAGATTTTTCCCTGAGCATGATAACATCAACATGCAAACAATCCAAATAAGAAAAGGTATTGAAAATTAAAATTCAGTTTTCACAGACGTCTGACATGGTTCACGTTCAAACAAAATCAATTGAGGCAAGAAGTCAGCCTCAAGAACCCAAACATAAAGAACCTCGTCAGAACATGTCAACAGAAGTCTCTAGATTGGATCGCTACGCGCACACTAAATACAGAGCGCAAACCACGCAGGAATCGCGAGGACAAGCGTATCGCAAAGAGGATCAAGAGAGAGCGCATAATAACAACCAGTGTGTACGCGCCGAGTTAAAACTCTAAGCCGAGTATTAAGAAACAGCAGGATCAGCAAGCTGAGCCTTCACGTTTCTAACACTCTCACACTGGTAGTAAAGCACTCATTAAATATAGGTTTATTTAAAACACATATATAAAACAATAGTCAGTATCATATGATGCAGACCGCACAAAATCAGAAATCACGTCGTCGAATCGCTCACGCCAAACTTTCCGTCTGAAATCGTTTTCGCTCGCCAATCGAATTTACAAATACGAAAATTAAAAACAAGCAGCAACATGAGTGAAAAAGTTCGGACACGTGACAAGGTAGATCGTGCAGCAATCACTTTCTTTTTCTTCAGCGACTTGTCGGGGGAAAAACGTCAAGTCCGGTTGAAAGTTTCCGCAACCGCAGGTTTTCACGTCCCCCCACTCAGAGTCGAGTGAGTAGACATATCTTTTGGTTTCAAAGGTCACAGTTCGACCAAAGTGGCTTGCTCTTTCCCCCTCAGTCCAGCCGCACGCGATCCTTGACCGCTTCGAATCTCACTAGTTCAGCCAGGTCCACACCAAACTGCTTTCGCATGAGAAAACTGAGTATGTATGGAGGCAACGGCATGTCGCCTAGGTTCACTGCGTTAAACATTCAGCATAAAGTTTCAGAGTCACTCCTACTTGGTAAGTCAGCCGGGTGGGTGTTGCGGGCACCCTTTCACACCAAGCACTGATGGAAGGATGGCGTCAAGGAGGCTGATCAGGGATACCAAGAGAAACATTGTGCTGGAAGCTGAGCTGCGCTTTATCATTGTCATCCTTGATGACTCATTGTCAATGAAAATTAAACCATATCTTCTATGCAGCAAATGTCCGTGAGGCCAGCGAATGCAAATGTAAGCAAAGAGTTCGATTCCGCAAATGAGTTGCTCACCAACAGCTTCAATCCAAAACCGCATGAGCATATCAAGAACCGTCCCCAAAAAAAACCATCACTTGTTGTCCAAGGGGTCGTAAACGAAAGCGCCCCATGTTCCAGTACCTCTTTCAAACGCCCCATCGCTGTAAATAAACACAGGTGTGTCAGAACTTGAAGCCCAATCACACGAGGTATCACCGACTTGGCAATCACTTCCAGGTAATTGCGAACCTGTCGTGCTTCAACTCCAGACACCCCTCTGCGATAAACCTAGTCCTTCAAAGCATTGGTGCCAAGTTTGAATCGATGTCCACGGACAAAACCTCCAGCAAAGTTCATCAAGCCCGTACCAAGGAATCCTTGTGGATAGGCACCTGTTTGTATGCCTCGCTAATATTGACGCATCTACCCCACCAGCTAGGTTTCGACAGCATTGCTTGATTCCACTCTCCCTCCAATACCTCACCAGAGCTCAAGTGCACCTCCACCTTGTCACGGCGTGCACAGACACACATCATGAATCTCAGCAGTCCTACTATGAAGTCCGTGTCCTGCAATAGCAAGTATGAAGAAGAAGCGCAAGCAGAGTTAATCCCAGAATCTCTGTAGTTGTCAATCACTCTAATTTTCTTTTCTTCCCCTTGATGGAGGCAAAATCTTTTGGCCAAGCCCCATTGGTCAGAGCCCAAACGCTGTCATATAAAGAGGAGAAGGGTCTCCAAGACCTGTCAATGCACGCCCTCTTCCATTTACTTGCAAACGTTCAAATCGGGAAAAGCCATTTCTTCGCGCAGCTTCCTCTACAATAACAAGGGCTTTCCCAACTTTCACCTAGTTTTCCATGCCTTCTCTTATTCGTTTCTCTTGCACTGACATTTCCAGTTTCAACTTCATGACATCCTTCAGCGCAGAGATTCTCATTTGGGCCATTGCATGAGGCCCTAAAGTGCATAGCCTAAAGAAGTTGACCCTCAGCACGTCAGGGACCACGTGGAACTCCAACGCTGGGTGTTTTAAAGTGCATAGCCTAAAGAAGTTGACCCTCAGCACGTCAGTGACCACGTGGAACTCCAACGCTGGGTGTTCTAGTTGGATGGCCCTGTTAGAGTGCTCTGCAGGTGAAAAATAAAACCCAATCTTGTACTTTGTTTCAGCAGTTGGCCTTTGTAGTTGTCCCCCGCAGTTGAAGGCTCACCCAAAATTTTGAATGCCCCTGTCATAGGATCGAGGCGCATCAGCGTAAAGAATCTCTTGATATTCCAGAATAAGTTGTTGTGCCAATCGACGCTGTTTGTCAGCCTGTTGCTGCAAGTCCAGTCTAAATTGTCAGCATGTGAAGTCCAAAAGACCTGATGGTAATTGCGCAACAACCGCATCAACCATGCGCTGAGCTAACAGTTTAGTGTACTCAGCTTCGGCAGCAGTGTTGAAAACCCACAAAGAATTAAGCTTCTGAACCTGCTATTCTGCATGCTCATGATCTCCACTGTAGCGACCAGCCAAATGGTCGAAATGCCTGGAGTGTCTTTCAATCTGGTTGTCTTTGCAAACGAACTACCATGCTGACACGCATCAAAATTGGCATCGACCAAATTAAATTACCACACAGTGTATTCTGCATTGTTGTGTTGTTTTACCAACCTGGCCAAAATGGCCCACAACCAGGAGTGCGCCGCCAGTCCAACCCCAAAGGTCGTTTTGGTCACGCAACGGCCACAGCTGAGGGGCCCCTCGCACTGAAACTGGTTTCTCACGAGCTCTAGAAGCTATGCAAAAACCGATTCATTTCATGATCGACTGCAAAAGTCTTGAAACCCCGTTTGGAAGCCTCTGAAGACAAAACTGCACTGCCCGCACATAGTTCCACAAAACAGTCACATCTTTTGAAGAACGCCAACCGTCACTAGGTCAATGGCTAGCAATTATGCGCACCCATGTTGCATGATGCCATCTTCCGTCGCTCGCACGTGCCATTGTTGAGGTGCAAGCAACTGGACTTGTTTTGTCCTGTCTTTGAAGTGCAGTTTAGTGGCAAGTTCTGCAACAGCTCTTTCACTGTCGTGCCACATCCCTCAAATTTCCTCTTGGTGCCCGACGGAGTCTTTGAGGGCTGCTGCGGGGTCTTAGGCGATCCCGGCTTTGGAGTTGCCTGTAATGGCGTTTTGGGTGTCTCCACTTTCTGCGGCTGTCCTGGCAGCGGCGTCATGAAGCATACCACTGGAGGGAACTTTCTAAAAGTTTCCAACTCAACATCAAGCGGAGGAGGCTGCCCTACCGTCACCTTCAACTTGCCACGTGTGTTCTGCAGCAAGAAACTCCAAAGCTCTCTGTCAGCTGCCATGATTTGCTGAATCGGTACATAATTGTGCCCCGCTGGTAGTTTGCTCATCAAAGCTTGTACCATCGCATTGTGCCAAGTTTCCATAACATCAAACGAGCACAACTTGACCTGATCAAACGCCAACGCCTTTTGAGCCAAACACTGTCTCAACCTCATCTCACTGGTCATCTCGCAATTCATCTGGCTCTCAGCCTTGGTGACTTTGACATTGCCTTGCAAATCAAAAGTCAACTGTTGATCATTCTTTGTACCCTGAATTTCATCACGCCTCGAAACACATTCCTCGGGAGCTAGGTAGGTGACCACACCGTCCTCAAACATTGCTTGTACCTTGTCTGTCAGCGCATAAGCTGGCTCCCAGAACTGGTCATAGATCAAGCCTTTCAAACGCTCATGCTGCTCTTCAGCCCTAACCAGTCTCTCTGCAAGAGGGATTGTCTTGGGTGTGTCGTTTGGATTCCTCTGCATCTTATTCTGAATCTCTGTCACTGTCAAGGTGTATGATTCAAACCAAAGACGTCGAATAAGAATCGGCTCCTGAGGCGTCAATTGGTCACCATCAACTACCAACTGTTGCAAAGCGTCCTTCAAGGGTCTGTCATCCCCAGAAGTTGGGCACACTCTGCAAATGTAGGCCAGTTTACCAAATGTATCAATTCCAGCGTCTGTCCACCGCTGCACCAAGGTATCTGCCATGCCTATTTCGAATGCACGAGCCTTGAAGTTTGCCACAGATTCCAGTAAAGCCATGGGCTCAGACAATCGGCTAACCTGTCACCGGCAGCAGTGGTTGAAACCTTAGTCAGTGAACGTATTAGGTCAATCTTAAATCATGCAAACGATCGAAAGTTAGGTGCATAGGGATGGCTTTCAAACCCATTGCAAATGAAACCAATGTTAAGTGGCAAAATGATCGAAGCGGCATGCAAACTCAAAGTTGTCAAGACGTTCACATCCGTCCATCTACTTCATTCGCAACTTTCCGCTGCTGAGCACATATCACAAATCAAATTGAAGTTTCACCGCATGATCATGCCAAATCTTTCAACACTATTCCACACTTCACCTGACACCTTCACGTGCTACTATCGGCACACAATCGGCTGTCAGCAAAGATTTCTTTCAAATGATGTGTCGAGATTCCAAACGTAGTCAGATTAAAATCGTAAACAAAACAAGTGCACAATTCCCATCGAAAGAACAGTTGATGATCACCAGGCCAAGTCTTTTGTACCCGCAAAGTCTCAGGCACGGTACAGTGCCCTATCGCATTGCTCACAAAATTCATGAGCGTCTCCTTCACTCCAAGGGGAAATCCACTGGTTGCATGTTGGTGGACAACGTTCGTCCACACAAGAGACTATCGGTCGTCTCCTTTCCATGCACTATCCCAGATAATTTGTGCACCACACACTGGTCCAGGTCGATGGGCGGAAAGCACGATTGTCAGCATTTCAGACTCACCTGGAATCTTGATGGGCTTCTCCACTATGTTGTCCTCTTCAATATCTGACTCAATCACCTGGCTATTTCCCTGGTCGAAAACCAATTTCCTTCTCAGCTCGAACTCCATGTCGTTCTGCTCAGGTAAATTGTCAGGGAGCTGAGTAAGCTTGGTTGCCATTGCACTCCTCTCGGCACGACTTGCGTCTGGGTCAAAAATCTGTTGCCGTATCGTCTCCAGTGTCTCAAGGACCTTCACCATCACTGCAGCAATGGCATCCCTCAAGTACACCACAGCCCTTTTGGTTTCCTCATCCAAATAGTGTCCCAGCACCAACCTCCCTTGCCAGCCAAAGGTCGATGATTTGGCAGCCCAGCTCATCAGAGAGTAGGTGGAGTATAGAGAAGCTTCACTTTCAGACATGCCTGTCATGGTCAGCAGGTCCTTCACCCAGTAGGAAACCTCAGCTGTTGTCATTCTTCTTTCAAGCCAACTGTTTTGGTTTTCATAGTCTGCCGGCATCATGCAATCGCTTGCACCCAGTCCACACCGTCTTCTGGCACTCATCCAAGATAGCGCCCAGCCTGTTCCACTCAACCTTGTCCCAAGAGCAACAAATGATAGCAAAACTGACCGACGTTCATCAGACGCTGTCTTGTACTCACTGCCAGAAGATTCCACCAAAACGATATGTTGAAATTGGGATATCACCGGCCTCTGAGCATGCGCAGCGTCAGCAAATCTTGAGCAGGAAAACAGACAAAATAGCACGAACCCCAAAATGGCTTTTTATCTCAGGCTGGATCCGATCAGTCATCAGGCTCTCCAACTTCCAAACAACCTCTGCCGGCAACAGCAGCGCTTGTTGGAGCTTGCACTGCTTCGCCATCAGGTCTTTGGATGCCCCACGGACTCTCCCAGAGATAATGCCTGGCGTCCCACCTGCACCAGCCCCCACAGTGTGCTGCATGAACTTCCAAGCAGATATGAAGGACTCACCTGCCGTCGCCCCTGCACCTGGTTGACACAAGTGGCACAGGTAGGCGTACAAGTCGTGCTCCGATGGGCTCAGCGGCCTCCCATTGTTGCAAGTCACTTGGAATTCTGCAAACCTGGTGAAGTCAGAGGCTCTCTTGACAAGCGTTGCAACTGCTTTACCAGCAAAGCAGTCACGCAGAGATTGTTGTAAGACATCTTCTCCCACAACTGCCCCTGCTGAGCTCAACAAGGTTCTCCCCAAGCGGCTGTCCTCAGGCCAAAAAGGCACCAGATTCCTCAGCTTCTTCACAGCTGAGGTCAGCAATGCATCATCCGACTTTGCCAGTTTGGATGTCATCAGTCGCCTCTTTGCAAAAGCCATGTTGTATACTCCTTCAGCAGTGGGCCTCATCCTCAAGGTCGTGTCATGCAGCGCATCTCCAGTGTGTGACAACCGCCCCAGCACCGGCAGCCAAAACAAAACGTAAACCAAGTCAAGCTTCGGCAGTCCCAGCTGAATAGGAGGCGCCGGTTTTCCATTTCTGGCCAAAATCAACGTAGCACCAAAAATTTGTTGTGAAGTTCTGTCATTGCGCACAGTCAAATCTCTTTGCAGTTCACCCCGCACTGGAATGCTGCTAGTACCATGCTCTGTCACCTCTGGTAAAACCAACGGTACACCTTCTGCACCGTTGTGGGACGCTACACTTTGGGCATACTGTGCACTAGGTAGTGATGCTGCAAAACTAAAACTTCCAGCCACACTCGAAGTTTCATTCTCCTCACCCTCTTTGGCCTCGCCCCCCCGCGACTCAAGAGGCACCGTGACCATCAACTGAGCGCCAATGCAGCGTACACCTAGGGGTGCGATGCTTGTCTGCCCTGGTACAGGTACAATCGCAAAAGTTGCAAAGGTCACTGCAAGGAGGAGGATGTGGAGATGCCTCGGAATATGCAAAATTGCCTCGTGGGTGGTGTCCGAAGTGCTATCACTCATCTAGAGGCCCAGACAGTAGCCACGCGATGCAAACGCAGGCTGTAAGAAATCCAGCGCAGAAATTACACAGAGAAAAAGGTAAATGCTGCTGTTGCAAATGACCCAGTACAATCTGATGAGAAGTGGCAACGCAACCGCGGTCAGCTGGAGTGCCACGACGTCGCATATGGCTTCAGAAAACGAAATGGCTTCAGCTAAAAGAAAATCACAGCTCTTCAAATTCAAAGAGCTCCCTCCCTACCCTACCCTTCTTGTAGAGGAAATGGCCGATCAAATATTCGTTCATGTCTGTACTATTCGGGGTTTGTTAAACAGTTCGATGTTTTTGGATTGACAGGATTCTTCAAAGATTTTTCCCTGAGCATGATAACATCAACATGCAAACAATCCAAATAAGAAAAGGTATTGAAAATTAAAATTCAGTTTTCACAGACGTCTGACATGGTTCACGTTCAAACAAAATCAGTTGAGGCAAGAAGTCAGCCTCAAGAACCCAAACATAAAGAACCTCGTCAGAACATGTCAACAGAAGTCTCTAGATTGGATCGCTACGCGCACACTAAATACAGAGCGCAAACCACGCAGGAATCGCGAGGACAAGCGTATCGCAAAGAGGATCAAGAGAGAGCGCATAATAACAACCAGTGTGTACGCGCCGAGTTAAAACTCTAAGCCGAGTATTAAGAAACAGCAGGATCAGCAAGCTGAGCCTTCACAATGAAGGGCTGGCCATTCTCAGCCAGTTCTAGGCAAAGGAGAACATGCCGTAGGCAACTTATGGACTGACCAACTGACACAACAAGCCGCCCTGGACCTCCGAACGGTCCTCCGAACGGTAAATACGGTCCTCCCAGCCCTAGACGCACAGTTTCGTATGATCGTTTACCTCCATCCATCCCCTCGACAGCAGCATGGACATATAGATTCCTCTGCCTAGCTGGTACCTGCAGAGGGGGGTTTGTGCGACTGGGGTTACTTCGCTGGTGGGCTTGGTGCATCCAAACATCCATAGGTCATGCAGGACCTCTATCAGTCTTTACCGTGGCGTCAATTGGTGTCAACCCCTGTCCTAGTGCACTGTACCAATCCTGTAGCGCTTGGTACTGTTCTTCGGCAAAGAATTCAATGGCTGGAACTGAAAGGAAGGCTACTTCGACAGCTTTGGGATTGCACTGCCTGTGTATCCGGGTGGCTGGGAGCTCATTCTTATTCTTGGTTGTGCGTGGCGAAATTGCGAGGACCAACCCAAAAAGAATCTGCAAGGTTCCAGCATCACTGGGCCAGCGCTTTGCATGGTGAGTCCAGTTTCATTGTAGCCTTCGTTAGGGCTGAGCATTGGTAGATAGTAGTCCAACATGCTGGGTGCCGAGGAAGTGCTGGACCATTGTCGTGTATGTGGGCATTTGGGCTCTTGACGCGATGTGCACTGTAGCCAACGTGGCAAGGTATTGCGAAGCTTCTTGCTCAGTGTGGACCTGTGTGTTTCGCAAGGCTATTTTGGCGACTAAGTCCTCGGTCGTAGTAGTTGGTTCTTATCGCGTGACGTGGGAAAGCGCGCTTACAAAACGTTTCAAAATGTAATTGAACTTCTTAAAGTTCGCACTTTATAATATTTGACTTTTTGTCCAGCTTTGTTAATTGGGGACATTCCAATGAGTGCGTTCACTCAGTCGCCAACAACGTTCATTTGACGGTGACTCTTTGTCACCTGCATTTGAAAACAAAATGATTTCCAAAGGATTCACACGCATTGCACTTCTGCAAAATTTGTTGTCCCATGACCGTGAACTCAAACTGAAAATTGGCGAAGACGGAAATGAAAACCTTTCAAACATTTGGGAGCTGCTCACCTCCCCCTAACTCGCGGGGTGGGTACTGGGCGGGTCGCGAGTTCCTACAAGTGGAAAACAGTTGCTCCCACCACCCACCCAAACTGTTTGAGGCGAGCGCGGTTGAACACAAACATGATTTGGACACAACCAAACATGAAAACGAGGGACGTTAAAACCAAGTTGTTGTTTTAGTTGGTTGGAAGTTTTCACAGAAGAAAACCTGGTACCTAAAAAGCCTTAGAGACTAAACAAAGGCATTAGATACCAGCAACTGAAACAACAACGACAGTGGTGTTCAAACGTTTGAGATTTGTTTCACTGTTTCCTTTGTGTCCTTGCTTTCAAGGCACAAAATAAAACATGTAAGCGCGAGAAACTTTTGAGCACACTCAAAAATTCTTAAACCCACTTTACTTTCGATAAAGAACCATCACCTACGGTGAAATTGTCCTTATCGCGTGACGTGGGAAAGCGCGCTTACAAAACGTTTCAAAATGTAATTGAACTTCTTAAAGTTCGCACTTTATAATATTTGACTTTTTGTCCAGCTTTGTTAATTGGGGAGATTCCAATGAGTGCGTTCACTCAGTCGCCAACAACGTTCATTTGACGGTGACTCTTTGTCACCTGCATTTGAAAACAAAATGATTTCCAAAGAATTCACACGCATTGCACTTCTGCAAAAATTTGTTGTCCCATGACCGTGAACTCAAACTGAAAATTGGCGAAAACGGAAATGAAAACCTTTCAAACATTTGGGAGCTGCTCACCTCCCCTTTTCAATCAATCCAACCAGCTTCCAAGAGTCCTCCAGGGCTTTCAAAGCAATTGAGTAGTCAGGAACTGACCTGGCAGAGTTTCGATACTCCGAAAATTGGAGTCTAGAGGCACTGTCTGATGGATTGCTCTTTGATGGCACTCTGCTGTACCAGTTTCTGGATTGGACGCTAACGTCCATGCGAGCATTCAGTTGCAGAAGGAAAAAACTGTCCAAAATGGGGGAAAAATTTCTCACCAAGGACATCCGAGCGCTCTCGTTGTCAAGGAACCACAAAATGCTTCTACCTTCCAAAGATGTGCTCCATGTCGCTTTCGCAATAACGACTGGAAAGATCTCGGCCTGGGCGATGACCTGTTTCTTCCCTGACCTTGTCCAAAGCTGCACGAAGTCGCTAGGTATGTTATCTCCCATAAAGAAGCTCTGCTGTTTCCAAGGATCCACAAGCACAGCGCCATGGGTGACTGATTTCAGCGAATCTTCTACCGCACCATCGGTAAACAACAATATGGGCGGCACTTCGGACCAGGATTGCACCAGTCTCGGTTTGGCCTCCATCAGCAAAGAAAGGGCCTCAGAGACAACGTGGACCAACTCCGGCGTCACTGTAACTGACGGTCCTTGACCTCCAAATTTGTGGAGGAGCTGACAGGCCAGTTGTGTCGTTCGGCCGTATGTGTGGCCTGCCGCATAGAGGAGCCTCCCCTTCAGCGATTCCAGCATCGCCCGTGGGGCAGTGGCTTTCAGGAAGCCTTTCAGTTGATTTACCTGTTGTTTCAACTGCAGAAGCCTGGACTCCTTGTTAGTGACTTCTATGGTTTCACCTCCTGGTGGGGGAAAGGTCACAATAGCCCCCAATATCTCGAACCTTTTCGAGAAGGCCTTTCGTTTTTCATCTCCCATGGAGATTCTCCATCCAAGCAAAGTGAGCACCAACTCTGCCGTCTTCCACGCTCCATCGGAAATAGGCGCCAGCTCGATCTGGCAAAAATCGTCAAATAAGTTTGTAACCACAAGCTTGAACAAACGTGTCAAGATCATACGCAAGGCTCTTGCAGCACGGTTAAAACCAATGACTGAAGAAACAGATCCAAAAGGAAGGGCTATGGCTTCGAAGTAGTAGACATTGTTGTCCTCTGGATTTGCCACAGCAAGGATCGACGCCCATGCGTCACAAGGATTCCGCACTAATTGCTTGTAGGCATGCTTTAAATCCAAGCAGCGCCCTACCAAGTCCCTGGACTTCGTTGAACGCCACTCTGCTGCTATAGACCCAGATGAAACACCATCTTCACCAGGAATGCGCCAACGATGCTCGTCTCTCATAGCTCCAAGAAAAAAGCGAGCTGTCGCACAAATATGGTCGATGCCCTCCAAGTCGATCTTCTCATGACATGTAACCGTGGAGTTCACTAAGAATTGACTAAAATCGTCCACTGAGCGAATCTTTCCACTTTGGCGCACTCCAAAGCGCCTTGATGGGATCCAGTGCTTCCCATGCTTTGCAGTAATTTCCTCAGAAGAAAATGGACCTCTGACCCAACGCTTGTCTTCTGCTGCCTGCTCCATCGTCTCTTGCCAAACTGCTGCAGCGATCTCTGAGTCTTCTAAGACCCGTTTGCACGACCCAACCACTGCACGCTGAGCCCAGACTGCAGTTTGTCTGAGCTGTTCAATCCCTAACACTGCTGGCTTCCACTGCGGGGGAAATTGACCAGATGGGGATAAATCACCTACCAGCCTGAAACCATTGCAAAGCTCTTCAAAAAGCAAGGGATCTGTTACACCCGCATCAGCCATCATTTCTTTGAACAGCAAGAGGCGTTTAGTCGCCATCACCGGTTGAATTGACTCGTTCAGCGTCTCGTGCAACTTTAACTCGTCTTGTTGTAGAGCTCTTGCACGCCCAATGTAATGCTGCAGCATGTCCGCTCTGTGCTTTGCTACTCCAGCAGGGCCTCTTTCCAAAGTGAAAACAATCGATTCCATGTTTGACTCATCCAAAGGGAGTGGCACATCGAATGGATGTGTCAGTTGTTGCACACGCTGCACAAATTCCTGAGGGGAAAAATAGACCCCGTAAATTGCCTTCAGACGGCCACTACCCCCTGTTCGATCACTAACCGGCTGCAGGTCAAGTCTCTTCGCACCAACAGGAATGCCCTGCCACGGTGGTTTTGCATCCTCTGGAATGCAAAGTGGCGGATTGTCATCTTCCACACATTCAATGGCCACCTTCGATTTGAACTCAGAAAGGAGGAGTGGCCCTTTCGTACGTCTTGGCTGTGATTCAGCCGAAATTTTCACTGCATGGTCAACTAGTTCATCCTGCAAATAGATGTCTCCACGTTTTGCCAGTTCTTCCAGAAAAGAGGCAGCCAACTCATGTGCTAATTTGCTGGGATATTCGGCTTCTTTGGCCGTATCAAAGGCCCAGTCACCTGATTCAAGTTGCCTGACCTTCCAGGCCGCATGACTGTGATCGCCAGAACAACGTTGTTTGAGCCTAGGGGCATCGAAGTTGGCCAGGAATGCAGTGGACTTCTTATGTTCGGAACCGTATTCACAGGCATCAATGACATGGAAATAAAAACGCTGCAAAAGAGGTTTGAAAAATGGAGTTTCCCACATCAGGGAGTTCTCAGGGTTCTCCACCGTAAACAGCACATCATATTTCTCGCACAGCATCACAAGGTTGGCTGAAAATTCGTACAGGCAGTTTGCTGCTTGCACTTTCACTTTGTTCAGCCCTTTCAGCCATGGAAATCCCAATGGGTATGCAGAGCTCCTCAAAGGCTGAGGGTTTGGAGCTCCTCTTTTCACAAGTTTCCTTTTGATTGGGATGTTCCTGGCCTTGGACGCTGTGCCGCAAGGTGGGCCCAGGTGTATACCTGAGACGCGGCCAAGTGTGATCTCCTTCACAATGAGATCCTGTACCCACTGCTGGGTCAAATCCAGTTGAACGGCTGCAGCTTTCAGCTTGGCCCTCTTCAAGTGATGGTCCACACCCAAGGCCCTTCCACCTTGCGTACGAAACTGAGCACACACTCCTGCAGTTCCACAGAAAAGCTCCAAAAGAAAAGGTGGCGCCTTCGCGCCCTCCAGTGCTGGACTAGGGCCTTCGCCCTTGCATGCAAAAGGGGGCTCACCCCCAAAACTTGTGTCAGCTGACCTTCGCTGACTAGTAAAAGGCGTTGCCAGCCCTTCGACTGCAACGTTGGACACAGGTTCATCCTGGATGATATCCACTGAAGGAAAAATCCCCGGTGCTGCCTTTGCAGAAGTGGGGACAGAAGCCGGCTTTTCGACCTCACTTGTTTCGGTCCTTGTCTGACCTGGCAAGCCATGCTGCTTGCTTAGTCAATTTGCCTTGTCGTGGTTGAGGAAGTTGTGTGAGGAGGAGAAACAGCCTGGACGGCAGCACACATGTCGGCCACGTTTGCACTGCTTGTCGTGGCAAGTCCCAAGGTTGTATCCATAGCAAATCGACCTTCCATCTGAATCTACCGGAGTGCCTCCTCGTAGCTGAGCTGGCATTGGTGTCTTCGACAAGCGGCGGTTCTTCTTGTCAAACTTGCCACCTTTCGGTGGTGACCATGGCTTGTTCTTGGGCTTCGGCTGAGGGTTGACAGGAGCCGGTGCTTTGTCCACCGCTGCATTCGTCTTCGGTTTCTGCATCAGGAGCCACATGATGGCAGGCATCTCCAAGACAGCTTCCACATGGACATCTAGGGGAAGTTCACCTGCCGGCCCAAGTGGTAGGCCCGCTCGTGTCTTCTCAGACAACTTCAGGTGAATCTCACGGTCTGCTGCTGCAAGTTGGCCCATGGAGAGCTTCCTGAAACCACCCATTGGCTCCCTCTGCAACTCTGCGAACAACATGTTAACTATCAGCTCATGCTTTTCAAAACTCATGAGGTTTGCCAGCTCGTATGCAATCCCACGCCTCCTCATGGCGTTCATCACTTCAAGTTCTGATGAGACCTCGCACTTGAGATTGGAGTCGGCCTCCGTCTGTTTTATTGTTCCAGATGCATCGGCCTTCCAAACCTTAAGGCTCTGTTGTTCTTTCACATTGTTCACCTCTGACGACCTCGTAGTGCAACGAGACCACTCAATGTACCTCAAGCGACCGTCCTCTGCACATTGCGCCAAAGCGTTCACTAGCGCATGGCTTGGTTCAAGCACACTCTCGATTTTCAGGGGCTGAAGCTTCTTCTCAATTGCCGTGAACCTAGCCGCTATCTCCTGTATGGGGAGCTTCTTCGGCGCATCACTCTCTGTATTGTCTGCTTTGCGCTTCAGCTCAGTTGCAGTCAGGGTGTATGATTCGAAGAGCAAACGGCGTAACAACGCCGACTCCGGAGCATTTGAACTGCCCAGGATAGGCACTGCAACTTTTGTATCGAAATCATCATCTGTCAACTGGCCAGGATTGGTCGTCACTGAAAAGGCGTAACTTCCAAAGGTTGACCAACCCTTTCTGTGCAGCTCTTCGTACGTCGACGCTGAGATCTTTATCTCATCGCATCTTGCTTTGAAAACGCTCTGACTGTCAACATATGACATGGCTGGCGCTGAGAGAAAACGGAGGTGCACAGAAAATAAATGTTCAAACAATGGTCAACATAAATGACATCAAATGTAGGCTCTTGCGACTCACGTTCATTGAAAACTGATTGAGAGGCATGAACATTCTGACAAAGAAACTTCACCAAGGACTCAACCTTGATTGGACACTTGAGTCCAGCTGAGGCACACCACGCATCATGATCTCAATCTTCATTGAGTGCTGACACTTGAGTCGGCTTCACACAAGGTACACTGATGCACAAAATTGATACTGACCTCAGACCTGATGCCTCAACTTCGAAAACACATGTGAATGGCAACGACACTCAAAACAAAAGGAATGACTAACTGAGTGAAGCTGAATGCAACAGACAGCAACGGATTTTCCCTTCGGAAACATTGCAGTAGCGCATAGTATGGTCATTGCCACTGCATGACATGCACATTTGAGGAGTCACAAGGCAGCAACGTTCACTGAACACATCAAAAGAAAAAAAACTTGCCACATGAACAGGTCACAAATGAATGACATCTCATTCATCTGGGCTGCCAACTTCGTCATCAATCTTGTCGCTCCACCCAAAGCAAGTCATGCAGCCACGTGCTGCAAACGCTGGCACTGTTGCCAACTCCACATAATTGTCATTGCATCTACGGCCACATCTAAAAATCATCACACCATCTTTGCAGCGCTCAACAAAATGAAGCTTGTGTGACTTGACATGTTTGAAACAAGTTTTGCCTGCCAAATCTGAGGGTGGAACTAAGTCTTTGGCGTTCTTCTCGCCGTTCAAAACTGCTTGACGTTCCATGTCATCAGACTGGCTGTCTGAGTCTGTCGATGATTCTGCCGATTCAGCTGCATCGCTGACATCACTCACGTCACCATGCTCAAAAGAAAAGGTCTGCTCAAAACCAGTCTCCAAGGTGTGACGTTTCAACTCATCTAAAGTGGTTTCATCATGGAAGTTGCAAGACATCTGAAATGATTCTGACTCATGGTGTCCCGACTCAGCGTCATCCATCTCACTGGCTTCCAGGTCAAAAAGAGAAGCACTGAAGTATGGCTTTCTGACATTCAAGGAGTGATTTGCATTCAAATGAACTGCTGCAAGTTTCACTGCATCATCCAGTGAATGAGCTCCTGACCAACGCTGAGATCTCGGCAGATCTGGCTGGAAAATCTCAGCCCGTACTGCGATGAAAAGTGCTTCAATCTGACGCAGCACTGGTGCAGCAGCATCTCTCGAATACTCCAGGGCGCTCTTGTCTCCAGGGGTCACGTGATACCCAGCCAGGCGTCTGAGTGAGATGTCAACATTGGCCTTTGCAAGCCATGACAAAATTGTAGCTTTGGCTGAGTGGGTCGCCAACTTTTGTATTGACGACGGTGTCCAGGGCCCAAGCAACTCACGCAGCCAGACACTGGCCTCTGATGAGGTCAGAGGTTGCTGTGACCAAGTTCCATCTGCTGTAGGTGCCGGCATCATCGGCTGTTGCAGTGATCCACGCAACTTCATGTCAATCCTCTTCTGAAGCCAATGTTCAGCCCAGTTGTACCCTGAAATCCCTGGGACCACTGCGGCCACTGGAAGCAAACGCACCACTTTCGACCTTCGTTTGTTAGCAGTCTTATGATGATAAAGAGCAGCTTCCAGGAAGCCTTTGTTGTTGTGGATGTCCAGCACAGGTTCCTGAATGCAATGCTGACCGTCTGACCACCTAAGCCTGCAGTGTACCAGGAAGCACAAGTAACCAGCAAAGATTGAATCTTGTCCATGACCAAAAATTGCAATCCTCTCCAAAATTATCAACTGCTCAACAGAAAAGGGCCACTTCTTCTTTGGAGGACTTGTTGAAGCCCCTGCCGCAGCACCTTTGACTCGTGCTGACGAGAGGACCTCATCGACTTTGGCACCAATCAAGCCTTTTGCAAAGCCCACCGCTTCCAAGAAGCGTCTGCCCTTCGTTGGAGCCGCTTTCAACGCCCGCAACTCACAAAGATACTCATATGCCATCTCTTCTGTAATGGGAAAAATGCTTTCAGAAGCTCCCCAACTGATCGACCTCTTCCAGCGTCCAAAGGCAAGCAGAGAAGCTGCTCGAGACTTCAAAGTAGCCGCAGCTCTGCTACTGAAGGCATCGTTGATGACCTGCCAGATGTAGTCATCGCTCTTGCCATGTTCAATGCATTGCATCAAAAGCTTACCCAGATCAGTATTGGAAGTGCTGTCCAACACAATGACCTTCCAACATTGTAATGCCAAATTCAAACGATGGTTCTCTGAAGCTACCCATGACACTTCGGACATGTGACGCTTGACATTGAACTTGTTCAAGCGCGTTGGTTTCGGAACTGCGTCTCTCCGAACAGCGTCATCTTCTGGGAGGTCAATCCAATCAGGTGCTATCAAAATCTGCCGTGGCTTCTTTGACAAAAACTGCTCAAATTGAGAATCTTCCCATGAAAATTTGACTTGCAACCGTTTGCCACCCAGTTGACGTGCACACGCATCAATGAACTCCGTGGACAGGCTCGACATGTCAACAGGAATGAATCCAGAAAATGTCACAATGAGCACCAAGGTCAAAACCAGAGTCCAGAACTTAATCATCCATGAAAACCCAATTTCGCGAGTTCCTACAAGTGGAAAACAGTTGCTCCCACCACCCACCCAAACTGTTTGAGGCGAGCGCGGTTGAACACAAACATGATTTGGACACAACCAAACATGAAAACGAGGGACGTTAAAACCAAGTTGTTGTTTTAGTTGGTTGGAAGTTTTCACAGAAGAAAACCTGGTACCTAAAAAGCCTTAGAGACTAAACAAAGGCATTAGATACCAGCAACTGAAACAACAACGACAGTGGTGTTCAAACGTTTGAGATTTGTTTCACTGTTTCCTTTGTGTCCTTGCTTTCAAGGCACAAAATAAAACATGTAAGCGCGAGAAATTTTTGAGCACACTCAAAAATTCTTAAACCCACTTTACTTTCGATAAAGAACCATCACCTACGGTGAAATTGTCCTTCGCACAATACTGCCAGCTCGCGCAAGAGGCGTTTAGCTACTTGATTAAGCTCAAAACTACACCAAGATCAGTCGCAGCGGAGCCTGCGCATAGACTTCAAACGGGAGTACCCCCGGGATTCGTTCCAAAGTAGCAAGATCATGTCGTCCTTCCGGGAGGGTTGCCCGCGTCCAATGTGCATAATTGTGCTGAGCCGTACCTAGATACGCTCGCCACCCGGTGATGTGCGTGACAAGGAGTCTATGTTGCTGAAGCAGCTTCATATCCTGGTGGGACGGAGTCCACACGCACAGCCGGTCATCAGCATGGTGGATGAGGTGTACTTGTCTGCTGTAGGACAGCGTTGATCTCGTGAGGAGGGACGGTGGCAGGGCTATAGCCGCCAACACTGCGTCCTTCGATGCTCGGGAACTCCGCCAGGATAGTTTCCCACACCATTCCTGCATAGGAACCTGCACTGTGTCCTCGGAGGAACAGTGAGTCCACCATGTACCCGGCCAGCTTTAGGGATTTGGTATCCTGGCCATGGAGGCTTTCTATGCGCTGGGGTAATGGGGCAAAACTCCAACACCTTCTTTGCGCGAAGAATGATTTGAGCTTGCAGTTGGTGGGCATCAGGCACTCCAAGGACATGGCACCAGGTGTGGAGGCCAATTGGGAACATGGCAAGATGAAGCAGGAGGCATTTCTGAGTGTGTGCCGTGCCTGCAATTGTGCCGGCTCTTTCCTTCCAGTCATCTTGCTTGCTCAGAGAAGGACCATATACGTGGGCTTCTTTTCTGCATGCTAGAAGGACTTCCCAGTCTTTCTCCAGTTCTCCCCCTCCCAATCCGGTGCACTGAACATCCAGGTACCCTGTGTCAGTGTGATTGAGTTGCCAACTAGTGTTTTCCATAATGACTTTTTTCCAATCGTGATATTTGGGGTCGGCATGGCTGGCAAGGATTCCATTGATGGCCAATTCGGGTTGCTAGAGTCGATTCGCAATCGTGTCTGTAGTGCCTCGAGTAGAGAGCGAATCTGGTCAGTGGGGAGTTGCAGGCTGGCGTTTTGTCCACAGAGGACATAAGTGGCTTGGCATGTTTGAGGCCATGGTGCGTGGTTGTTGCTGTGATGGAGACGTTCAACCGGCGTCCACAGGCTCTGGTGTGAAAAACGTAAACCCAAGTACACCTCTCGTGTACCCAAATCAACGCTTTCGTTATCCCACTACGCCAGACGCAAACACCTACTGTGGTTGCGGCCCCGCAGTTACTTACTTCTCTGCAATGTCAAAATAAAGGAACTTGTTCCACCCTGACTCCTAAGTGCACGTCAGACTCCTTCTTTTCTCTCCAGACGCCACACATAACGGAAACAGGTCAACAGGAACCAAGGCAGGCACACGGCCACAAACCAAAAGGAGAAGAACCAGTGTGGCTACAATTTCATATGCCCTAGGTGACACTGCACTTCAGTTCGCTTCGGAACACTTGACACCACTCCCTTGAGCCGATGTCTCAACTGGGAAACTCGATTCCAGGTTTCCAATACACAACCTTCCTTCAAAGGTTGTTGAAACAATTCCAAACTGCTATGATATACAAATCACCTAGTCGCAAAACCTCAGAAACATTTCCAAAAGTTCTCAAGTCAAACTGGTTCTCATCCAAACGCAAGTAACCAGCTAGCCGGTGTTACTAGTCTCTACCAAACGTCTAGACTAGTTACACGGCTATTCAAGAACGAAATGATTCATTCAAATTCCTTTACAAAATCCTCTTGCAATACAGAACAACATGGAACCTCCTGTTCCATCTCCAAAACAGTTCTTCACACAGAGATGTCTTCTCATAGCTCCAAACTACCGTGGAGAACAGAATGTTCTGCTCGACTTCTCAGCTAATATCCAGTCATCAGCAGTCATAGCGCTAAAATAGTTCGCTCACCACAATAACCAAACGTCAGCAATAAGTCACAAAGACAAAGGTCACAAAGCAGACTTCCAGATCAAATACCCAGAGGTTGACTACTATACGTAGGCATTGTCTTCTCAATGCCGGAGTATCAGACTTCCAGATCAAATGCCCAGATGTCGAACACTATGCGTAGGCATTGTCCTTACAACGCTGAAATATCAGACTTCCAGATCACATACCTAGATGTCGAATACTATACGTAGGCATTGTCCTCACAATGCCGAAGTATCTCACATACTCGCAAGAGGTAGTCAAAGGGCTTCACAAACATCTCAGATGTTTGAAGCAACGTCAAGAATCGAAACGGAGGTTCCAAAACCATCTCCGTCCGATTCACACTCCCACAAGGAGTCAAGAAATCTCCGAGATCGATGAAACCACATCATCCCGACTCAACTGTCTAGCGAATGCTTCTGAAAGCATTCGTCCACTGTCATAAAGCTAAATAACGCTTCAAACTGTATTCAAAGGAGAATCGAGCTCCAAGTAGATTCACTTAGACTCACAGGTCGATATCTCAAATCACCTCATGCAGCTTCTTATACCACAAAGCAATATCGAAACTACTTATGTCTGATGCAGACACCTTCCCATAGTCCAGTTTCACCACTGAAGGCTCAATGAAAGTCAGGTCGCACCAATGCCAAGTTGCAACCCATAAGGGGTACAAACTTCCACACCCCCTTTCGACATGACATTCATTTCTCTCTATACATACTCAAATTCATATCCAGTATGAACTTCGCCATACCTTCAAGGTCAAATGTGTAGAATTCGTCGTATTCGCCAGGAGACTTCGATATTCCAAGCACCTCAACGAAAATGAAGTCTAAACTCTTCTGAAACATTCGAAGTTTCCAAAAACATATAACTGTCTCTGAGAAATCAACTGATCCTCAAAGAAATAGACGGTTGTTCCTTCAACACTTCGCTCATCATAAATAAACAGCCCATCCATATCCACAACCATCGTCAGCGCTGATGTCAGCAATACTTCAACGACTTCTCCATGGGCATAGTTTCCGTCTATCCTCAACCAGTAAACATCACCAGCTCAGAATCCATCAACCGTCCCACGATGTCAAAGCGTCAGCTGGATTATGGGACCTCCTTCTCATAGTGGGTTCTTAACTCTACGAGTTCTACCTTTTCCCTCGAAGTCATTCAATCCAAACCTCAAGGTGTCGAGATTTCTGTGGTAGATCCAAACCTCTCAGCAGTGTGATTGACAAATCAGAGTCAGTTCTAAGAACTCCTGGAATCCCACTGGATTCAAGCTCCTTGAAGAAAAACAGAATTCTCCCAAACATCTTTCCACAGATACCACTTCCTAACTCACACTCTAAAGTGCATAGAGTTCGCTCTCCATAGAGTTCAGTGATACCAGAGCTTGATGCTTGGACATCGTTCTCAACGTACATCCCTGAAATGTCAGAACACCTCTGGAAATTCCACGACATCCGGTCGCTCTTCGGAACGATTTCTTTCTTCCAATACCAGATCATCCACTGATCGAATAGACCATGGCGTCAATTCACGATCAACTACAGTGCTTTTGTTGTTCCCTAAAACAAACGAAAACACCAACAACACACACGAGATCCAAGACGGAGACAAACGAAGCACTGTCGGAGTCAACACAAAAACAAAGGCCGACTGTTTCAGCTAATCCACGTCTTCCATTGGAAGATAGGCGTGTCAGACAAGCGAAACTGTCATCAGTCCAGAATACTCAGATAAAATCCACTTTCGTGGAACTAAAATTAAGCTCATGGCCTTGCGGCACCACGCAGACCCAGCTTCTGACAAGCCAAGTGCTAGGCGCGCTAAGCTCAGGACATATTTCCAACAATAAAACAGACCTTGCCCCCTTTTGAGGTAAAATCCACTAATCCGAAACCATCACCAAAATGAATTCCGATCAGCATAAAGTCATAAAGGCTGATCTATCGCATATTGAGCAAACAAGCAAAAACAACCAAAGCAACTTACGACCATTCTACTTATAAACATATTAACAACGTCAGGGAAATCCATTCCACTGACATCAACATATTTAGAAACGTCAAGAGTACAATTCCAACAACACTGACATGGACCTCAAATCCGGGATATCCAATCTACTGACATCCATGAGTAAAATAAGACCAAAACACCTTTACATGTATTTCCATCAGATATTTAGCCTGGATCCTCCTTGATTCTTCTTTCATTCGAGAATCGGATCTGGCCATGTCATCATCTGGAAAATGGCGGCAGACAAATACAAACCATCATCAACTCCCAAAATAAAACAACAATCACAAGACACAAACTCGCAACAAATCCACAAACATGTTCATGTGCCACTTGTGTCTCATGTATGTATTGCACATCTACTTACACTACCAAGAGTTGATCCTTCCAGGATACAACCCAACGAAATCCCTCGCCCCCTTTCAAGATCCGCTCTCCCTCTCTCCTTTTCTGCTAAGCACCGATATCTGAAGTGACGGTAACGAATACATGTTAAGTAGAGTGAACCTCGAGCTGGCCAAAGGTTGGAACACCAGTTACCAACTATTCTCTCTACCGCACAGGTTGCAAGAAATTCAGAAAAGAATGTGCATCCTGGGTTTCACCCAAAAGAAGCAGGCGGGCCTCTCTCAACTCTCAGTATCCAATGTCCCGAATTTCCACTCTCAGTAAATCCTCCTTAACTGAGTGTTCCCATCACGAATCATCCCCAATCCCTGGGGAGCCCAGGCACTGGTGATTCCAGTGAGTTGTTCAGGACGATATGGTGTCGGTGACAACATCCTCTGCACCCCCGTTCCCGCATCTCTGGTAACGATGCCCTCACGCTGATTCGGCGTCGGGATCGGAAGGGGAGTATTTGGCCTCGTCCCATTCGGCTGCTCCGGACAGAATGCCATAAAGAGTGACACTGGCATCGCCGGAGGTGGAAGAACTGATGTAACAGGAGCAGATCCTGGTAATGGCAATCCCCCCGAACTGGTGGATCCAGTACCTGGCAATGGCAATCCCCCCAACCTTGTAGATCCAGCACGCCCAGTGGTTCCAGGAACACCAACTGCCGGAGCACCAATTGCTCCCGGTGTGAGGGGCGTTCCAGTATCTGTCGCACCATCTGGAACTGAAGCTGGAACTGCAGCTGGGACTGCTGCACTCTGGGGTTGCTCCCTTAACAGCTTCACCAATTCTTGGAGATGCCCTCCAATGCTTTCAAAGCCACTACTAAGACTGGCCTCCAACTTCTTAGCTTGCTTCTCAACCTCACCTTGGACTCCCTGTATGTTGGTCTCCACCGACTGACTGCCAGCTAGAGCCCAACGACCTGTGGTAGCCCACCGATCGAAAGCTTTGAGAAGCTTGGTGATCTCTCCAGCCTGAAATGACACTCCTGATGTCATCGTGGTGATACAGTGTGCAGTACTCTTGATCTGTGTACTCAACTCTTGGAATCCTTTCTGCAACTCCACTCTTCCATGGTTGAAATGATCCAAGGTGATGGCCAGATCCTCAGTCACGTTGCCAATCCTAGTGGCACACTCTGAAATCTTCTGAGTCAACTCCAAGACCTCCATACCACTAGGCGCTGGTGGCGGCGCGGCAGTCATATCACCCGGAACTCCCTCTGGCATGCCCAGGGTTCCCTCTGGCATACCTGGGGTTCCCTCTGGCATACCTGGGGTTTCAGATTCATCTGCCTCACGTCCTCGGGACCTGGAACGGGCTCGTCCTTCTTCAGCGGCCATTCTCAGCGTGCGTTCCAAGCGCGTTCTAAGAGCTTGCACCACTCTACTTGAAAGTCCCGCCTGACAATAGAGCCTCATGCCCTATAATCTCAATGTCACAAGCACCAAACAACCAAACCAACCAACATGTTGTGTAAGTTCAACAATGTAACTAACTGACGAAGATGTTTCCCAAAATGCCAGATGTCTCCAACATACTGGAATTTTGCGAACCATTGACACACATGCTCCAACATGCAATAAAGGTCTGTACTCGTCCTTAAATCATGGAAATTGACCAAACCCCTGTACAAAAGAATGCCAGTCCTCAATCCATGAAGGACCACCATGAGTTCTAGTTCACTGTGCGCTCCCTACGATATGCAGTACAGACTCACTGTCCCTCATTGACATGCATGCAGGTGTTCTGGAGAAGAACAGGTCTCCGTGGTTTTGCAAGAACCCTTTGACAAGTCATCTTCACAAAACTGCACCCATCAAACGACACACTGACAGCAAATCTCAACTGCAAATAAAAAACAAGGCGCATTGAAAACACACAAACTTGTTTGGGTTTCATGTTTCGTTCGTTTCGTTTGTTTCGTTTAAATTGAAAATTCCACACGATTGCATCTTCTCATCTTGCAACATGTTAGCATCGACTACCAAAGCATTCTTTCATCGGCCACAGGCATCCAAAAGGGGAACCTTCACCAACTTGCCACAGCTGGCACGGCTCAAGCAAAACCTAAAGTACAATAATCTACAGCTTGCTCATTCCTCAGTTCCTAGCAGGACGCTCATGAACCGGCTCATTAGCAACCATGGTGTCGATGATCTGATAGAGCAATCTTCCCTGCTCATCACGTTCTTCTGGAACAAGAAATCCAAACCAACGAAACTCACCAGGTTGAATCTTCTCCAGTACATTTGCCTCCATCTTTCGAAAGTAACCCATAGCAGTAATTTCTACCTGGAGGAAGCTGTAATCGAAGTAGTTGTAAGTGTGACACCATTGAACATCTGTGGCACGCCCAATGGGCGCATGGGTCGCACTCAAATCTATCCTGGAGGTATAGATGTCTGGCTGGATTCTATGATGCGTCCGCAGCTCCTCCATCTGTGGTGGGGCGAGAGCTATCCACAGACGAATGCTATCCTCCATTGAGTTCAAACCGAGATTACTTCCCAGACTCAGCAAAGAAAAATGGCTTCGCGACATCGATGCAAACATGCAACTCAATTGCCTTTCCATGTGGATTGACACTCACTGCAAATCTCTGTCCATGCTGATATCTAGACTGTGAACTCTACCGCATACAGTTCTTCCCAAACCAACGACCTACAAGTCGACAGTCAACTTCCAGTTCAACATGACAACTCCACACGCCTAAACTCACAGTTTCACTACAGCAAATCAAAAACAAACTGTTCATCCGTCACATGAGCAACGCAGACCCATATGCTGCTGAAGATACTCTTTCTTCTTTCTCTTCTGCATTTCAAGTTTCAAAAACATACCTAATACTCCATGGTCTGCCCAACTTCTGTACCTGGACCCTGACCATTCAAATGAACTTGACGGCCATCTCACTAATACGGTACAACATGCGTCCTTGGCCATCCCGTTCTTCATGCTTCACAGGCCCATGCCAGCGATACTCGGTGGGCTTTGTCTTCTCCAAAATTCCGCCCTCAACCTTTTGAAGGTACCCAAGCGCTGAGATTTCCATCTCCATCACTGCATAGTCCTTCTGATGGCACTCATCTTTCAATCCATCAGGCGTCCAATCCATAAAGTATTGGGCACGATCCACAGCTTCCGCAGGTCCCAAACGCAGACCAAAGCTACCGGAGTATCCATCTGGAAAAACCTCATTGCCCTTGTTCAACTCTTCCAACTGCTTGGGCGCTAAAGCGATCCAGAGCTTAAGTGACCCCATGTTCTGAAATACACACACTACAACAGTCTCAATGCTCTTGACACGAAACAGTTAGAAAACAGCTGCGGAAACACGAGCAGGTGTTCTGTCCAAGACTCATACCCTCAAAAACTCTCAAGCAACTCGCGGGTGAAAACATCACAAGACTGACCTAACGGATTTCGCTGTCGCTTTCAGCTTTATCTTTCTCAGCCAACGACCTTCTACACCTCTAGGTCACATATGATCAACGTTTCACTCTCGCAGCAAAACAAAACTCATTTGTTCATTTCTGTCCAGGCAACCAACCACAGGGTACTAAGACTGTTTCCACTGATGTCTCCTCACAAACAAACAAGCTAAGGCTCAGCAGTAACACTCAATCCAACTTCTTTGAGTAGTTCTTCTTCCAAAGTAGCCTCTGGGGTGTCGACTACGTCCGTCAGCTCACTGTCTGAGACGCTACGCCCATCATCACCAGAATTCGGTACTGCTTCTCCACACTCACCTGGAGATTTCGCTGCATCTACCGGAGGTAGTTCTCTCCTGATACATGCCACATATTCTTCCACATCTATAGGAGTAGGCGCTGTGGCAGCATCAACGAGAGGTGCCCGACGTTTCCTGGTGGAGAAAGGTTGACTCTTACAGGACTTATCCTTCACCTTTGCAGCAGCCCTCTTACTCTTTGGACGATCCAACTTTGTAGCCTTCTTGTATTGAAATTCCTTGGAGTGAGACATTCCAGCTCCACTTGAGGTTGGCTCCTCGTTCGAAAGTTCTTTCTGGTCTTCCCGAGTGGACATGACAATCTGATATACCTTTGAACCGCTTGAGCAACACTTGGCACCATCAGCGGCAGGCATGATCCCCACTTTCAATCATCTACAGTGCACTCCAAAACATAAAGTTTCATGCGTATTGGGCTCCAAAATTCAAATCTACCTTCAGATTGAGTAACACTGAAACGACAACTCAGAAAGTGCACTTTACATACTCATTCCAGTCACTTGATACACCTTTTCTTGTCACTCCTCCTCCATGGACCAACTGAGTTCAAGATCTAAGACATGCCTTAATTGTTTGCAAGAACCATGTACCTAACACCATCAGTTCCCAACCTCTGCACTTTGATCCAATACCTCAGTGTCCTTGGGTGTCAAACCTGGCAATCAGTTGTCCCACCGGATTATGCGAACCAGTTCCTCTCGTCCTCACCTTAGTGTGTTTCATCTCCAATTTTGCAGTAAATTACCTACTGTCACTTCATACTGCCGAAACGAATCTCCTACGTCCAGGAACGTCCCATCCATGCATACATCTCCAGATACTCCAGCGTAGCCTTGCAATAGTGACCCTAGGCTAGCAACACGTCACGCCATGACACAGACCCCTACCAGAATACTGCCGATACCACATGGACGCCTTCCAGAGACTACGCACCTACACAAGGTGGAAATAAAAAAACTTGCTCTGACAGAATCCACTGTCAACACAAACTCAACTCCTCCGTCCAAGTCACACGTGTCCTGCCCAGGGCTGACTAATCTTGTATGCTCTTCTACAGGTACCACTGTCGACAGTTTACATGGATCCACTTCTGTCCAGTCTACCAAGCACACACCCTGCCGATTCTTGCTCAACTTGCAGACGAATAGTTGTCCTAAAAACGATAGGTCCACGATCCTCATGATCCGTAGAAATTTATACAAAAAAAACAGAGTCTCAAAGTCACCTGAACCAAACAGACTCCAACCAGCTTCACACTCCCTAGTGACCTTATACTTTCAGATCATCACCTCCTGTGAAACAGGTGCACCGTAGTACGAGCTCATCTCTGCCTCTGCGCATAGAACACGGAGCTCCAATACCCAAGATCCCGATCTCACCTCAGATGACGTCCTTGGTATCTCGTCACAAACAAGGGTCAGCGGAAGATGGTGTGGGTAGCCCTTTTCAGGGCTCCGCTACCATGTGAAAAACGTAAACCCAAGTACACCTCTCGTGTACCCAAATCAACGCTTTCGTTATCCCACTACGCCAGACGCAAACACCTACTGTGGTTGCGGCCCCGCAGTTACTTACTTCTCTGCAATGTCAAAATAAAGGAACTTGTTCCACTCTGACTCCTAAGTGCACGTCAGACTCCTTCTTTTCTCTCCAGACGCCACACACAACGGAACAGGTCAACAGGAACCAAGGCAGGCACACGGCCACAAACCCAGAGAAGAACCAGTGTGGCTACAATTTCATATGCCCTAGGTGACACTGCAGTTCAGTTCGCTTCGGAACACTTGACACCACTCCCTTGAGCCGATGTCTCAACTGGGAAACTCGATTCCAGGTTTCCAATACACAACCTTCCTTCAAAGGTTGTTGAAACAATTCCAAACTGCTATGATATACAAATCACCTAGTCGCAAAACCTCAGAAACATTTCCAAAAGTTCTCAAGTCAAACTGGTTCTCATCCAAACGCAAGTAACCAGCTAGCCGGTGTTACTAGTCTCTACCAAACGTCTAGACTAGTTACACGGCTATTCAAGAACGAAATGATTCATTCAAATTCCTTTACAAAATCCTCTTGCAATACAGAACAACATGGAACCTCCTGTTCCATCTCCAAAACAGTTCTTCACACAGAGATGTCTTCTCATAGCTCCAAACTACCGTGGAGAACAGAATGTTCTGCTCGACTTCTCAGCTAATATCCAGTCATCAGCAGTCATAGCGCTAAAATAGTTCGCTCACCACAATAACCAAACGTCAGCAATAAGTCACAAAGACAAAGGTCACAAAGCAGACTTCCAGATCAAATACCCAGAGGTTGACTACTATACGTAGGCATTGTCTTCTCAATGCCGGAGTATCAGACTTCCAGATCAAATGCCCAGATGTCGAACACTATGCGTAGGCATTGTCCTTACAACGCTGAAATATCAGACTTCCAGATCACATACCTAGATGTCGAATACTATACGTAGGCATTGTCCTCACAATGCCGAAGTATCTCACATACTCGCAAGAGGTAGTCAAAGGGCTTCACAAACATCTCAGATGTTTGAAGCAACGTCAAGAATCGAAACGGAGGTTCCAAAACCATCTCCGTCCGATTCACACTCCCACAAGGAGTCAAGAAATCTCCGAGATCGATGAAACCACATCATCCCGACTCAACTGTCTAGCGAATGCTTCTGAAAGCATTCGTCCACTGTCATAAAGCTAAATAACGCTTCAAACTGTATTCAAAGGAGAATCGAGCTCCAAGTAGATTCACTTAGACTCACAGGTCGATATCTCAAATCACCTCATGCAGCTTCTTATACCACAAAGCAATATCGAAACTACTTATGTCTGATGCAGACACCTTCCCATAGTCCAGTTTCACCACTGAAGGCTCAATGAAAGTCAGGTCGCACCAATGCCAAGTTGCAACCCATAAGGGGTACAAACTTCCACATGCTCTGGAGTAGCAAGACTTGTGTCCGGGTGAGCTTTCGTTGCTCCGCCACGTGGGTTTTTGCTACCAGCTTGCTTCCACGGACAAAGTCACTTCCTGTGGGATGAGTCCACAGCGGTGGCAATTGGTCAACTCCGATTAATGCGACAGCCAGTGGGCGTAAACCTTGCCTTTGCCACTGTTGGAGCTTCTTTCCCACGTCCACTTTGCTTCCATGAAAAGCATGCACTACTGTGGGGAGGCAATATGCAGTTTCCACATCCTTGCTCTGAAAGAGCTTGTCTCCAGGAAGGCAAAGGATGGGAAAATCCGCTGGGATGACCGACATCGGTGAAAGTGATCCTTGTTCGAAGATGGGTCTGGCCCATGTGAGAAAAGGCGGAGTTCTGTGGATGTAGTCAGGTCGCAAGTAAATGCCGTGCCCATGGGTGGCCATTTTCCATCTTCCGGAATTGGGAAGGCAATTTTTCCAGCCCATTCTCCTGGCATAGCCCAGGCATGGGTCCAGTCCAAAGGGGTTCTGGCTTTGCATCCCAGTAAGGGGGTGAGGATCAGGGCGCCTCGGAGCGCCTCAGCGGGGTCTTCTGGTACTGCGGTGGTGGCTAGGAAACTGGCCCTACTGTTACTCAGTGCGGTGACCCATTCCTCTGGGGATTTACTGTCAGCTGGATGAGCCAGGCGCCTTGAGCGCGGGTGTCACACACATCAGGGTGAGCAGCGCTGGCCGCTGGCATGCTCGCATCTGGAGTTTCCGTGTCCATGTCGATATCCTCTAGCTGGGTGGCAGTGTGGCCTGTGATAATGATCAAACCGGCATTGAGTTCTGCTTTGGACTCTGTCATGAGGAGTACCGCCGGTGGGCACTGGCTGGAGCTGGCCATTGTGTGGTGTTGCATTGCTTCTGCTCTGCTGGCCCGATCTGTCATGAGGTTAACCAGCTCCGCTACTTACTTCGAAAAGCGAGGTGGGGACGCAGTCTGAGTCAGTAAGTACAAAGTTGACCGTAGGGTATACAAGGCATAGGGCCTCGAGCACTGCGGCACCGGCCCAAGTGTAGTAAACTTGGTCCAAACCCGTGTCAGAATTAATGGGGATGTACACTGCAGTTGTTTTTTTCTTGGTACGGGCCTATTACTTCGCACCTGCTCTTGATCCAAGGCGCAAAAAATGGCCAGTAGTCTGGGGGGCTTGCTCCTGATAGTGTCCGGTTATCCACAAAGATATAGACCGTGTCGTACTGCGATGACCAAGAAAGGTTGCCCACTATCCACTGGAAGAGGGTCTTATGATGGACCTGGCTAGCGGCAGGTTGACGAACTCCCCCTTCGTCTATCATTAGGGTGGGGTACCTCGGGGGAGAACGTGGCATCTGGCAGGAGCCAACATCTGCCCACCTCCACATTTGCTGTGTAGCATGCATGCCCAGCGGGGTTTCGATTTCTTTGGCAGAGCGGAAAATTGCATCCAGTTGATGGCTGAGGCGTAACACGCCATTGATATCCCGGAAGTCAATAGAGTTGGCAACTTCCCATTCCTCTCGTGGGGGAGACTCGGCTCCTGTTTGGAAGTAAGGGGTATCATCGTTAGCCTCATAATACACAATGTCATCACTGACAGTTGACCCTTCATCCTGAGGCTTGTTTGCTATGTGCGTTCTGTGACCTCCGGGTCAGTGTCGGAATTGTCCGGATCATCAGGCGCCAGGGAAACAAATCCATTTTCTGTCATCAACTGCTGTAACATCCTGGCGTGGACGTAACCCTGAACAACCGGGACCCGGTGTCAGGCTGTGCAGTACCGCGGGAGTATCGTTTCAGAAAGGCTGAGGAGTTGGGATTCCGATGCTTGTGGTGCGGCTGAGCTTGGGGAGCTGCCGAACAATACCCGGTGTCGGCAGTTCCTTGTACGCAAAGTCGTCCCAGTTGAAAAATCGAACAAAAAGGCGGGCAAGTACGTGATTAATGCTTATCCCTGTGCGATTGAGATTGTGTGGCTTATGACTGTCCTAGCAAAAACTAGTAGAGCCGCAAAAGCTGCAGATAATAGACCCAATAAAAGGTAGCCGTAATGGATACACCCTTAACACACCTAAACAGATCCAACAAGCATGGAGGTGGGATATGGTGAGACTGGCCAATGAGTGACTCCCTAGGTTAAATTGGCATTACACACAACTATGGGTGCCTGTCCCAAACAAACCAAAAGAGATCCCCTATTGGTGGGTGGATTGTATGCTTACGCCCCTTATTGCCCACAAAACTTCTGGGGGACAAGTGTCACTGCCGTTACTGTTTTCTGCTTGTCCCATAGAGGCAACGACCGCTTGCAGTTCCATGTACTGTTTCTCATGTTCAGCCTGTTGCTGAGGCGATGGATTTGATGCTTGCGGGTCCTGTGAGGTGGATCCTTGACTCACCTGCGTTGCTGGTTTCTCCTGAGGTCGTTCAGCTCTTTCCTGCCATCTCGTTGGTCTCGGAGGCTGAGGTGGCTGTTTCTGTCTCGCAGGCTGGGGAGGTCTCAGCTGATCGAGGCACGGTTGGATTACGTCTCGCAGCTCTGAAGGATAAGCCTCCCCGGTCTCTGCGAGCCATTGAATTGTGCATGCATGACGCCACAGCGTTGTCCTGTACAGTGGAATGGTTTTGTCGTCATTAGTCCAAAAGAGCGGGGTAGTCGGGAGCAATCTGTGTGCCTCAATGATCAGCGGAAGGAAGAAGGCGAGTTTTTTGTCCTCTGCAAAGATAGCTGCCCCATTCGGATGGACTTTGAGGTACGTACTGGGGAGGACCACCTTTGGGAGTCCAAATTCTATATACCTTTCCAACCCCAAAAATGGGCATCAAACAAATCGAACAGTTCAGTGACATCATCTTGCGCATCTTGCGGTTTCTTGCGGAGTCGTCTGGAGTCACAAAGTTGGAACTCTTTCAACCCTTTCCCCATTGTAAATGGGGTTTCAGCAGGTGTACCGACTCCGCCCGACTCCGGCAAGACTCCGCAGCTAAAGACATCAAAAATGGCACAAAACTGTGGTAAAACGGAAGTTTTGCATCTCCAGCCTTCTTACGGAATCTGCTGGAGTCATGAAATCGAAACTCTTCCCCCAATGTAAACAACGGATTCATCCGGTTTTAAATATATACTATTATTCTTTAACCGGATGATACTGAACTCCGGGCGACATACATAACCCGACCCGCAAAGTTGCCGCGTTAGGAGTCTAGGGGGGCGAAGGGGGGGAGCCCAAAAACAAACAACGCATCAAGAGACCAAAACAAAACTGAGCAGTGCGACGCCCAATCGTGACAAAACGATCCACCGCCAACGCAAACACAGAAAAAAGCATCCCGCCAGCAATCCTCACCCACGCCATGTTGCGAAAGCCTGCGACAACAACACCCAAACAATTCCAAACAACATGGTGCTTTGGCAAAGATTGGCAACATGCAGGCGGGGCTAGAGACCTTCAATCAGCAACCGTGTTCCCCGGCATTTTTCGCAAAAAAGGTCACTGCAGCAATCTCATTTTCGGGGCCGTAAACACATTGGCTTTTTGGACTCCAAGAAGTGGTCCTCCCCAGTTGCGTTGAAAGCTTGCTGCTTAAACAAAACCCAACTTTGATTTACTTGCGTAATGTAAAGAGCTTCGTGTTTCGAGCAGGTCGCAAGGTTCCACACTGCCAAAAATGGGATTGCCACGCGCCACCGCTTTTGGCTTTGGACAAGGCCATTTCGAGGCTGTTTTCAATTTCTACCGTGAGGCTCCTCAGATGTCCTTTGGGCGTCTGTTCTGCAAACCACGACCCCAGCTGTTATTTGTATTTGGGGCCCTCTATCACATAATTTCATCTGCTTGCGCAGCAGGGCCATAATTGGATGCATGGTTGCTCATGTATGCATCGGTATAGCTGCCTTCCAACACTACAAGCTGTAACAGCAAAGCCAAAGTTGGTTCAAAGTACTCATGCGCATTGCTGCTGACCAGCACTGGGCTAGGTTAAAAGTTACCAGCACACCTCTACTGCCATGTATGTGGCACATGGCTGCTTGCGAAGGTGTTTACATGTAAGCTCCTTGTGGTGGAAAAAAGGCGCGTCCTAGAACATCCTTGTTTGCTAGGCTGAAGCCCTTTTTGGGGGCACCTTCTCCTTCCCTATGTATAGCCCGACTTTGCGATCCTTTGAGCCATGAGGTTCGGGTCCGTGCGTGCACCGACAGACAGCGCGATAGAGAAGAAAAAAAAAAGAGCCCCGTTTGTATACAAACGCGTGGCTTCTTGTATGCCCAATTCTATCTATGTCCTTTTATTTAGGCAGTGAACATAGTTTTAGGTGTTAGCAATGCATATTCTTGGGAACGTGTGATAAGTTATAAATATTTTTTTTGGTACAGGGTTGGGAACCTCTCGTGTGAATTTAGGGACTTTGCATCTTAGCTTTCTATGCCTGCGAGTTGCGTGTTTTTTGTGTGATGGTACCTATCTTTTGCTCGCGAGAGCGCTGGAAACAATTTCTGGACCAATGCGCTTGGGAGAGCACCAATGTGCAAGTATTAACTTTTTTTTTTCCTACAGATGTGGCTTATATACGTGCGCAAGGAAAACACAAACCCATGATTTTCAATCACCAGCCTTCAACGATCGTTCTGCCCAGCGCGGCTTTTGGGCTGTGAAACAATGCCTTGTCTCTTTTGGTGGCAAGGTGAGACCGGCACAGTGAAACTATTTTCGACGCGTTCTGCTGATTTCGGAAACATGTTTGTAGCATTTGGTAACCCATAACAAGAGGTAAGAGTGAACTACCCCGATTCTACTATAATGTGAAAAAAATAATGATAAATTGCCACCAATATCACTATAGATGAATGGGAAATATCGACGCCAAATGGTAGAGTTTGTTGACTTTTTGATTTGGCAATCTTCTCAAGGGTTGCTTTTTTTTACACAACAGAATTGGCTGGAATATTTTTCCACGTGCTTTCAGATTCTTTAGGCGGTGGAACCCAGTGTTCTGAAACACCTCTCGGCATTAAACTCCTGCATCAGGGATGCACTTGGGGTTGATTATGGATATGTATATACTAAAATGCAGGAAAGCTGACAGCGTTCGGGGTTTTCCGTGAACTCTCTCCAACTATTTTTGGGGGTTGACCATTAAAAAAAGAAGGATCGATCCGGCTTCACCGTTTACTCATTCATTTCTGTTTGCCAGCGCAATTTTTGCACTAGCGTTGGGTTGCCGCGGCATCGAATAAGTGCTGTGCCATGGCTCTGGCCGGCCCGCCCTTGATGGAAGACAACATCCAGCCATGGAAGTCTGTGAGTGTCTAGATAGCGCTTGGTGGAAAGTAAGTTTCATGTTTTTTCTCCTTGTTGCTGTTTCTTCACCAGGCCAGCCCTGGACAAACCTTTTCATATTTTCTGGCAGGGAGCGGGGGGCAGGGCAGGCTATATGGGGATGCCGGGTCTCGTCGCTGAGGACCTGGCAAGATCAATTGGACAGAAGAGCAGGTGGTTGCTTGACTGGAAGGGGATGGCGTCTTGCTGATTTCTAAGTAATATGTTTACGCATGCTTAAAGATGCATTACTTGGGTGAGGGTTCAAGTGACAAGTGAGTGACAAACATGCTGCGCTAAGGGGTTGGTTGCGAAGTGTTTGCATCGCGGTGCTGAGGTTCGTTTGGCAGAGCAATGGCATGCGCTACTTCCAGCAGCACCAATGGAGTTGATTATGAACAATCGCTTGCCACCTGGGTGCCGACTTGTGAACTTGCACTCGGAAATTAGCACCCCTGGATCTGAGGAACACGGTCATGAACATGTTTTTATCAACAATGTGTTTGGTTGACTTGTTTTCTTCGCTGGTGTTCCAACGGCAAATTTGCAGGAAATCAGCCACAATTACAACTGGCTTCAGCCTGTTTGCGCAGAAAACCCAGAAAAAGTTTCTTGGTATTTCATTTTGAAAAGAAAGATGTTGAAACGACAGGGTTCAGAACATGTTCTGTGGAGAGCGGGTAGTTGCTGTAGTGTTTGTTGTATAGAGCGGTTGTTCCCATTGGGCTCATTCAGGGTTTCCGCCCAGTTCCACTTAGGTCCCCAGTGGGTTTTATTTGGCTGACGCGTTTTTGGCGTTGGACGCGAAGATGCGCAAGCATCTTCTGATACCACTTGATGGCCAGTCCAAAGCAGAGAAAGCCATGGAAGAGGGGAAACGTGTGAAGAAACTGGTTGGATCCCTCCGTCATCTTTTCAGAAACAGTACCTTGGGTTTGTTTGGACAAGTGGTTCAAAAGTGAAAAGGTTTGCAGTCGCTCTTAAATCTTTATTCATCATCTTCTTTAAATGTTTGGATTTGAGGTCCCCTGAGCAGCCCTGATGAGAACGTAGATGCCCTGAAGAAGTTGCTCAGAAGATCCCCAGATCGACGTCGTCATAGGGACTGATTCATCATGGGTTTGGATTTGACAAGGTGTTGAAAACGATGCTGTAGTGTTGAGTTTTAGTTGTTCCAAAATCAGATTTCAAACCTGTTTGACCGCGCCTGCCTGCAGGACTATCACTTTGTCGCTGAGTTTGAGAACCCTGACCCTTCTGAAGGTGAGGAAGCTCATGAGGATGAGGTCGGTGGGGATTTGGCCCTTGGTGATGAGGAGGGGGATTCTAGGGAAGACCCTTCGTCCAGCAGCACGGCTGAGAGTGAGGATGGTGGGGACAGTGGGGGATCCGAGGCTGGTTGTGAGTCTGATTCTTCAGAGTCAGATTCTGGAGAGTCAGACTCTGGAGAGTCTGGGGATGGGGATGTGGTGTCTGTGCCATTGGCGAGCCCCCCTCTTGCTACCTTTGAAGAATTTCCCACGCCGAAGGAAGAGAATCCCGTTGACCCGAAGTTGAAAAAATTCTGGGCAAAGTTTGTTGTGCCGAAGTTCAGTGGAGGGAAGAAATCAGAAACCTGTGCCCAAAGTGATTCCGCACATGAGTCATCTGATGAGTCTGGGGATGAGGTCTGTCCTAACAAGGAATGGGTAAATGACATGGATGATCCCATGGATTACGATGCCATCACAGATTTGCCAAAAACACTGAGCCCTGGTTGGTCACCTGAGTCACCTGTTTCCTCCAATCCCCATGCAGCATCTTCCGCCGGCCCTGCTCCGGTGAGTGAGTTTGATGATGGTGAATGTGAAGTTGGGTTGGAGGACCCGCCCAGCAGCAGCGATTCTGAAAGTGATCCCAGTGACTTGAGCTCGTGTGGAGATCCGGTGGTTGATGAAAACATGTTTACGGCCGAGATGGAGAAGGGAAACCGTGAGATGCATGATGAGGCGAGGTAGGCACAAGGTGATTCCCCAAACAATGTGTCCACACTGAGGGGTTCTTACGGTGGCTGTAAAGGCCAGTGCTTGATTAAGGTGCTGACTCTGGGCGCGAGCCTTTTTCCTGTAAATTTCCGTACAAAGTGGCTCTTGTGAAAATTTGAGCTGCAGTTCGACTGCGCAGGCTCGCACAAAGTGTGGTTCTAGGTTCGTGGCCGCCGCATTTTGCCTGTAATTTTGCGTAGAAAGTGCCTCTTGTGAATTGTTGAACTGCCTTTCAGCTAGGCAGGCTCGCACAAAGTATGGTCCTAGCTTCTGGGCCCGTGCACTTTTCCTACACCTCATCATCATCATCCTCCTCCACCTCATCTTCCGGAAAATAACCACCCTTTTCACCATCATCGTCATCATCATCATCATCACCATCACCATCACCATCACCATCACCATCAGCATTATCATCATCATCACCATCATCATCATCATCATCATCGCAGCGGCGGCGGCGGCAGCGGCAGCAGCGGCAGCAGCGGCAGCGGCGGCAGTGGCGGCAGCGGCAGCGGCGGCAGCGGCAGCGGCAGCAGCGGCAGCAGCGGCAGCAGCGGCAGCAGCGGCAGCGGCATCATCATCATCACCATCATCATCATCACCATCATCATCATCACCATCATCATCATCATCATCAGCATCATCATCTTCATCACCATCATCATCATCACCATCATCATCACCATCATCATCAACAACCATATAATACAGTATCCTCCCACTCCCCCCACAACACTGCTTGGGGTCTTTTGAAGGGATAATCAATTATTCTTTGAGTTTTGCGATGTCAGTCGTGTCCTCTCCACACTCATTTCCTGTTTGCCTGTTTTTTTCATTTAATTTTTTTCCCTCGGTCATTGTTTTTGGAGGCTTGCCGTGCGTCCACTTCTGGGCGTGATTCCGTGGCCTTGGCAACCCCTAGTGTTAGCCGACCAGAGTTCTGGGGATTCCCTGTGGTGGAGACTCCTCCCAAGACTGATGTTTCTTGGATTTAAAACAGTCAAAACAAGTGGCATTCAATCTGACTCAGTTTCTTTTCGTTGCGTTCAAACTTTACCACTATGTTAGCAGCAGGGTCTTGGTTGTTTATGGATATGCATCTTTATTTCCCAGCTCCATTTGTCCAGGACATCCGTAGCCACTGGCTCAAGTTTTCGGTTCAAGTTACCAGTAGCCGAGCACACCTGTTGCAGAGGAGAGTACTGGTAACTGCGTAGTTAGCCCAGGGGTAAGGGACTTGTTGTGAAGTTTGTTGCTGGGGCGACTTACTGTGCTCGATTCCTCCTGTGCTGCCGGAACCCTCCCCTTTTTTGTTGCTTTGAGATTGTGTTTAAGTCTTGTTGCTCTCTTTTGGTTTTCGTCTGGCCCTTAGAAAGAACACCAGTTTGAAAGATTGCGCAAACCTTAGTCTCAGTTTTTTGCTTAATTTTCTGTGATTGGCATCGAGCTTCAGATCTTAAGATTTGATTTCTTTGTTGCCTGGGTGTCTGTCCAAAGACGTGACAGGCACCTTCCTCAACCTTCACTCACCCCTTTTTATTGTTTGCTTCTACATAGGGTGTCTGTCCAAAGACGCGACAGGCGCACTATTTTTTGTTTATCCCTGTGAATTTTTGCTTTCACACAGTGTGTCTGTCCAAAGACGCGACAGGTCACTGTTCTTTTTTCTGCATTGCTCCACCAAGGTCCATTTTTACTTGTTTGCTCTGATCTATCTTGTCATTGTTGCTTACTTTCAGGACTTCTTCTCACAATCTTTTCACAGTGTGTCTGTCCAAAGACGTGGCAGGTGCTCTGTTTCTTGTTCTGATCTTGCAAGACCCCTTCTTTTCTCCGCTGCTTTCTTCTGTTTTCACAGTGTGTCTGTCCAAAGACGTGACAGGTGCTCTGTTTCTTAATTTATCTTTCGCTTGACCCCTTCTGTTTTCCGCTGCTTTCTTCTGTTTTCACAGTGTGTCTGTCCAAAGACGTGACAGGTGCTCTGTTATCTACCCCACTCACGCCCTAGTTGATTCTTTTTCCTCCCCCCCCCTCTTCTTTTTGGTTTAAGTTACTTCTTTTGCGAACCGATTGGAGAGACTGCTTTCTCTCTTCCCCTCTTTATTTGTTGGGTTCTCTCTCCCAGCGTTACGGGTTTATCTGTCCAAAGACGTGGCAGGTACTCCCCCCTTTCCCAATCATACTCTGATTAACCTGTCATACCTCTCACACACCAACCTTCTCCTTTTGAGAAGATAAAGCCATAATGTCTGAGCACATCGAGGCTCAACAGGCTGCTGCAGAAGGTCTCGGGGCACTTGGATTGAATGCCACTCTCATGGTGCATTTTCCGAGCAAAATCAAAGCACCTGAAGGCATACTTTTGACCACCTATGATCAGCTGCATTCACAGATAGCGAAGCAGGAGACGACTGTTTATGCGTTTCCCTCTTTTGGAGCTGCTCAAAGTGCTATGAGAACACTGGCAACGATGCAACAGACTGTCATATTTATCTATGAGTGTCATGCCAACACTGGCCCAGTGGAAATAGCAGCAAAAGTCTTTGACACCTGCCATAGGCATATGGCAGCCATCCGAGAAATAAAACAGCTCACTGGAACCCTCAAATATCAAAAATATCCTACAGTACTATATCTAGTCAAAATGGATAGTCTGTCAAGCAGTCCGTCGGTAATTGAATGGCAAATCTCTGACACGATATCTGATGAGCTGATTATGCCTGCTCGTATTGCCTTTGAAAATTTTGCTGGCAAAGAACTGCGACAAGGGCAATATCCAGGGGTCAGTGAAACCAGTACGTCACCAAACGGCTGCTATAATTCTGACAAGTCAAAAGGAAGCGTGCCGCTTACCATCAAATATGAAAAGAACTCGTGCTTACAAAGAACCAAAATCCGTGAAGCAATTGAATCATTACAGAAGGAAATCAACACAGCACAAGATACCCAGTTCCAGATCAAAGAAGGCATTGACTGGACTCGTTTACACAAACTGCGGGAGGCTGCTGTTTTCACTGTCATGTCCACTCGGCACTTAAGTGATCAAGAACGAAATGCTCTTGCGCTGGAGCTCATGTCCTTTAGAATAAAGTACTTCTTTCTATCTAAAGCTCAAGTAATGCTGAAATTAGAAGGCATGGAAATCGAAATGCTCCGCAATTTATTGCATTGTTCAACAACGTACCTGCCCTTTGGGCAACGACAGCAATCGACACAATTTGTGCTTAGTCAAGTGACTGCCATTGGTAGCAACTGGTACCGTATTGAAGTAAGATATGCTCCAATAGGCAGTATGCCCTTTATACCACTTCAAATTGCAAAAAGTAGCATCATCCCACTCCTGGAAAATGATGTAGCAGTCATTGACTCAGATCTCGGCTTCGCACTTATTAATGCGTTTTCAGCCTCGAAATTTGAATTTCAAACAATTGTTAATGAAGACAATGTCAATATCAATATGCTCACCTTTTGGATCCCTCATGAAGTTAAGCAGAATTTCCCATGTTCCTTCTCAGTCAAGGACAGAAGAGGAAACAGCATTGTTTTCACGATAGAACATTGTGGAAACATACTGCCACAAACTGGTGCACCGGGTGAACCACCCAGGCACGAAACCAAAGGAGAGCATTGGCGCAGAATTGGCGAAAAGTGTAATCCAAGCTTCAAAAACAGACTCACGGTCATTGCCCCTGTCAGCACCCAGAATGCTTCACAGAAGCGACGGTTCGGACTTCTTAAGGACTCAGCAGTTGACTTGCAAACTCAACAGGTATCATACACGTACTCTGAAGAGACCTACCCGTGGATCCTCTTCCTTGAATTTATACCTGAAAGAGATACACTAGATACTTTTTTGACACATTTCAGTCATTTTGAATCAGTGAATAGTGCGAAAGGAGATTTCTGCAAGCAAAACTTCCTTAGGTTTGAGCAAGTGTCAAAATTTACCAGAATTATGATGGTTGAAATACCGTCAGGGAAGCAATGTCAAATCAACCGAGTTGATGGCCTTGAAAGCTCATTATACCTCACTAAGGTCGATGCTCTACAAATATATCCTTTCAAAGCTTGTTATCTTGTCATGCTGGTGCCTCCCCACTTTGACTTCAGTGCCATGCTAACTGCTGATACCAAAGTTGAAGCTATTGCTGCATGGAAATTTAGTACATTCAACAACAGTGGTACCAATAGAAAAACTACCACGGTGCCTTCTACAAGCTCCACACAGCACCAGCCGCTTACGAAGGACAAACGAACTGACCACTGTGCTAAACCGCCTAGGACCCCGTCTGTCCCTCCCAGCAGCAAGAAAGAAATCGATCAGCTTCCGGCTTACGCAGCGTTAGGCACCACCCCCCCGCCAACTCCGCCATCCCAACATGTCAACCCCTATCAAAACAGTCCCCCCCTCACTGACGCTGTCGCTGGAGCAAGCGTCCATGACACTGTGAAGTCAAATGCAGAGCGGTTAAGCAGTCAAGGTGAACTCAAAGGTGCTCAGCGCGCTTGTAAAGTTCCAGAAGGGCACTTAGCACCTGGTGATGCACGCACTGACCCCCCTACTGTCAGCCCAACCATCCCATGGACTAACCTACCTGCTAGTCACCCAGCTGGCACCAGTGAGCAACCAATTACTGACATGGTTGTTGATCAAGACCATCATGGAGACAATATACGCAAAATA